>JANFCV010000047.1:2327500-2820000 GCA_024500475.1 Phthorimaea operculella
TCTTCGCGTTTTTGGAAAGTCAAACACCGTGTAAAAAATGAAACGCGGGCTACAAGCATGATCCAGCGTACGCCCTTAAGGGCGACCATTCCATTACGAATCTCGTGCCCTTAATTAGTTAATAAAACTGGAATTACAAAAGGAGCTTCAGAGTCACCTACATGTGGGTGGACTTTTGTATTAGATATAAACATACGGCAAAGTCAAACTGTGTTGTTATACTAATATTGTATGTAAAAATAAATAACTGCTAATATTTCAATGGGTGAATCAGTCTGCAGAACTAAACAACTTTTCCAAAGAAACATAAGCAGAAATATTTAAAAAATTGGACTACCCATACAAAATGTGTTATCCTGCCATGGGTCAGTTTGTATGGGCCAAAATTTAATTTCTTAATTCAATTTGTGTTCCTTGGGGAAAGTTGTTCAGTTTCATAGACTGGTTCACTCCTTAAAATATTCTCAGTTAATTATTTTACATACTCTGTTATGTAAATAACATTAGTCTTTCATTTACTTGCGTATTCGGAAAAATCTATAGTTAGGGACCACCCCAAATCAAAATCATGTTGTTTATGCTTTCACTGTTTACCGTTCAGTCACATTTACAGTCCCGTTCACAATTCTTCGTTCACCAGTCGCGTCAAGAAATCGTCGTTCACAATTCACCAGTCGTATTTACGCGTTCATGTTCACAGTTTTATGTAGTCGCTGTTGACGATATTGGCCAGGGTGTTCTTGATGCGCAGCACAGTAGATCGCGCGGGGACTGAGTGAGTAGACATCGCCAGTTGCATTCACAGTTCGTCAGTCACGTTCACTGTTCACAGTTGGGCAGTCGCGTTCACTGTTAGCTCGGCAGTAGCGTTCACAGTTTGATGTAGTCCCCGTTGCCTATATTTGCCAGGGTCTTCTTGATGCGCAGCGCGGTGAGTCGCGCGGCCGGGTTGTGGTACCAACACTCCTTCATCACTTTGCACATCGCCAGTTGCATTCACAGTTCGGCAGTCACGTTCATTGTTCGGCAGTCACGTTCATTGATCGGCAGTCGCGTTCACTGTTAGTTCGGCAGTAGCATTCACAGTTTGATGTAGTCCCCGTTGCCTATGTTAGCCAAGGTTTTCTTGATGCGCAGCGCGGTGAGTCGCGCGGCCGGGTTGTGGTACCAACACTCCTTCATCACTTTGCACATCGCTGATAGCACCTGCAATTGGATACATTTTATCAGAGTTTGAATGGAAATAATGATAACATTTTAAAATGTTTAATTTTTATTAGCACACGACGCGTCGCGTGTAGTGGGGTGATGCTGTTGTCGGTGACGCAAGCAGATTGATATTACAGTTTTAGTATTAGCCTAAAAGATCCCACTGCTGGAGCATTCCACGAAAAGGTCAACTTTGTCGGGTACGTGGCTTGTACGAGATTACACACTTTAAGATACAAAGCTACAAGAGTTGCAAAACCTAATTAATGCCTTTTTTCTCCAATACCGTATTTGCAATATCTATGTGACTTGTCGTGTGGTGCCGGCAGAGTAGAATAGCATCACCCCCTCTCTTCCCGTGGGGGTCGTAAGAGGCGACCGAGGGATAAATCCGACCCAAACAGCCAGGGCCAACCGTATGGTGGCGGTTAATCCACCACAAAAGCATTCCCAACGAGGGTTGACGTCTGGTAGGCGGCCGGTCGTAAAATTGAGCCAAATCCTTTACAACACGATTTTGTTTCAACAAAACGTGTTGCGCCGACCCCAAGTAATTGGGATAAGGGCAGGAAGATGATCATGTGACTTACACGGAAATATAAAAATAAGGGCGTCATGTACCCCGAGCATGTACCCGACATTTTCGTGGAATGCCCCTGCTGGGCAAAGGCCTCCCCCACGGTTTTCCACTTACTGCGATGCAGTGGCAACATTGTCCACTCCTTTGAGTATGTATCAAGATCGTCACGCCATCGTTTTCGTGGTCTACCTCTACGTCTAGTCCCGGTTCAAAAAGTACGGATCTAAAAAGTTCTGAAAGGGGGAGCCGGCGAAAATTGGCATGTATGGACCCTTCGCTACTGAGCGAGCAGGAGATAATGGCAGAGAGTAAACAGCGGACCCATTTTCTTTGTTTTGCTAAAGAGTCGTTTCTAAATGCGGCAAAAGCAAACGGGTCCACCATGTTTAAATAGTTTCAGATATGATATAGTGGGGTGTAGTGGGGTGATGCTGTAGTGGGGTGATGCTGTAGTGGGGTGATGATACAGTGGGGTGATGATACAGTGGGGTGATGATATAGTAGGGTGATGATATAGTGGGGTGATGCTGTAGTGGGGTGATGCTGTAGTGGGGTGATGCTGTAGTGGGGTGATGCTGTAGTGGGGTGATGATATAGTGGGGTGATGCTGTAGTGGGGTGATGATATAGTGGGGTGATGCTGTAGTGGGGTGATGATATAGTGGGGTGATGCTGTAGTGGGGTGATGATATAGTGGGGTGATGCTGTAGTGGGGTGATGATATAGTGGGGTGATGCTGTTCTATGGTTGTTCTATAGGTGATGCTGTAGTGGGGTGATGATATAGTGGGGTGATGCTGTAGTGGGGTGATGCTGTAGTGGGGTGATGCTGTAGTGGGGTGATGATACAGTGGGGTGATGATACAGTGGGGTGATGATATAGTAGGGTGATGATATAGTGGGGTGATGCTGTAGTGGGGTGATGCTGTAGTGGGGTGATGCTGTAGTGGGGTGATGCTGTAGTGGGGTGATGATATAGTGGGGTGATGCTGTAGTGGGGTGATGATATAGTGGGGTGATGCTGTAGTGGGGTGATGATATAGTGGGGTGATGCTGTAGTGGGGTGATGATATAGTGGGGTGATGCTGTAGTGGGGTGATGATATAGTGGGGTGATGCTGTAGTGGGGTGATGCTGTTCTATGGTTGTTCTATAGGTGATGCTGTAGTGGGGTGATGATATAGTGGGGTGATGCTGTTCTATGGTTGTTCTATAGGTGATGCTGTAGTGGGGTGATGATATAGTGGGGTGATGCTGTAGTGGGGTGACGCTGTTCTATGGTTGTTCTATAGGTGATGCTGTAGTGGGGTGATGATATAGTGGGGTGATGCTGTTCTATGGTTGTTCTATAGGTGATGCTGTAGTGGGGTGATGCTGTTCTATGGTTGTTCTATAGGTGATGCTGTAGTGGGGTGATGATATAGTGGGGTGATGCTGTTCTATGGTTGTTCTATAGGTGATGCTGTAGTGGGGTGGTGCTGTAGTGGGGTGATGATATAGTGGGGTGATGCTGTTCTATGGTTGTTCTATAGGTGATGCTGTAGTGGGGTGATGCTGTAGTGGGGTGATGCTGTAGTGGGGTGATGCTGTAGTGGGGTGATGCTGTAGTGGGGTGACGCTGTAGTGGGGTGATGATATAGTGGGGTGATGCTGTAGTGGGGTGATGATACAGTGGGGTGATGCTGTAGTGGGGTGATGCTGTAGTGGGGTGATGATACAGTGGGGTGATGCTGTAGTGGGGTGATGCTGTAGTGGGGTGATGCTGTAGTGGGGTGATGCTGTAGTGGGGTGATGCTGTAGTGGGGTGATGATACAGTGGGGTGATGCTGTAGTGGGGTGATGATATAGTGGGGTGATGCTGTAGTGGGGTGATGATATAGTGGGGTGATGCTGTAGTGGGGTGATGCTGTAGTGGGGTGATGCTGTAGTGGGGTGATGATATAGTGGGGTGATGCTGTAGTGGGGTGATGATATAGTGGGGTGATGCTGTAGTGGGGTGATGATATAGTGGGGTGATGCTGTAGTGGGGTGATGATATAGTGGGGTGATGCTGTAGTGGGGTGATGATATAGTGGGGTGATGCTGTAGTGGGGTGATGATATAGTGGGGTGATGCTGTAGTGGGGTGATGATATAGTGGGGTGATGCTGTAGTGGGGTGATGCTGTAGTGGGGTGATGCTGTAGTGGGGTGATGATATAGTGGGGTGATGATATAGTGGGGTGATGATAGAGTGGGGTGATGCTGTAGTGGGGTGATGATATAGTGGGGTGATGCTGTAGTGGGGTGATGCTGTAGTGGGGTGATGCTGTAGTGGGGTGATGATACAGTGGGGTGATGATACAGTGGGGTGATGATATAGTAGGGTGATGATATAGTGGGGTGATGCTGTAGTGGGGTGATGCTGTAGTGGGGTGATGCTGTAGTGGGGTGATGCTGTAGTGGGGTGATGATATAGTGGGGTGATGCTGTAGTGGGGTGATGATATAGTGGGGTGATGCTGTAGTGGGGTGATGATATAGTGGGGTGATGCTGTAGTGGGGTGATGATATAGTGGGGTGATGCTGTAGTGGGGTGATGCTGTAGTGGGGTGATGCTGTAGTGGGGTGATGATATAGTGGGGTGATGATATAGTGGGGTGATGATACAGTGGGGTGATGCTGTAGTGGGGTGATGATATAGTGGGGTGATGCTGTAGTGGGGTGATGCTGTAGTGGGGTGATGCTGTAGTGGGGTGATGATACAGTGGGGTGATGATACAGTGGGGTGATGATATAGTAGGGTGATGATATAGTGGGGTGATGCTGTAGTGGGGTGATGCTGTAGTGGGGTGATGCTGTAGTGGGGTGATGCTGTAGTGGGGTGATGATACAGTGGGGTGATGATATAGTGGGGTGATGATATAGTGGGGTGATGATACAGTGGGGTGATGATACAGTGGGGTGATGATACAGTGGGGTGATGCTGTAGTGGGGTGATGCTGTAGTGGGGTGATGATATAGTGGGGTGATGATATAGTGGGGTGATGATATAGTGGGGTGATGATATAGTGGGGTGATGCTGTAGTGGGGTGATGATATAGTGGGGTGATGATACAGTGGGGTGATGCTGTAGTGGGGTGATGCTGTAGTGAAGTGATGATATAGTGGGGTGATGATATAGTGGGGTGATGATACAGTGGGGTGATGATACAGTGGGGTGATGATACAGTGGGGTGATGCTGTAGTGGGGTGATGCTGTAGTGGGGTGATGATATAGTGGGGTGATGATATAGTGGGGTGATGATATAGTGGGGTGATGCTGTAGTGGGGTGATGATATAGTGGGGTGATGATATAGTGGGGTGATGATATAGTGGGGTGATGATATAGTGGGGTGATGATAGTGGGGTGACGCTGTAGTGGGGTGATGATATAGTGGGGTGATGATATAGTGGGGTGATGATATAGTGGGGTGACGATATAGTGGGGTGATGATATAGTGGGGTGATGATATAGTGGGGTGATGATATAGTGGGGTGACGCTGTAGTGGGGTGATGATATAGTGGGGTGATGATATAGTGGGGTGATGATATAGTGGGGTGATGATATAGTGGGGTGACGATATAGTGGGGTGATGATATAGTGGGGTGATGATATAGTGGGGTGATGATATAGTGGGGTGATGATATAGTGGGGTGACGCTGTAGTGGGGTGATGATATAGTGGGGTGATGATATAGTGGGGTGATGATATAGTGGGGTGACGATATAGTGGGGTGATGATATAGTGGGGTGATGATATAGTGGGGTGATGATATAGTGGGGTGACGCTGTAGTGGGGTGATGATATAGTGGGGTGATGATATAGTGGGGTGATGATATAGTGGGGTGACGATATAGTGGGGTGATGATATAGTGGGGTGATGATATAGTGGGGTGATGATATAGTGGGGTGATGATATAGTGGGGTGACGCTGTAGTGGGGTGATGATATAGTGGGGTGATGATATAGTGGGGTGATGATATAGTGGGGTGACGCTGTAGTGGGGTGATGATATAGTGGGGTGATGATATAGTGGGGTGATGATATAGTGGGGTGATGATATAGTGGGGTGATGATATAGTGGGGTGATGATATAGTGGGGTGATGATATAGTGGGGTGACGATATAGTGGGGTGATGATATAGTGGGGTGATGATATAGTGGGGTGATGCTGTAGTGGGGTGATGATATAGTGGGGTGACGCTGTAGTGGGGTGATGATATAGTGGGGTGATGATATAGTGGGGTGATGATATAGTGGGGTGATGCTGTAGTGGGGTGATGATATAGTGGGGTGATGCTGTAGTGGGGTGATGATATAGTGGGGTGATGCTGTAGTGGGGTGATGATATAGTGGGGTGATGCTGTAGTGGGGTGATGATATAGTGGGGTGATGCTGTAGTGGGGTGATGCTATAGTGGGGTGACGCTGTAGTGGGGTGATGATATAGTGGGGTGATGCTGTAGTGGGGTGATGATATAGTGGGGTGATGCTGTAGTGGGGTGATGATATAGTGGGGTGATGCTGTAGTGGGGTGATGATATAGTGGGGTGATGCTGTAGTGGGGTGATGATATAGTGGGGTGATGCTGTAGTGGGGTGATGATATAGTGGGGTGATGCTGTAGTGGGGTGATGATATAGTGGGGTGACGCTGTAGTGGGGTGATGATATAGTGGGGTGATGCTGTAGTGGGGTGATGATATAGTGGGGTGATGCTGTAGTGGGGTGATGATAGTGGGGTGATGCTGTAGTGGGGTGACGCTGTTCTATGGTTGTTCTATAGGTGATGCTGTAGTGGGGTGATGATATAGTGGGGTGATGCTGTTCTATGGTTGTTCTATAGGTGATGCTGTAGTGGGGTGATGATATAGTGGGGTGATGCTGTTCTATGGTTGTTCTATAGGTGATGCTGTAGTGGGGTGATGATATAGTGGGGTGATGCTGTAGTGGGGTGATGATATAGTGGGGTGATGCTGTAGTGGGGTGATGATATAGTGGGGTGATGCTGTAGTGGGGTGATGCTGTAGTGGGGTGATGATATAGTGGGGTGATGCTGTAGTGGGGTGATGATATAGTGGGGTGATGCTGTAGTGGGGTGATGATATAGTGGGGTGATGCTGTAGTGGGGTGATGATATAGTGGGGTGATGCTGTAGTGGGGTGACGCTGTTCTATGGTTGTTCTATAGGTGATTCTGTAGTGGGGTGATGATATAGTGGGGTGATGCTGTTCTATGGTTGTTCTATAGGTGATGCTGTAGTGGGGTGATGATATAGTGGGGTGATGCTGTTCTATGGTTGTTCTATAGGTGATGCTGTAGTGGGGTGATGATATAGTGGGGTGATGCTGTAGTGGGGTGATGATATAGTGGGGTGATGCTGTAGTGGGGTGATGATATAGTGGGGTGATGCTGTAGTGGGGTGATGATATAGTGGGGTGATGCTGTAGTGGGGTGATGATATAGTGGGGTGATGCTGTAGTGGGGTGATGATATAGTGGGGTGATGCTGTAGTGGGGTGATGATATAGTGGGGTGATGCTGTAGTGGGGTGATGATATAGTGGGGTGATGCTGTAGTGGGGTGATGATATAGTGGGGTGATGCTGTAGTGGGGTGATGATATAGTGGGGTGATGCTGTAGTGGGGTGATGATATAGTGGGGTGATGCTGTAGTGGGGTGATGATATAGTGGGGTGATGCTGTAGTGGGGTGATGATATAGTGGGGTGATGCTGTAGTGGGGTGATGATATAGTGGGGTGATGCTGTAGTGGGGTGATGATATAGTGGGGTGATGCTGTAGTGGGGTGATGATATAGTGGGGTGATGCTGTAGTGGGGTGATGATATAGTGGGGTGATGCTGTAGTGGGGTGATGATACAGTGGGGTGATGCTGTAGTGGGGTGATGATATAGTGGGGTGATGCTGTAGTGGGGTGATGATACAGTGGGGTGATGCTGTAGTGGGGTGACGCTGTTCTATGGTTGTTCTATAGGTGATGCTGTAGTGGGGTGATGATATAGTGGGGTGATGCTGTTCTATGGTTGTTCTATAGGTGATGCTGTAGTGGGGTGATGATATAGTGGGGTGATGCTGTTCTATGGTTGTTCTATAGGTGATGCTGTAGTGGGGTGATGATATAGTGGGGTGATGCTGTTCTATGGTTGTTCTATAGGTGATGCTGTAGTGGGGTGATGCTGTAGTGGGGTGACGCTGTAGTGGGGTGATGATATAGTGGGGTGATGCTGTAGTGGGGTGATGATACAGTGGGGTGATGCTGTAGTGGGGTGATGCTGTAGTGGGGTGATGCTGTAGTGGGGTGATGCTGTAGTGGGGTGATGCTGTAGTGGGGTGATGATACAGTGGGGTGATGCTGTAGTGGGGTGATGATATAGTGGGGTGATGCTGTAGTGGGGTGATGATATAGTGGGGTGATGCTGTTCTATGGTTGTTCTATAGGTGATGCTGTAGTGGGGTGGTGCTGTAGTGGGGTGATGATATAGTGGGGTGATGCTGTTCTATGGTTGTTCTATAGGTGATGCTGTAGTGGGGTGATGCTGTAGTGGGGTGACGCTGTAGTGGGGTGATGATATAGTGGGGTGATGCTGTAGTGGGGTGATGATATAGTGGGGTGATGCTGTAGTGGGGTGATGATATAGTGGGGTGATGCTGTAGTGGGGTGACGCTGTTCTATGGTTGTTCTATAGGTGATGCTGTAGTGGGGTGATGATACAGTGGGGTGATGCTGTAGTGGGGTGATGCTGTAGTGGGGTGATGCTGTAGTGGGGTGATGCTGTAGTGGGGTGATGATATAGTGGGGTGATGCTGTAGTGGGGTGATGATATAGTGGGGTGATGCTGTAGTGGGGTGATGATATAGTGGGGTGATGCTGTAGTGGGGTGATGATATAGTGGGGTGATGCTGTAGTGGGGTGATGATATAGTGGGGTGATGCTGTAGTGGGGTGATGATATAGTGGGGTGATGCTGTAGTGGGGTGATGATATAGTGGGGTGATGCTGTAGTGGGGTGATGCTGTAGTGGGGTGATGCTGTAGTGGGGTGATGATATAGTGGGGTGATGATATAGTGGGGTGATGATACAGTGGGGTGATGCTGTAGTGGGGTGATGATATAGTGGGGTGATGCTGTAGTGGGGTGATGCTGTAGTGGGGTGATGCTGTAGTGGGGTGATGATACAGTGGGGTGATGATACAGTGGGGTGATGATATAGTAGGGTGATGATATAGTGGGGTGATGCTGTAGTGGGGTGATGCTGTAGTGGGGTGATGCTGTAGTGGGGTGATGCTGTAGTGGGGTGATGATATAGTGGGGTGATGCTGTAGTGGGGTGATGCTGTAGTGGGGTGATGATATAGTGGGGTGATGCTGTAGTGGGGTGATGATATAGTGGGGTGATGCTGTAGTGGGGTGATGATATAGTGGGGTGATGCTGTAGTGGGGTGATGATATAGTGGGGTGATGCTGTTGTATAGTTACGTACCACATCCGAGTGCCAACTGTTGGGCAGGTTAGGTCTCCGTTTCTCCAAGCACACGACGCGCCGCATGTCCTCCAGGCTCGGGTCGGACAGCACGCAGTCGTAGTACGGCGGCTGGTACTCCTACACAACACAAGGCAAGAGACAGTTACGTACCACATCCGAGTGCCAGCTATTGGGTAGATTTGGTCTTCGTTTCTCTAAGCACACGACGCGCCGCATGTCCTCCAGGCTCGGGTCGGACGGCACGCAGTCGTAGTACGGCGGCTGGTACTCCTACACAACACAAGGCAAGAGACAGTTACGTACCACATCCGAGTGCCAGCTATTGGGTAGATTTGGTCTTCGTTTCTCTAAGCACACGACGCGCCGCATGTCCTCCAGGCTCGGGTCGGACGGCACGCAGTCGTAGTACGGCGGCTGGTACTCCTACACAACACAAGGCAAGAGACAGTTACGTACCACATCCGAGTGCCAGCTATTGGGTAGATTAGGTCTTCGTTTCTCCAAGCACACGACGCGCCGCATGTCCTCCAGGCTCGGGTCGGACGGCACGCAGTCGTAGTACGGCGGCTGGTACTCCTACACAACACAAGGCAAGAGACAGTTACGTACCACATCCGAGTGCCAGCTATTGGGTAGATTAGGTCTTCGTTTCTCCAAGCACACGACGCGCCGCATGTCCTCCAGGCTCGGGTCGGACGGCACGCAGTCGTAGTACGGCGGCTGGTACTCCTACACAACACAAGGCAAGAGACAGTTACGTACCACATCCGAGTGCCAGCTATTGGGTAGATTAGGTCTTCGTTTCTCCAAGCACACGACGCGCCGCATGTCCTCCAGGCTCGGGTCGGACGGCACGCAGTCGTAGTACGGCGGCTGGTACTCCTACACGACACAAGGCAAGAAACAGTTACACTAATGATGTTTAAAATAAAACTTCATACCATATACAGGGTTATTTTTTAGTCAGTGCGCAAACTTTGCAGGATGTTTCTACTCGTGATTCTGAACAACTTTTACTATGGGGCCACCTGCGAAATCTAAAAAACTTTTTTGGGTGTTTCATACATTTTTGCTGAGGTGTTACACTATTTTTCTATGAAAAATCCAAATTTTTTTTTTTGCCATTTCGCCGGTGGTCCCTTAGTAAAAGTTGATCATAATCACGAGTAGAAACACCCTGCAAAGTTTGAACAGTAGAATGCTAGATACGTATTCAACGTTGGTCCAAACTAGTTTGTGGTAAGGCCCTATAGTGATGCTTATTTTAATGTTCGACACCCGATGTGGCTCAGTGGTTCGTACGACTGAGTTTCGGGTTCAATGTCCGGTGGAGTCACTCACAAAGTTAATCACTTCGTGAATTTGTTCCCAGTCTGGTTAGGATATTGCAGGCTGAGCCAACTGATTGCCCGAGAAACAAGATGGTTCCGTTCTTCGGAGGGTACGTTAAGCCGTCGGTCCCGGTTGCTGTCTATGATTACTTAGACGGTGGTCGTTACACAACCATGTCAGATGCCTGTGACTTGCAGTAGACGGTTAAAAACTGACACCAGGGTTCATCGGGTCGTTAGACGGCTTTGTCGGCCACTAAAAGAAATAAAGATTGTATCCTACACTTTGCTCAGAACTTAGAACTCTTACCTCCGGCATGGGCCCGCAGCGGCGTGCCATCTCCCACAGGACTAGGCCGAAGGAATACACGTCCGACCGTTTGAACGGGTCGAACTGACACATGTCCATTTTCTCGTCCAGCACCTGGGAAAATATTATAATGTTAGTATCATTGAGAATTTCAGGTTCATAGGAATTCCGGTCCCTTTGAGGCATGCGTGGGGCCAATTATTATTATATGTACAGTGTGAACAACTTATAAAGACAATTGTTAAGTATGGCTGCAGCTATAAACTTTTTGACAAGCCAACATTTGCAATATAACTTCGTTTTGCGAAAAAATCATATATATAAACTTTTCGTCGTGATCATTTCCTGTTCACTTCTTAACCTGCCCCACCCTGATATCGTGTCAGTAGTACGAAGAGGCATTTTGCTCGCTGACTCGATATCCAGCCAGTGGTATTCAATAGGTTAATCTGTTTGATGGAAATTGACAGCGTTATTTTAATGTAAAGAGAATTAACTTCCCGATTTGCAACCAAAATCGTTCTTAGAAAAAACGCGGCTTTGGGTGGGAAAAAATAAAAATACTGGCTCAGCCTCAATAGTGAAGGGAGTAACACTTTTAACCCATTTTTTTTGCGTCAGACGATGTGCTTCGTCACATATGTTCCTAGATTAATTCTAAGCATTTCTAGTCCGGGAGCCAAAAAAAAAAGTGAAGAACGGCGGGAAGGGGGGGTTTCAAAGATGGCTGCCACCAATCATCTTTTAAAAAAATCCTATCTCGTCCTGGTGGCTGGTAGGGCAAGTTTGGTATCAAATCCATATAAATCGAAGCCGTAGAATTTGTTTCTGGTACTATTTGTCTTCTTTATCATAATAATTTTAGAAGAAAAACGTATAAATGTGAAAATGTAGGTTGAAGGTTTTTGCTTTGTAAGCTAATAACTTTTTAAAAGTGACAAAATATGACAAATAAAAAAAACTATCATAAAGTGTTATTTATGTGGATTAAAAAATTAAACACATTTAATAATGTTTAAATGCAAAAATACTGTGAAAAAAATTAAAAGACTGCAGTCTGGGCAGTGGCTAAACACGCGCTGTGGCGTTAATCTTACAAACAAGTCGAGATTTATAACACATAAAATAAGTAATTTATGCCGGGAGTAAAAGAAAGGGTATAACCATCCGAAAGGAGGTGAAGGCACTCATAAAACTGAACAACTTTCACCATGGAACATGGCTCGAAATATGGAGACAAAATTTGGACCTCCCATAGTAAATCAATCAGCTGATCGTAGATTTTGTATGGGAGGTGCAATTTTTATTTTCATATTTCGGTCCATGTTCCACGGGGAAAGTTGTTCAGTTTCATTTGTAGTTTGACCTCTTTTCGGCTTGTTATATCCTTTCTGTTACGCCCTGTATAGGTAGGTACATGCAAAAAAGATGACCACAGTTTCCAGCACACAGATATAGATCAGAAAACTTTAACTTTCTTTTAAAGAAAATGTGAATGCAGCAAAGACAACCTTTTTTGCTCGTATGCAACAGGCGAGTTGCAGGTACTAACCTTTATATCTGGTAAATCTGAACAAAGAGGAGTCTACCATTGTCTTTCATTTTGTGGCCCCAAGAAAAATAACACAGAAACGTTTAGACCGGCACTGAGGGTTATCCCAAGACATGAACTTCTTGGTATATTGCCCGAAGTATGTGCTGGCAAATAATAGCTTTCATTAGTGGGATGTTCTCTGGGCAGCTGGCTGTCTGACCCTCTTCGTAAACGACGTGGCAATGTGGCGTAGTGGTCTGCTTGGTGCGCAAAGAGGTGTTAGAACTATCTCAATATCCTCATGTGAGGCGCCGAGTCATCCAACGATCCGATGGACCCCGGTGTCACAATTTTACAAGTAGCAGAGTTTCTGACATGAATGTGTAACGACCACCGTTTTTTAAGTTCATAGATAGCAACCGAGACCGACAGCTCAACGTGCCCTCCACGCACGGAACCCAATTTTTTGAAATGATAAATTTATGTATCTGTTCTTGAGTCTACTGTTTACCTGCTCTGAGTTGTGTATGTCCATTATTGTCCATGGATAGCACTGTGATGCAGGGGACCCTAGTTTGAAGTGGGGTATAATGATTTTTGCATCTTCATTCTCTGGATTCCACCAGTGGAGTAACCAGGGTAATTTTAAAAAGTGATCCTCTTGTAGTATCTTTTTGTGATATATGTATATGTGTAAGTCAATGGTACTCAGCTAACATTGCTAGTCAATACAGTCAGTCAATGGTAATCAATAGCTAATTATAATTTTTACATTCTGTCACGGTTGGGAAGTGATTGGGCTTAAAATAAAAATATATTGATAATTATTACGCCTTTTTCGTACGTCAACATGAGATAAAAAAGCTCCTTTAACACATTGTCCCTGAGGCGGTCGTTGGAATGTATTTCATTAAGTAAAATTACGCCCCGCTCCAAATGTATTCCTAAGGCATACGGTTGGTTGGTCACAATTTTGAGGCTAAAATCACCAGAAGAATGCAGTTTGCATAGACAGGGAAAGTTGCGTCATATCCTAGAGTCATCCTTGCCGAAATGCCTCAAAACAAAGGTATTCGATCAGGCCTTTTACTAGTAATAAATGATGATGATGAAATGAAAACTAATGATCTAGCCAAGACGTTGAACCTGACAGCAAAAGTAGCCGACCGGCTACATGTCCCTTACAGACTTATAGAAAGTTCTATGCTTAGGATCCCAGTAACTTACTAAAATCCAGAATGAGATTATCTGCCGCACCGGATGCCAAAATAACCAACATGGTCTAGAAGTACCCTATCTAATAGTTATAATTTATTGAAACGGGTTTTTATCGACAAATTGTTATAAACCTTTAAACTGTTGCTTGAAAGTTTGATATCTAGAGTTCGTCTAGAAGTATAGCTAATAGCAGTTGGCTGGGCACACCTATTGATCAGTCGTATAACCGTTGCGATGGACGGTGGATTTCAGGTACGCGTTCTTGAATAGATATTATATCTGGGCAAGCATAGCGGACGCCGTGAGGGACCGGTGATTTATAAGAAAGCGGCTGCAGTGGCTTTGTATTGACTAGAAGTAGAAAGAAGGCAAGAACCGAAGATCGTCTTGTGGCATACCCTGGGAAAGCCAACCGTCCAGTAATGGACTAAAGTAGGCTGATGTGATGATAAATGAGCATGCAAAAACTCATGCTCGACTTTTTTGTAAGTTTAACGCCACATAGCGCGTGTTCAGCTACTGCCCAGACTGCAGTCTTTTAATTTTTTTCACGGTCTTTTTGCATTAAACATTATTAAATGTGTTTATTTTTAGAATCCACATAAATCACACTTTATGATAGTATTTTTTATTTGTCATATTTTGTCACTTTTAAAAATTTATTAGCCTACATAGCAAAAATCTTCAACCACCATTTTCACATTTTTACGTTTTTCTTCTAAAATTATTATGAAATAGAAAAGAAGTAGTACAAGAAACAAATTCTACGGCTTCGATTTATATGGATTTGATACCAAACTTGCCCTACCAGCCACCAGGACGAGATAGGATTTTTTTAAAAGATGATTGGCGGCAGCCATCTTTGAAACCCCCCCTTCCCGCGGTTCTTCACTTTTTTTTCTGGCTCCCGGACTAGAAATGCTTAGAATTAAACCAGGAACATATGTGACGAAGCACATCGTCTGACGCAAAAAAAAAGGGTTATGTATGGGAGCGCCGTGTTATTCCTCTAACTACAAGGCTGGCCAAGCAGCCAGGCTAGCTAAATTCGATCAAGATTTTAAAAAGGCGTTGGTTACCTCAGGCGCCATGTACCGCTTGGTGCCGACGCGTTTGGTAGTATAGTTACCAGCTGTATAGTATAGTTACCAGCTGTATAGTATAGTTACCAGTAGTATAGTTACCTCTGGCGCCATGTACCGCTTGGTGCCGACGCGGTTGTTAGTATAGTTACCAGCTGTATAGTATAGTTACCAGTAATATAGTTACCAGCTGTATAGTATAGTTACCAGTAGTATAGTTACCTCTGGCGCCATGTACCGCTTGGTGCCGACGCGGTTGTTAGTATAGTTACCAGCTGTATAGTATAGTTACCAGTAGTATAGTTACCTCTGGCGCCATGTACCGCTTGGTGCCGACGCGGTTGGTAGTATAGTTACCAGCAGTATAGTATAGTTACCAGTAGTATAGTTACCTCTGGCGCCATGTACCGCTTGGTGCCGACGCGGTTGGTAGTATAGTTACCAGCTGTATAGTATAGTTACCAGTAGTATAGTTACCAGCTGTATAGTATAGTTACCAGTAGTATAGTTACCTCCGGCGCCATGTACCGCTTGATGCCGACGCGGTTGGTAGTATAGTTACCAGCAGTATAGTATAGTTACCAGTAGTATAGTTACCAGTAGTATAGTTACCAGTAGTATAGTTACCTCTGGCGCCATGCACCGCTTGGTGCCGACGCGGTTGGTAGTATAGTTACCAGCTGTATAGTATAGTTACCAGTAGTATAGTTACCTCTGGCGCCATGTACCGCTTGGTGCCGACGCGGTTGGTAGTATAGTTACCAGCTGTATAGTATAGTTACCAGTAGTATAGTTACCAGCTGTATAGTATAGTTACCAGCTGTATAGTATAGTTACCAGCTGTATAGTTTAGTTACCAGCAGTATAGTTACCTCTGGCGCCATGTACCGCTTGGTGCCGACGCGGTTGGTAGTATAGTTACCAGTAGTATAGTATAGTTACCAGCTGTATAGTATAGTTACCAGCTGTATAGTATAGTTACCAGCTGTATAGTATAGTTACCAGTAGTATGTAGTATAGTTACCAGCTGTATAGTATAGTTACCAGTAGTATAGTTACCTCTGGCGCCATGTACCGCTTGGTGCCGACGCGGTTGGTAGTATAGTTACCAGCTGTATAGTATAGTTACCAGCTGTATAGTATAGTTACCAGCTGTATAGTATAGTTACCAGTAGTATAGTATAGTTACCAGTAGTATAGTTACCAGCTGTATAGTATAGTTACCAGTAGTATAGTATAGTTACCAGTAGTATAGTTACCTCTGGCGCCATGTACCGCTTGGTGCCGACGCGGTTGGTAGTATAGTTACCAGCTGTATAGTATAGTTACCAGTAGTATAGTATAGTTACCAGTAGTATAGTTACCTCTGGCGCCATGTACCGCTTGGTGCCGACGCGGTTGGTAGTATAGTTACCAGCTGTAGGTAGTATAGTTACCAGCTGTAGGTAGTATAGTTACCAGTAGTATAGTTACCTCTGGCGCCATGTACCGCTTGGTGCCGACGCGGTTGGTAGTATAGTTACCAGCTGTATAGTATAGTTACCAGCAGTATAGTATAGTTACCAGCTGTATAGTATAGTTACCAGTAGAATAGTTACCTCTGGCGCCATGTACCGCTTGGTGCCGACGCGGTTGGTCGACGGCACGTCCACAGAGTCGCTGCCGACGTTGTGGCGCACCGCCAGCCCCAAGTCTCCAATGACACACGTCAGATTGCTCTTCACGAGGATGTTCTTGGACTTGAGGTCGCGGTGGGCGATCGCCGGCTTGCCTGCGAAAGAGCGGGCTGTTAGGAAAGAAAATCTTATATAAACTGATTCATTGAAGAAAGGCGATGACAACCAATGTGGCGCAGTGGTTAGTATGCCTGCCTGCCACGCAAAGGTTCCGGGTTCAATTCCCGGTGGGCTCACTCACAAAGTTGATATTTATCACTTTGTGAATTTGTTCCCAGTCTGGTTAGGACATTGCAGGCTGAACCACCTGATTGTCCGCAAGTAAGATGGTTCCGTGCTTCGGATGGGCACGTTAAGCAGTCGGTCCCGGTTGCTGTCTATGATGGCAGTCGTTACACAACCATGTCAGAGGCCTGCTACTTGCAGTAGGCGGTTGAAAAACTCTGACACCAGGGTTCATCGGGTCGTTAAACGACTCGGTGTCCCACACGAAAAAGAAAGAAACATTGAAGAAAGGGACCCGAAATGGCAACATTATTGTTTGCGTCTTTTTCATATTACATGACATCTGAGCAAGATGTCAACAATAATGTTGCTATTTCAGGTCCCCTTTTTCTATGAATCAGGGAGTAGTTATTTTAGGGCTTCCGCGCATAAAAAGCCTTACAACAAAAAACATAGACGCACGTTGATCGTGTGTTAACTGTATGCAAAAACAACTCTAGACAAGCGTGTAACATGTGCCTAACTTTTTTGTGGTAAGGCCCAAAGGATCCAACTAGGCAGCATTTACTTTCCGAGAAATGTCAATTTTTTTGTGTCAGGGATATCTTGTTGATATATTTCATATTTAAACCTATGTTCTTTGGGTACAGTGATTCAGTTTCAAACGCTTCTGGTGGGGATCTTGACAAATAACCAATAACCTGTAACCCTGTGTGTTACCTTTGGTGCCGACGATGTCCATATGCAAGTGCGCCAGCCCCGTGGCTATGGACAGCGCCATCTTGATCAGAGTAGCGGAATCAATCGACCGCGCAGTCAGGAAGTCGAATAGGGAACCGTTCTTGTAGAAGTCTGTGTTCTCGCTTGCCTACCCCGCAAGGGATATAGGCGTGATGTGAGATACCTTTGGTGCCGACGATGTCCATATGAAGATGCGCCAGCCCGGTCGCTATGGATAGCGCCATTTTGATCAGAGTAGCGGAGTCAATCGACCGCGCAGTCAGGAAGTCGAATAGGAAACCGTTCTCGTGGAAGTCTGTGTTCTCGCTTACCTACCCCGCAAGGGATATAGGCGTGATGTGAGATACCTTTGGTGCCGACGATGTCCATATGCAAGTGCGCCAGCCCGGTCGCTATGGATAGCGCCATTTTGATCAGAGTAGCGGAATCAATCGACCGCGCAGTCAGGAAGTCGAATAGGGAACCGTTCTCGTGGAAGTCCGTGATCAGCCACAGCTGGACGCAGCATCACAGGCTGACAACCTGCCACTATGGTGCTACAGTCTTCTGAACTCACTAACTTTTGTCGTGGTGTAAATGGTCGTTATATTTAGCCGTTCACGTCCTGCCTACCCAGATATAGGAGTGATATATGTATGTGTGTATAGTCCGTTATGTCGTGTATGTGTGTAAATCACAGTGTCATGACCAGCCTAAGCGGAAGGCCAAGACCGAGTCACTCTGGTTGCGTAGCATCTAAGTATTGCGACCAGCGTAACTTGGCCTTAGGCAGGTCATGTTATTTCATGACACTATGATTGCGAATGGACTAGATGTGAGATACCTTTGGTGCCGACGATGTCCATGTGCAAATGGGCCAGCCCCGTGGCTATGGACAGCGCCATCTTGATCAGAGTAGCGGAGTCAATCGACCGCGCAGTCAGGAAGTCGAACAGTGAACCGTTCTCGTGGAAGTCCGTGATCAGCCACAGCTGTGTCCACGTGCCGTTGTCTGTGGGACATCAATGTTACATTCTTAGAGGTTATATAACGTGTTACAAAACTAAAAATAAAGCCGAAAAAAGGTACTCCTGAAACAGAACAACTTTAAGAAAGAAAATTTTCGACCTCCCATACAAAATTGTCAAACAGCTGATTTCAGTTACTATAGAAGGTGCAATTTTTTTCTTGCTTATAGCTTGCTTATGTATCTCTAAGGTTACTAAGTACGTACTCTAAGATTACATTACAGTACTGGATTAGAGTGAATACGAGGCTCTAATTTTTTGTGTGTCATATGATTCGATCACGAAGTTATAGGCACTTCAACGAGAAATATTTAACCAAGATGTTTAATCCGTGTGATGCCGGCTTAGAATAGCGTCGTAAAAAACAACTAAGGGATTAAAGGTAATAAAAAATCTATCTCGTATAGGTAAGTATGTAGCGCGCCTGAGAAACTACTTTGTCGTGAAACGTTAAATATGAATTACACATCTACAGTCACCTTGACAAATTGACTTGTAAATCGGAAGGAAAAAGCCCTCAGATTTGAGCTGGATTTTATTCTTCTCATACATAATTTATACGTGGTGCATAGGTTACGATGCATTTGACTGTAAAAGCACCTTATTGTTTTATGCATTTTGACTTAAAATAAGGGTCTCTGTATTTTTACGAGAAAAAGGCGCTTCATTAGAGAAAAGGAAGAAGTAAAATGAGTAAAGTGATTGGGACGGACGGTATAACCATATCAGACGCCAGCTAGTTGTAGTAGTTGGGTGAAAATCTATGACACCATGGTTCAAGGGGTCGTCGATTCGGTGTACCATACGATAGAAGAACTTAAGGGTAAATTCCATGACATAGCATAACACCCGTTCCATAGAATCCATATACCCATATACCTTTACATCCATTTAAAAGTTAAAACGATAGGAACTATACTTTACATATTAATCGAATAAAAAGCATAAGTCAGTATTGTTGAGTATAAATAAGCAAGCTATAGAGTGCGCATAAGGCCCTCGCCGTACTGACAAAGCGTAAGCAGTTGTTCCTTAGATTAGATACAGACGTCAAATGTATGAGAAAATTAATAGAGTGCGTTTCATCCTAAGGTTTCATCATATTGTTCCTATGACGTCAGGATGGTAGCATTGGAAATTTGTATGTAATATTATTGCCACCATAAAATTTACATACAAATTTCCAATGCTACCAACATGACGGCACAGGAACTATAATTTTGAACTATAAGATACTCGGTTTGCTTTATTGTAAAGATGAGCACATAAAATCCAAGAGTGGCGTCTTGCTAAAGTTGTTTGTGCAGAATTGTTTGACATACTCTGTCCTTCCGACGTTTGTTTAGAAACAGTTGGGGGTCGTATGATATCCTGGAATGTTGTCGGACTATAGTCTGCAGTATAATTATGTCTTACCGTCAGAACCCTGCAGTCACGGTACAACTGGTCTGTGGGATATCGCCAGGGTCTGTTTGTCATAATTTTTAAGACGGCTCTTTGAGTTATTTCGAGTTTCAAAAAGCGTTTTTATTTGTAGCACAGCATGTAAGATGAAACGCACTCTAGAGGCTCAATAGTACTGTCACTGACGTTTTGCTACTGATAGACAGAGAGGTTTTATGCAGACTACTGCAAACCGTTCCAACTTTTTAGGCGCACTCTATAGCTTGCCTATAAATACTCTAAGTCGAAATTGAATTATGTACAGTTTTGGGAATTATTCTTATGTACCTTTGTTATCAGCAGCGATGAACCCGAGTATGTTTTCGTGGCGCAGCATGACCGTCTGGTAGATCTCTGCCTCGCGGAACCAGGAGCACTCCTCGCGCGAGGAGAAGATCTTGACGGCGACGTTCTCCCCCCGCCACCGGCCGCGCCACACCTCGCCGAAGCGACCCTTGCCTATGATGTCTACCAACTGGATCTGACGGGCGATCGAGCGTTGCACCAGCAGCGGTAGACCTGGATGATAAACACAACGAATTATTAGTAAGGTTACTTTTAATCGACTTCGAGCCAAACTCGTCGCATACAGCCATAGACCGCAAAGTCAGGAAAAAAAAGGGGAGACCTTTGCCCAGCAGTGGGACAGTCTAGGCTAATTACAAAAATTTACAACTTTTACTAAACTTTTCTACGAAATATTAACTTTAAAGAGTAATTTTAACATACAGAAGTATCAAAAAGGGTATAACAGGCCGAAGGAAGATTAAGGTACTATGAAATTTAACAACTTTCTCCATGGAAAAAGGGATAAAACATGAAAAAACAATTTGGTCCTCCCATGGTAAATAATTGACTTCGTTTCAGCTTGTTATACCCTCTTTGTTACTCCCGGTATCGAGGATCGAAGAAGCAAAATTAGCGTGGGAGGATCTCATTTGTATGTAGCCGTCTTGTCCCAAGGCCTGCTGATGAGATTTCTATGGATGACCTCTTACCAAATGGACCGCCCGGTGACATTGTAATGGCTTCGGATTGCGGGTTGTCAACATGATAATTTTATCCAAGTTAATGTATTCCTAGATTGATTTCACTTTTGTGAGGAGTTATATCTTTTAGGGTTTATTTAATAATGACAACCTGTCACTATATACCGAAACTCTCAAACTTTTGTCAGATGTGGTGTAAATGGCTGTTTATATAGGCGTTTTTACACTGCAACCCCGCGAGGGATATAGGCGTGATATAGGTTAAAATTTTACTAATGACCGATAGCGACGTCTAGGTTGAAATATGAAAATCAAATTGATCTTCCCACACTAACTCAAATCAGCTGATCGGTAACATTGTATGGGAGATCCGAATTTCTTTTTCATACATTCCTCATCAAAAAAAAAACGTAACACCTCGGTTTCTCTTGCTCTTGGCCGAATTAAACACCAAAAGGTATTGTTTGCATGCACACGCATACTTCAGGATGGTAATGAACTAGCTGACTATGACTAGATGACGCGTCATCATCATCTGCCTGCCCTTATCCCAACTTATTTGGGGTCGGCGCAACATGTCTTTCTCTTCCATTCATCTCTATCAGCCGTCGAATCTTCGTTAACACCTTTCTGATTCATATCATCTTGTATACAATATTCATCCAAACGCGTTTAGACCTTCCTCTCCTTCTGCGTCTATCCAATGAACTCGCTCGCGTACTGTATGTATATAAGGTGTAAAAAAATCAACTGCAAATATTTTAAGGGGTGAATCAGCCCATGAAACTGAACAACTTTTCCCAGGGAACATAGGTCGAAATACGAAAAAAATGTTGGCCCTCCCATACAAATTGACTCGGCCGGCTGGTACATTATGTATGGGAGGCCCAATTTTTTTTTCATATTTCGACTTATGTTCCTAGGGGAAAGTTGTTCAGTTTCATGGGCTGGTTCACCCCTTAAGATATTTGCAGTTGATTTTTTTACACCTTATATTGTGTGCGACGTGTTGGTACTCACCAGAGCCAGATCCGGAGGTGGTGAGCTCGATCATGTCCCTGATGGTGGTGTTCCCGATCATGGTCCGCGGCTCGATCAGCAGCGGGTCTTCGGCCGCGAACAGCGGGCGGCCTCGCTTCAGCGCCGTGCGCGACCGGGCGGCCCACCACACGCTGATGGCCACGCACACGCCCACCATCATGAGGCCCACGATCCACGGCACCACGCGCCACGCCGTGCCCGTGCCGCCGAGCTCTTCACACAACACGCATGTCAGTATACAGTAACAGAAAGGGTATAATAAAGGTGGACTTAAAAACCAAGCGACAGCGACAACGACTTTGCCACGTTGCCACTGTCAAATGACTGGTTTGTATGGGTTTGTATGGGGAACCAGAAAAACCGAGCGACGGCGTCGTTGCGGCGCGCCACGACGCCGTCACGTTGACAGCGCGCTGAGAAGCTTAGAGTTTGTATGGGATGCGGTCGGGTTTTTTTACAAGACCGCAGCGACAACGACGCCGTCAAAATTTGACGGCGAAAACGACGCGCGTCGTTGTCGCGTCGCTTGGTTTTTAAGCCTATCTTTCGCCGAAAGGAGGTCAAGATACTCAAGAAATTGAAAAACTTTCCCTATGGAACATGGGTCGAATAGAATGACATATTTCGACCCATGTGCCATGGAGAAAAGTGCTTCAGTTTCATGAGTACCTTGACCTCCTTTTGGCTGGTTATACCCTTTCTGTTACTCCCCATTCGCAATCATAGTGTCATGCCTGACCAGACTAGCCTAAGCGGGAGACCAAGTTACGGTGGTCGCTTAGTATCGAAATATTGCGACCAGCGTAACTTAGCCTCCCGCTCAGGCTGGTCATGTGTTTTCATAACGCTATGATTGCGAACGGACTATACATAGATGGCAACACTATGCAAGTGATCGTATCGCTTTTATAAGTCAAAAAATGTGAAATAGAAAGCTAACTTCATAAAAATCAAGGAAAGATATTAAAAATATTACAGCGTGTTACAGAAAGACGAATACGAAAGCGAGTGGAAAGCTGTTGTAAAAAAGTCGATGAATAAAAAAAAATGTGGTGTCCTGTTCGAAAATTACTGAAAAAAAAATCTTATTATAATTAAATTTGGACAGATCAAAGTTCAACTGTAGTTACCAACCTTAGAGTATATACCGGGAGTAACGGAAAGGGTATAACAAGCCGAAAGCAGGTCAAGGTACTCATGAAACTGAAACACTTTCCCCATGGAACATTGGACAAAATATGAAAAAAAAAATTGGTCCTCCCATAGTAAATCAATTATCTGATCGGCAATTTTGTATGGGAGGTCCAATTTTTTTTTTCATATTTCGACCCATGTTGCATCCGGGGAAAGTTGTTCAGTTTCATGAGCACCTTGACCTCCTTTCGGCTTGTTATACCCTTTCTGTTACTCCCGGTATAAGCAAGCTATAGAGTGCGCATTAGGCCCTGCGGCGTACTGTCAAAGCATAAGCAGTTGCACACGTCAAATGTATGAGAAGTTATAGAGGTTAAGAGTGCTGTCACTGTCGTTTTGCTACAGACAGACAGAGAGGGTGCGCCCAGACTACTGCCACCAGTTCCTACTTTTTACGCGCACTCTAAAGTTGCCTACACAGTGGTCTATATTGCTGGCTTTTACATGAGTGTCATCATTACAAGAAACTCAAGTCAACCAGCAATGTATGCTGAATCAAAATTTGTTCGCTATAATAGTGTAGCATTGACATAAACTATCGATTGATGATACTGAAATATACATATTTTTTAATTTTATTCTGTAACACGTTGCATAGCATTAAATTGGAATTTGGAATACCTTACCGAATTGTTGATCAATTCCTATATGCTTCTAAAAGGATAAAATTTTGATTATTCTAGACCCCCGCACCACATAAAGCTTACAAGCCAATTAAATAAGGGTCAAATTAAAAAAAAAACGAAATAACAACAATGGTTTTACAGGGATTTTACGTGACTATTAAATATTAAAGTAAATCATGCCAAAAAACAAGCACATGCAAAACCACATATCCTTACCAAACATTCAGAAACACCAGTTAAAATAAGATTAATCTTACCTCCAATATTATGTTTATACAGGGTGTTAATTTAAAAAGCACGCATTTAAATTATATATAGTATACTATAGTTACTTTTGTTTTTACCTTAGTTTTTACCCTGTAGTTAGTTTTGTTTTTATACAAGTGTAGGTAACCTTACAGTTCAATAACAATTTGGTGCTAAAACTACCCAAACACCCGAATACCAAATTAAAAATGTTATTAAAATTGTGAAAAATTTGGAAAAGAAGTAAGTTTATCAAGCCAAAATTAATTGTTATTAAAAAAATACGAATGTATCAACTACATGCGGTTATTATACAAAGTGCAAGAAAATACTGCAATCAGTGAAGAAACCGGCTTATGATCACTTTTTTTATTTATTGAGAAAACAAACAGCTATGTCGTCAGAATTAGGCAAGACACACTTAATGATATGTATGACACACGAGCTATTAACAATTTCCCGAAATTAAACTTACAGCACATTTTTTCCATTTGTCTTTAGCCTGAACATTCCTCGTTAACATATGACCTACGGAGTACACAGTATTAGGCACTATGCTTGTTGATACTACCTCTTGGATTTTTCCTCATGCGTTAAATGTTTCCGTCCGTATGTGCTGCATATTACGCCACTGCGGACACATATCGACCAAGGACATTAGGATACACAACACCTCGATCCTGCATTTCAAATGAATCTGTTTTAAATAATGGGTCACCAGACGCTAATACATATGCAGCGGAATATGTTGACGAATACCGACTGATAAAACTATGCATTCATGCACCTTTTTTTTAGAGCAACTGTCTGCTCAATTTTTAAAGCACCATGAGTTTGACTTTGCGTTGACGAGCGTCGACGAGGACATCACATAATGACAATAAAAAGCCCCCCATTCGCCCGGACGGCACATCGACTGTACGTACTCGTACCTGGACTGTCAAAGAGGTGACGGTTACAGAAGTCCGTATCGCAGCAAGTTATTTCGGGGTTTTCGCTGTCGTTACACCATATAGGCTTCGAGCCCGGGGGGAATATCGCTTCCTGGTGCCAACATCTACATTCACAAATAGTCTTATTAGTAAACTGAGAGATTTGTCCTAAGCGGTGATCAAGGCCGGTCTAAGGAAAGAAAACTTAGTCAAATTAGAACAGAACACAAAAAAAAGAAAAATAAATCAGCCATGCAGCCTCGCACCGAGCATGAAGCGCTAGCAGAAGGTCGGCTGGCGAGCGAGCGAGGCGAGCGGAGTCGGCGCTGGTGCTGCCGTGCCGTGCCGGTGCAGGCTGCCGGGTGCCGGTTGCGGTGCGTTAGTGCGGGCGGCGACGAGACGTGGCTCCTACCTGGCGGCTTCGTTGGCAGCGTCAGTTGCAAATCTCTATTGCACATGTCGTGTGTATGACAACATTCAATCAGCAACGATTCATTCTTAGATTTGGTCGTCGAGCAGGAGAACGGGTGCTCCGCGGGTATCAGAACGCTGCGTGCGATACAGCTGCACCCCAAGTGGAACCACCAGACATCACGTTTAGTAGGTTAAAGCGAAAACAACGCACACTCGGAAAATAGTGTTTGTTAAAGAGAGGGCACATCATTCAAACTTAGGGCGGCCGGAGCGGCCTGCTCTCTTAGTAGGTACATATTTCTAAATCGAAGCGTTTGTTAGAGTATTGGCATCTCAACACAAAACTTATAGGAAATGGCGATGCATTATGATTCTAACAGTACATCAAACAAACTCAAAATCGGCATGGTCATGTCATGAAGTAGTGGCTCGTCGCGTGGCTTACCCGAGGCGGCGGACCGGTGCACGCGCTTAGACAGATTGTCCGTACAATAGTCATCATCTTTATTGCACAGCTCGGTATTACAGCAACAAATGCTAGCATTTCTGCAGAATACCGGGTTGTCGGGAGGGAACGAATGGTTTGGCACACAGGCCGTCACAACACTGGTGAACCATTTCATAAAAATAGGTTAACATTGCATTCTTTCAGTGATAACGATAATAATGAATATACTAAGTATTTATTTGTGTTGAATTGAGTTTGCCAATGGTGTCGTTATTTCTTATATAATTTTGATTCTTTCAATACAAATATGTACCTTTCATAAATTATTTTAAAACTTTTATTACTTTATCATGAAATAGTGGTCAAAAATGTATCAATTTCCATATAGTTGGTTGTAGTATTGAATGTATACTCACTGGTAGGTGTTCTTCTGTACATCTCCCTCAAGTGTGGCGGAGGCATAGCAGTATCCGTCTGTCTCACACGTTTCATTTTTGCAAGACGGACTGTTACAATAGCACTTCAGCCCTGAAACAATACATTTATTTCTATTATTAATTTCCGTGCGGTAGCGGCTAAGAATTCTGCCACCCCTATTCTACTCAGGGCATTTCGTAAAAGGCAAGTTTCTGACCTTAGTTACAATATCTGCCAACTATAGTCCAACCGTATAATTCCACCTACGATAGCATTCCCAAAGAGTTGACATCAGGCAGGCGGCCGTTCGTAAAAGTATGCCAAATACCATTGTAACATAATTTTGTGTTCAAACAAAACATGTTGCGCCGACCCCAAGTAATTGGGATAAGGGCAGGAAGATGATGATGATTAATCCCGCCAAAAAACATCAGTTATCATGTACTTAATATGAGGCCAATACGAGTATACGCCATACCCCGTGAAAACGATATGAGATCTCAAGTAGAACCAAGGATCTGTATCTTTACGCCCTGACTCCACTAACCCTCCAAAGGTCACAAACTCTACAGCCAGTCAAAATGTAAAGCTTGGTCTTTTGCCATGTGAGATGAGTATAGGAAATGGGCAATAAATGAGACTAAAACGGCAACGGCGTTCCCTTAGACTGTAGGCGAAATATTAAAAAGTCGTCTCCTTCTTGAATTCTGTGCCACCCTCTTATAAATGGCTAAGACTGGTATCGATAGATTCCTTGTGCTCTACAAAACTCGGATATGCCTGTCTTAGTTGAAGAAAATGGTGCGTTTGACATCTGTGACGTCACAAAGATGGCGGCCGACCGTTTTATGTTTTTGTAAATATCTCAAGTTTTAAGGCATCGATTTAAATGTTTGATATGTCATATAAAATTTATTATTATTATCTACAATCACTTCTTTGATACCTACTACCTAAGTGTAGGGGTTGTAAAAATATTTATAAAAGTATGTGCTTTTTCTTGACACAGTTGCACTTCATTAGAAAATATGGCCACTATAACTTAATTATGAGATGCTTTACCTGATACATTATTATTTCAAATATAAGCTTGTTTCATTACCTTTCCAAAAATATATGTAACACTGTTGTACGAAATCAAATAAATGATTTATGACTATTACAGTGAATAAAGTGCCTGCTCCGCGAATGATTAAAAACACGGTTGAGCGTTTTAATATTTTGTTAATATCTCAAGTTTTAAGAAATCGGTTTCAATGTTTGATATGTCATATTATAGGTATTTATATTGTCTACAATCGCTTTTTGATACCTACTACCTAAGTGTAGGGGTTGAAAAAATATTTATAAAACTATGTGTTTTTTCTCGTCACAGTTGCGCTTTATTAGAAAATATGGCCACTATGACTCAATTGTGAGATACTTTATCTGATACAATATTAATTCAAATAAAAGTCTGTTTCATTACCTTTTCAAAAATATATATTACATTGTTGTACAAAATCAAATACACGATTTATGACTATTAGAGTAAACCAAGTGCCTGCTCCGCGTATGATTAAAAACGCGGTCGAGCGGTTTATGATTTTGTTAATATCTCAAGTTTTAAGAAATAGGTTTCAATGTTTGATATGTCATATAAAAGGTATTTGTAATGTTTACAATTACTTCTTTGATACCTACTAACTAAGTGTAGGGGTTGAAAAAATATTTATAAAACCATGTGCTATTTCTGGTCACAGTTGCACTTTATTAGAAAATATGGCCACTATGACTCAATTGTGAGATACTTTATCGGATACATTATTATTTCAAATGAAAGTCTGTTACATTATCTTTTCAAAAATATATATAACACTGTTGTACAAAATCAAATAAACGATTTATGACTATGAGAGTTAATCAAGTGCCTGCTCCACGTATGATGAAAAACGCGGTTGAGCTGTTTATGATTTTGTTAATATCTCAAGTTTTAAGAAATCGATTTCAATGTTTGTTATTGGTAAGATAAAAAGTCGTTCAACATTTTTAGGGTTTCGTAGACTACTACGTTTGTCTTGTTAGGTATTTCGTTAAGTCTGTCTGTCTATCTGTCTGTTTGTATGGCCCGCATTCATAACTTTGTCAGTTTTATACCTATCAACATCAAAATTGCTGTGAAGATAGCTCGTATTGTCCCGAATTCAGAAATTTCATCAAAAATCAAATTAAATGTTTTTTGGACCCCCTACCATACGTGTGAAGGGGTGCAATATTTTGCCTTAAATATTGAGTAGGGTATCATTGAACAGGTCTTTTAAACTAAGGGAATTATAATTAAAAGAAAACTCAATAAAATGTTTCTGTCTTGAGATATTTGCTTCGAAAAGGTACATTAGACGTACCTTTTCAAAGATAAGATATTTGTTCCAGCTTACTGCTAAAGTAGATATTAACGCTAAAAATTTGAAAAAAATATGGAATATAGTTCTCAACCCGAAGTTACCATGAAAACTATAACAGATCCTGCCTGTACTATTCAAGTTTAAAGAAAAATTTAAGTTTTTCAATAAGCGGTTGGTAACCATACCTACAGCTGTAAACAAACCAGCAATAGAGTTAATTTTGTAACGCTGAAAAACCTGTTACACTTTGACTATGATACCCTATTTGTGAACGTGTCTGACACACTCTTGGCCGGTTATTTTATAGGAATTTACGCCCATGTATCTTTATTTACTTTTGTAACTTTAGTTAAGTATTAAACAAATAAAAAAACAAACATTTACTTCTTTCAATATTTCATAAACCACTAAACTTAAGCAGTAGGTATGTAAAAGTAATTGTAGACAATATAAATACCTTTAATATGACATATCAAACATTGAAATCCATATCTTAAAAAGCGAGATATTAACAAAACGTAAAACACTGGGCCGCACTTTAATCATTCGCGGTGCAGGCACTTGATTCATTGTACTAGTCATAAATCGTTTGTTTGGTTTCCTACAACAGTGTTGCATATATTTTTGAAAAGGTAACGATACATACTTTTATTCTAAATAATAATGTATCGCGCAAAGTATCTAATAATTTAGTTATAGTAGCCACATTTCCTAATATAGTGCAACTGTGACAAAAATCACATGCTTTTGTATATATTTTACAATCACAACACTTAGGTAGAAGGTATCCAGGAAGCAATTGTAGACAATATTAATACCTTTTATATGACATATCAAACATTGAAATGCATATCTTAAAAGCGAGATATTAACAAAATGTAAAACACTCGGCCGCATTTTAATCATTCGCGACGCAGGCACTTGATTCATTGTAATAGGCATAAATCGTTTGTTTGGTTTCCTACAGTAATGTTGCATATGTTTTTGAAAAGGTAATGATACGGGCTTTTATTTTAAATAATAATGTATCACACAAAGTATCTCATAATTGAGGTATAGTGGCCACATTTCCTAATAAAGTGCAACTGTGACAAAAAAACACATACTTTTGTAAATATTTTTAGAACCACAACACTTAGGTAGAAGGTATCCAAGAAATAATTGTAGACAATATAAATACCTTTTATATGACATATCAAACACTAAAATCGACGTCCTAAAACTTGAGATATTGACAAAATCATAAAACGCTTAGCGGCCATCTTTGTGACGTCACAGATGTCAAACGCACCATTTTCTCTAACTAAGACAGGCATATCCGAGTTCTGTAGAGCACAAGGAATCCATTGATACCAGTCTTAGCCATTTATAGGAGAGTGGCACAGAAAATCTCAAATTGCTCAATCGCCTCCAGACTACCTGTGAAAACACTTTGCACTGCGCTCGCCAATCCGACTGTCAAGTGAGGTGAATTTGGCAAATACTCCCCACAATCAGTGGTAGAAGTTGGGAACAATGATGATGGATGAAAGATATTTGTTGTGTAAGTAAAAAAATGTATTCTAAGTAGATAGTATGTATTTATTTTAACTTACAAACCATCCAGCACAGTTTGGGGGTAGTTATTTCAGTTACAGGTACATGTATTTTTACATATTTTGTTTTTTTTTTATTTAATATTTATTATTCATTTAGATTTCAATATTGTGGCGTTCTGTCATTCTGTCACAGACAGTCAAAGAATACTATACTCCTCTCACTGGCGTGCAGACAGTCTTTCAAATCCAGAAAAGAGAAAAAGTTATATGAACTAAACTCCTTTGATTCTTTGTTGAACTGGCATATAGTCTGCTTGGCGAGTTCTTGGCAGTTCTAGAATTCTCAATTCAAATTTGAAAAAGAACCCGGCAAGAGCGTGTCGGACACGCCCCAATGTAGGGGTCCGTACTCATCTAGAGTAATTTACCAACAGTAGTAACATATTTGGAACAGCTTTAAGAAGCGCATAATTACAATACAATGTCTCTAATTTAATAGTCTCCATGGTAACTTCAAAATAAAAGCGTTACGATATTTTTTAGCATTGTACATAACTAATACCTACAGTATAGTGACTACGGGTCGTCCACAAATTATGTAACGAAAAAATTCTAACTTTTTTGACCTTGTGAAATGCATTTGAACTAGTGACTTTTCCAGTAGTACTGGTGACGCCTTTTTCATCTGAGCTTACCACGCCTCAATCGTTGCCTGCAAAATTATACGGGTGTTTCTAGTTCAATAACATGTGGCATGGATATTTCTACCGGAATAGTTTTTCAACTAATTTCCAGGTATTCATTTACTCTTTACAGATTGAATGTATGTAGCCAAGGCGATGAAAACCTGCTATGAATTAAAGGGACCATTAAATATCTTTATTACCAGCTTTACCAATCTACAGTTAAATAAATCTTTCGTTAAAATCTAAACTTAAAACCTAACTAATCGAAAAGTCCACCCCGAAGCGTACCTGGTTCGAAGGTGCCCATCACGCCCGCGGCGTTACCGCGTTGGATGGCGAGCGAGATGTGCTGTACCAGGTACGCTCCGGAGCGGGGATCACACCCACGCTCCTGCAAGCGTCGGCCTAGCTCCCGGATGAAGACTTTGGCCTCCTTGCCCCATGGTCCCCCGGTTTCGACCGCAAAAGGCACAAAAAGGTACTGCCGTTTGAGCTCTGCGTATTTATTTTAGGTGTTTCTGTCCAGCTGCGATTTCAGCGGCGGATCCCGCCTCACGCATTGTCTTCGCCAAGTGTGAAATACCATTTGTCACGATTGAGCCGCGGTAACCCAGATGGAAGAGGCATTGTCGTACGTTCATATCCTGCCTTCGGTAAACATTATGCAATATTTCTAAAATAATAATGCTATTTTTTTACATGTTTATTTTCGACATTATTTTCCGCAACTAAACATTTACTACCAAAAAAATACCCAATAGTAAAGATTTCTAAATTTCTTTTAATGATCATTTACAGCATTTTAAACCGAAGAAAAAAAGCGGAGGAGGTTCTCAATTCAAAGCAAACATTTTTTTATCTATTTTCGCCGATTACTTAGACACGCCTGGACCAATTTGGAAAATCTTTTTTGTATGAAAGGGTGCACTGTCCAGGTGGTCCCATAACCATCAGGTCAAGATCTGAGAGAAGGATCTTTGAGAATTTAATAAACTCTTCATATTTTGCGATACATTTGAAGCAAAATGTAGTTCATCAATTTACCTACATGACTGACGTCTGCCCGTTGACTGTCTGCCGAACGTCTGCCAAAGATGTCCATCAAACAAGCAGACGTATTAAAAAACAAAAAAAAAAACGACTGCGGTAATTTCAAAGTTGTATTTTGCGTAAAAATCCGCTTTCTTGAATTTATGAATTATTATTACCTATAGCCAATGTACACACGCTGCTGAGACAAATCTAACTACACCTCACATGTTCCACCAAAGATCCACCTTGCCGTTTGGGCTGTAGCCCGTGAAAATGAATTTCTTGTCTACATATTCTCGATAAACAAAATCCTACTGAGGCAGTCGGGTAAAAACTAACGAAAATTATAAAGGCGCGGCGGCGTACCCCACAGAGTACTTTCATAATATGGCCCTACATATAATATCATTGATATGGCCTACCTACAGACAGACCGACAGAGTTGACGAAATGTTAGGGGTTTGTAAGTACAACAACGCAACCCTAAAAAGAGCTTTGAACTTTCGAATTCAAAAATTCAGATCAGTTATTGCTTGATTGTTGCTTGTAAAGGTTGCTTGCTTTTGTAAGAACGATATACCAGTATATATTGTGAACGGCGTACCTGAAATAAATTATCATGAAACAATTCGTGAGGTGTTTTGCTGCCCTTCTAGTAACAGTTGCGCTCATGTCGCAAATACAAGGTACGTGCAAATAAAACATAATGTAGCTATGCCTTTGTGAAACCTGAGCGGTATCTGAGTGGTACAATGAACCCACAAAAAACATTCACTTGTAAAAAGAACCAAGTCTCGCCTCTCAGTTCTTCTACTGTAAAAAGTTGTGAGATCCATGTGATGCCAAGTCGGTTGTTGATTTATTCAAGGACTACTTCATGGAACCTTCATCTTAAGCTATTGCGTAATTAGGTAACAGACATCATCCCTTATAGTAACCATATCGATATTTAAAAACTTTTATATTTACAATAACTAGAATGACCCGGCCATCGCACTAGACCATCATATCTCACAAGCAAATAGTGTGCGATTGCCAAGTCATTCTAGTTATTGTAAATATAAAAGTTTTTAGATATCGATATGGTTACTATAAGGGATGATGTCTGTTACCTAATTACGCAATAGCTTAAGATGAAGGTTCCATGAAGTAGTCCTTGAATAAATCAACAACCGACTTGGCATCACATGGATCTCACAACTTTTTACAGTAGAGAACTGAGAGGCGAGACTTGGTTCTTTTTACAAGTGAATGTTTTTTGTGGGATCTCATTTCTTTTTGTAGGTAGTGTTCCCCTTCCTCTTTTCTGAAACTACTTCTTGAGCCTCAGCTACAGATTTCCTCAAAGCCCATCCGCAAAGTTAACTTTGTAATCCTATACATTTGTATTGAAATACAAAGTTAATTATGCGGTTGCAACCGAATTGGCAGAATGTTATAGTTTTCCCTTTATTCATACACTAAATACAAGTTGTGTTCTAAGTTTAAAGCTCCTCAGTCTGCTAGAAGTACCTTAGAATTTTGATGATCGGTCAGTCAGTCAGGCAGAAAATTAAGAAACTTTGACTAACTATAACTTCTAAACTACTGGTATAAATTGGATGAAATTTGAAATGTATAGTGTCTATGCGGTGCTTGATAAGATATTTTGAAATGAGGGTTCTAAACTCATCGACAAGGGAGTTATGGGGGGGTCGAAAATGGCCTGAACTGGTTCGAGAAAAGGATGGTACGGCCGTGCCGCTTTCAGCTCGACTTGGTGGGGGCACTGCCGTGCCCCCAGATAGGTGCGCGGTAGCCAAAACGCTTACCAATTTCGTACCAATAGTTCGAAGCTCGGCAAGTCGTTCTATCGGCGAAGGATTTTGTCGTAAAAGACGGCGATGAGAGCTTTCGGCGAACCGTTCTATCGGCGAACAATTCCATCGTACAAGCGACCATCGTCGAAGTTTTCGATGAAGTTTACTGTCGGTGAACGGTGATTCGGAATACCATTACGAGCTCGTCGTGCCCATGTACCGTCTGGATACCGCCGTGTGAATATGCATATATTTTTGAACAGCTTATAAGACACTTTTGAGCGTGAGGGTTCATCAGGGTACGTCTTGCACCCTGAACAGGACACTTTACCTACAATATCCTATTGCCAGCAAGGATATTTTAACGGGATTTATCAAGGGTTCTTTGGTTCCCATAGTACAATACAAGCTTTGGTTAGTTTGGGGCTAGATGGTACTGTTTGTCTCGTCTAGGATATTTATTTATTCATTTATTTTCAGGTGGTGTAAATGCAGAGGACCCGGAGCGACTCGAGGCTGCTATAATGGAGGTATTTATCAATATCTTTCTACCTGACTACACCACCACGTTTTATCTTACATGCTTACATACTACTAAATGCAATGCTAAAACTACTAGGGCGACCCGAATATCACTTTTTCTCTTTTATTCCATCAAAATACGTTCATTCTAAGAATTATCGGAAAAAATGTTGTTATAGCGGCAACAAAAGTAAGGCTCGACCATTCTGGTCCGGCACCCTAACATTTTGACCCTTTTTCCATTAGAAAAACAGGATGCCACTACGTATGTTCCGCGATTTTTTGTAGAAGATTGCGTTTTCTTTGCTTATGAAAAATTTCCTTCTGTTCTTACTTGTGCTGTGCATAAAGATTTAATTTAATTCAATCGGGTGATGTTAATTTGCTACCTATGTCAGATAATTCTAGTGATTTGTACCGATTTATACCGTGAGACGCTTTATACATTGTGATTGTGCAGTACGAAATATTGTTCCAGGAGTCTGAACTCGGTACAGACGCGAAGGCGCAAGGGCACCAGCTGATCAAAAGGGAGGAGGCTTCGGAGAAGCCAGCTGACGCAGCCGCCGGGGTCGCGTACCACAAGCCCACCATCACCAGCGTCCTAAGCACAATCAGCGCCCTCTCCATCGGGATGGCCGTGTTCGTTCGTTAGTGCGGCTTTATTGCAACTGTCGGCGCTTTGATACAGTTCTTATATTTAAATTATTACTTATATATATCAATCTCCCTTATTGGCAAACAAGTGTAAAATTTAAATGCTGAGATTGTAATAAAATGGACTTCTTAAAATTGTACTTTTATTCAACCACATCCAACCACACAACCACAGACCGTTGGGCGTTGGCGTTCAGAGCGCTGGACGTTTAGCGAGTTGGCGTTCAGAGCGCTGGACATTTAGCGAGTTGGCGTTCAGAGCGCTGGACGTTTAGCGAGTTGGCGTTCAGAGCGCTGGACGTTTAGCGAGTTGGCGTTCAGAGCGCTGGACGTTTAGCGAGTTGGCGTTCAAAGCGCTGGACGTTTAGCGAGTTGGCGTTCAGAGCGCTGGACGTTTAGCGAGTTGGCGTTCAGAGCGCTGGACATTTAGCGAGTTGGCGTTCAGAGCGCTGGACATTTAGCGAGTTGGCGTTCAGAGCGCTGGACGTTTAGCGAGTTGGCGTTCAGAGCGCTGGACGTTTAGCGAGTTGGCGTTCAGAGCGCTGGACGTTTAGCGAGTTGGCGTTCAGAGCGCTGGACGTTTAGCGAGTTGGCGTTCAGAGCGCTGGACGTTTAGCGAGTTGGCGTTCAGAGCGCTGGACGTTTAGCGCGTTGGCGTTCAGAGCGCTGGACGTTTAGCGCGTTGGCGTTCAGAGCGCTGGACGTTTAGCGAGTTGGCGTTCAGAGCACTGGACGTTTAGCGCGTTGGCGTTCAGAGCGCTGGACGTTTAGCGAGTTGGCGTTCAGAGCACTGGACGTTTAGCGCGTTGGCGTTCAGAGCGCTGGACGTTTAGCGAGTTGGCGTTCAGAGCGCTGGACGTTTAGCGCGTTGACGTTCAGAGCGCTGGACGTTTAGCGAGTTGGCGTTCAGAGCACTGGACGTTTAGCGCGTTGGCGTTCAGAGCGCTGGACGTTTAGCGCGTTGGCGTTCAGAGCACTGGACGTTTAGCGCGTTGGCGTTCAGAGCGCTGGACGTTTAGCGAGTTGGCGTTGGCGTTCAGAGCGCTGGACGTTTAGCGAGTTGGCGTTCAGAGCGCTGGACGTTTAGCGAGTTGGCGTTCAGAGCGCTGGACGTTTAGCGAGTTGGCGTTCAGAGCACTGGACGTTTGGCGAGTTGGCGATCAGAGCACTGGACGTTTAGCGAGTTGGCGATCAGAGCACTGGACGTTTAGCGAGTTGGCGTTCAGAGCACTGGACGTTTAGCGAGTTGGCGATCAGAGCACTGGACGTTCTGCGCGTTGGCGATCAGAGCACTGGACGTTCTGCGCGTTGGCGATCAGAGCACTGGACGTTCTGCGCGTTGGCGATCAGAGCACTGGACGTTCTGCGCGTTGGCGATCAGAGCACTGGACGTTTAGCGAGTTGGCGATCAGAGCCCTGGACGTTTAGCGAGTTGGCGTTCAGAGCACTGGACGTTTAGCGAGTTGGCGTTCAGAGCGCTGGACGTTTAGCGAGTTGGCGTTCAGAGCGCTGGACGTTTAGCGAATTGGCGTTCAGAGCACTGGACGTTTAGCGAGTTGGCGTTCAGAGCGCTGGACGTTTAGCGAGTTGGCGTTCAGAGCGCTGGACGTAAAAGACAGAGCGCAAAACGCCCTAAGCGCATAACGCCCTAAGCGCATAACGCCCTAAGCGCATAACGCCCTAAGCGCGTAACGCCCTAAGCGCGTAACGCCCTAAGCGCGTAACGCCCTAAGCGCGTAACGCCCTAAGCGCGTAACGCCCTAAGCGCGTAACGCCCTAAGCGCGTAACGCCCTAAGCGCGTAACGCCCTAAGGGCGTAACGCCCTAAGCGCGTAACGCCCTAAGCGCGTAACGCCCTAAGCGCGTAACGCCCTTAGCGCATAACGACGCCCTAAGCGCATAACGTCCATTATCTTATCACTATCAAACTCAAGTTTATCAAATACCTTTTAAGAGTACACTGGATTTCATTGCAGGTACATTGAAGGTACCACCATGTAGGACAGTAGCTCATGAGTAGGATGTTTCGACCGCAAAGACCACGAAGCTAAGCTTCATCCCTGTCTAATGGTACTTTTGATATAGCCTTTCTTTTCTGTGAAGCTTAGGTCCGTGATAAGATGTAAGCTGTTTGGAAAGCGCCTGTTCCACCTATCCCTACTGGCCTATCCCCCCTAGTAGGGAAGAGCGGAAATTTTTTCCTTTCTTTTCTACTAGGGGGGATACGTCTTCCACATAGTTCCACCATAATAAGGTATAGTCAGAGAGAAAAGTATTCAGTTAAAAGATTGGACAAAAATCGATCCTCCGTCTAGGCTCTTATCACACAAGCGGTTTAAGAGCAGATGCGGAGGAGAGGCGGAAGCGCAGCAAATTTGTTGCGGACGCACGGCAGACTTACAACGTTTTGGTAAATATCGCCGACATCCGCTGCGCGTCCGCAACATTTTTGCTGCGCATCCACCTCCGTTCCGCATCCGCTACCCCAATACAAGCGGTATACAAAAGCCTAAGGTACAGCCAAGGTCTAGACAAGATCTACTAAATGACAGCTGTCAAACTTAAACATGGTTTTTCTCGGTAAACATTATAGATTACAAGTTTCTTGGAAATAGACGAGGTGATCATTTCGAATGACAGCTGTCAAACTTTAAACGCGTTTTTATCGAAAATTATGCTTCCCAGACAACTAGTTTCTTAGGGGAAGTTGTTAGTCTTAAACAAATCTACATTTCAGGTGACAGATGTCAAATTAAAACGCGTTTTTCTCGGAAACTATGCTTGCTAGACAACTACAGAAAAAGCATTGTTCAGTTCGACAGCTGTCATTTAATAGATCTTATTTAGGCTTACAACTTTCTCAAAGAAACTAGTAGCCTAGCATGCATAGTTTCCCAGAAAACCGAGTTAATAAGTTGACAGCTGTCATACCAAATGAAGATCTCGTTAAGACCTACAACTTCCTCTAAAAAACAAATTGTCGAGAAAAACGCGTTTAAAGTTTGACAGCTGTCACCTGAAATGTAGATTTGTTCAAGACCAACAACTTCCCCTACGAGACTAGTTGTCTGGCATGCATAGTTTCTGATAAAAACACGTTTAAAGTTTGACAGCTGTCATTCGAAATGATCACCTCGTCTATTTCCAAGAAACTTGTAATCTATAATGTTTACCGAGAAAAACCATGTTTAAGTTTGACAGCTGTCATTTAGTAGATCTTGTCTAGACCTTGGCTGTACCTTAGGCTTTTGTACACAAGCGGTATTGGGGTAGCGGATGCGGAACGGAGGTGGATGCGCAGCGAAAATGTTGCGGACGCGCAGCGGTTTTTTTTTTTATCTATGATGGGCTTACTCTTGACCCCAATCTTACCCTAGAGCAGAGATGGGATCTACGGTGGAGCGAGCTTGCCCAGAAGATGCCTATTCACTCTAGACTTAAAGAGATTCAGGTTATATGCACTCAGAAATACAGACGCAGGCAGGGAATTCCATTCTTTAGCCGTGCGCATAATGAAAGATGATTTGAAGCGCTTAGTGCGTAATGTGGGTATATCAACTAAGAACGGATGGTAGCCGGCCGTGCGTCTGGATGTCCGATGGAAGAAAGGAGACGGTGGTATGAGCTCATGCAGCTCACGCGCACACTCTCCGAAGTACAATCTGTAGAAGACCGATAGGCAAGCAACCTTGCGGCGGTGAGCCAGGCTGTGAAGCTTGGTCGCCACCAGTTTTTTATCGCCTATTAATCTCTTGGCTCTGCGTTCCACCGAATCCATTGCAGCAAGTTGGTATTTAGCCGAGCCATCCCAAAGGTGACAACAGTACTCCATGCAAGATCGGACTTGAGCTTTATAGTTAGAAGCTGTTCAGGCGTGAAGTACCGCTTTACTTTATTCAGGACGCCCAACTTTCTAGCTGCAATTTGAGCCTTGGACTCGATGGTGGTGCCGAAGTTGAGGTCAGAGGACAGCTCCATGCCAAGGAGTTGAAGAGTGTTGGTCACTGGAACAGATGTACCCCGAAAAGTAGGAGAAAAGGTGAAAGGACTCCTTTTTGCGGAGAAAAGACACGCCTGCGTTTTTGAAGCATTGAAGCTGACGAGATTGTCATCGCCCCACTGGGAGACGTTACTTAACGTCAGGCTCGTACGCTCAATCATAGCCTTTCTCAATCTTTGAATTTCATCACCACTGGCTCCTGCGCCGGACAGATATTTCTCGGTGACAGTACTGTCATCTGCGTACCCAACAATTCCTGAAGATAGAAGGTCATTGATGTGCAGCAGGAAAAGCGTCGCGGAGAGTACAGACCCCTGAGGAACTCCGGCGTCAATAGCCTTGAGGTCAGAGGAGCAGCCGTCTATAACCACTCGGATCGACCGTTCACTCAGGAGGATGTCGGCGATATTTACCAAAACGTTGTAAGTCTGCCGTGCGTCCGCAACAAATTTGCTGCGCTTCCGCCTCTCCTCCGCATCTGCTCTTAAACCGCTTGTGTGATAAGAGCCTAGACGGAGGATCGATTTTTGTCCAATAAATTAGTTCTATAATTCTTTTAACTGAATACTTTTCTCTCTGACTATACCTTATTATGGTGGAACTATGTGGAAGACGTATCCCCCCTAGTAGAAAAGAAAGGAAAAAAATTCCGCTCTTCCCTACTAGGGGGGATAGGCCAGTAGGGATAGGTGGAACAGGCGTTGGAAAGTAATGCATAAAAAACATAAACCAAGCGAGTTTGGTCCACCAGCTGGTAAGAGTAAATTGTTTGTAGTTAAATGGTTTTCAAGTCAAAATGTATTCATAAAACATGCAACCGACTGCTTATTTCAAGATGTTTTAATTAACATCAATCTTAGCATTGCAGAGCCCCATACCACAAAATAGTTTACAGCAAGTTTACTTGGCCCTACTTCGGATTTTCGCGATTGGCACTTGTTACATAGCCAGGGTAGCTACTGTCAAAAATCTCTAAGTATAGAGAGTTTACAGAAGGTTCACTCGGCCCTATTTGGAATTTTCTCGATTGACATTTGTTATATAGCCAGGGTTGCTATTGTCAAAAATCTCTGTATAAAGCCTCCAAAACAGCAAAATCTGACAAAGAACGTCGTATGATTCTGAGCCAATATTAAATCCAATAAATATGACATTCGTGTCAACCACCGTTTTATTTACAAGCATTTACTTTGACTTCCCCTGAGATTCCGGTTTTTTTTCAGTTTTCGTCAGAAAGCATAAAATTTGAGTGAGCCATCTGGTAAAGGCGCCCGCGCGCTGTTTTCCTAATTTGTGATAATAATATCAAAACAGCCAAATCTGATAAAGAACATCATATGATTCTGAGCGAATTTAAATCCAAGATATGTGACATTAGAACCTACATATAATATCATTGTGTCAACCATCTTAGTTACCTTGACTTCCCCTGAGATTCAAATTATTTCCAGTTACTCAGTAAGCGTCAAAATCTACACTAGTAGGTACTGAGTGAGTCATCTGTGTAGGCGCGCGCCCTGCGTGTAGTTTCCCTAATTTGTGCCCATACATCTGGTCTATTTTATTATACATAGAAGAAGAGTAAGCCCCAAGCTCCACAGAGAGGACAAGGAAAGGACATAGGGCGTAGGGCATGACGCTTGACATCGCGACGTTTCCATACAAAATGTACGAAAAAGTATTGACAAAGGCACACACAAGCGTCGCCAAAGCGTCGCATCTATGACAGCTAGCGTCAAAAAAAGAAGAATATTTGACGATCACTTGTCTGTCAACTGTCATTCTTACGTCCTATGCCCTCGTCTTTTTGGTGGAGTTTGCGCCTTATCCCCCTGCAACTCTGTAGTCCACCTGCTGGTGGACCAGGGGCAAGTTCTTTTTCCGCCTGTGGTCCACAGCCGGAATCAATAAGCCATATTTGACACTGTCAAGTCCATACTGGAAGCCATGTCAAAAAAGAAAAACAGACTTTATGTAAGCATTATATATAGATATAGCATGATTTTGACAGCACAAGAGAAATAGGATGACAGAGGTTCCGTTTGCAGGTTCTGTGCCAAGGAAGATTAGGTCCTCTGCGAGAGTGATGCACTTGTGCAAATTAGAAGCCAGAGCATGGGTGGCCATATACTGCCTTCGTTGTCCGGGCTCTTGGCCTCAATCTAGTTGTGGACTGTTATCACAAATTAGGGAAATGGCGCGCGGGGCGCCTAAACAGATGGCTCACTCAGTACTACCGTCGAATTTGACGCTTACTGATTTGAACTGAAAATAACTGGAATCTCAGGGGAAGTCAAGGTAACTAAGCAGGTGGTTGCCACGAACGTCATATTTCTTGGATTTAAAATTGGGTCTGAATCATATGATGTTCTTTGTCAGATTTTGCTGTTTGATATTTTTAATACCTTGAGATTTTTGACAGTAGCAACCCTGGCTATGTAACAAATGCCAATCAAGAAAATCCAAAATAGGCCCGAGTGAACCTTCTGTAAACTCTCTATTTTATGCTGTTATATTAGCTTGACTAGATGAGGTCAGACTGGGTTAGCTACATACAATGGATTTTCACAGGTCTGTACCAATGGCTGTTGGTCGCTTGAGGACTAACCCCTATTTACGAAATAGGGATTGGTCCCCTATTAAAATTGTTTCAGTTGGATGTTGAGTGTGTCAGTGGGATGGATATGATCATGGCTAACAGTTAACAAAACATGTTGCAACCCCAACTGATTTGGGGTGAAAGGGCTGGAAGATGAGATGACATATTGCTAACAGTTTCAAGTATAGAAAATCACAGTGGCAATATAATGACAGTTGAGTGTTGCTGGCATTACAATAGCTAAAGAGAATCGGGGCCATAAACACAAATAAACATGTAATCCTGAAGTCCACCATGCATGACCAACCTTTTCGTCAATCCAGCATGGTGCTAAGCTTTCGTTCTCTCTTCCAAATTCCCCAAGTGTGTTCCACTCTTGCAAGTTTTACAGGCAGGATAGTGCTTTGCTTTTACTTCTGATAAGGGGTGTAGTGATTGTTTTTATTGTAGCTATTATCTTTTGACGTCATTCGTTCGTCCACCCTGTATTTGGACATATCAGTCTGCCATCAAGTGTTGTGTAGTGACTATTACTTAGCAATGGGTAAGTGGTCAGTCTCGACTGATTGCTGCCGGTGTAGGCAATCATCCATGTAGGTCGGTCGGGCCTACGGCTAGCCAAAGGACATTGCAGTGCTGCCCAGTATCCAATCTATTATTCACTACGCATGCATACCACTCACCTTCCACGGGATCCAACTTGCGGAACACGGCGAACAGAACCAACAAAAACCATTTCCGCCTTTGAAAAATGTCCATTTTAGTTTTTCTCATGACAAACTGGGTAGACGAGTCCTAAAGTTTATATTGACACTGATAGAGCGCGGCCATTGCATGTCCTCCTACATATCGCATTTTGGTAAAACATCAATTACGATCGCACTTTGTTTAGTTTGTAATTTACATTATTAGTAGGTTTAAATCTGTGCTACTAATTCAGAAAACAGGATTACAAAATGGTGCGGTACGTAGGTATGGTCAATAAAAAATATTGCAAAATAACTAAGCCAACCGAAGCAACTTCATGCGATCGAGTGAATGAACAGAATGAATTAAAATAAATATTACTCGAATGAACGATATAATGAATGTGGGCTCGCGCGCGCGGATAGTCCGCGTCACGCAGCGAACGCCTGAGTGCCTCCGCTGCGTGACGCGGAACCAGTGCGCGGAAAAGTCCGTGCGGACTCGCTATGCGAGCACTTGTGCGATATTCACCGTCTCACCTCATAATTAATGCCCTTTTCTCAAAATGTCCGTTTCGCAAAAAGTCTTTTTTCCGAACTGTTTTTCCTCCCACGATCACAAACTATCAAAATACGCATATCTAACTCTGCAAAGCAATGGCGAGCAGCACCGAGAGCATTATGACCAGCCCATTGTGTTATCGTGGTGGGAAAGACATTTAGAGATAAGGACTTTTTGCGAAAAGGACATTTTGAAAAAGGACATTTTGGGAAATTAGGCATTTTGTGAAAAGAACACGTCGTTTTTAGGGTTTCGTAGTCTACTAGAAACCCTTATAGTTTCGTCATGTCTGTCTGTCTGTCTGTCTGTCTGTCTGTCTGTCTGTCTGTATGCCGCGCCCTCATATCTTCGTCAGTTTTAGAGCTATCAACATGAAATTGGTGAGATGATAGATCGTGTTGACCCAAATATAGAAATGTTAAGAAAATATATTTAAAATGTTTTTTGGACCCCCTCCCATACAAGTGAATGGGGGGGAAATTTTTTTTTTCTTCTGTAATATTGAGTAGGGTATCGTTGAATAGGTCTTTTAAAATTAAGGTGAGGTTTCTTTGAATTAAATTCTCTAAAATGTTTCTGTCACGAGATATTTGCTTTTAAAAAGGGCGTTTTTGACCCATAATTTGTTCCAGCTGTAACTTCTAAAGTATAAACGCTAAAAATTTTAAATAAATATGGAATATAGCTTACAATCTGAAGTTACAATGAAAACTATAACGGATATCGTACTACCCTTAACGGTTTCAGGAAAAATTGAGTTTTTCTATTTGCGGTTGGTCATCATACTGCTGCTAACAAACCAGCAACAAAATTAAGTTTGTAATGCTGAAAAACCTGATATTTAAACGTTGACTACGGAACCCTATTTGTGGGCGTGTCTGACACGCTCATGGCCGGTTTTTTTATACGTCCACCGTTGGTACAGCTCACAAAAAAAAAACAAGTACAATCTGTTAAAATTAAAGTTTTATTTATTCGGTACGTAATTTACATGTAAAAATAATTTTACTCAAAGCTCTAAACTACTTGCTCGTACAGAATAAATAATAACACTACCGACGGTACCTACATTATGATCACATGAACATGTGTGAACTTCGCGCCAATGCTCGAACGCGCGCAGAGGAAGAACTGCTGCAAGAACTGAAGTCTTCTGCTGAGGTCATCGGTGTGAAACGTTTCATGCGCAAAGCTCCAGATGGATCCCTCATTCCGACCCAGACTGTGTTGGTAACAATGCTTGGATCAGTTCTGCCTGATCATGTTACCTATGATCATATTTGGTTTGACACCAAACCTTACATAAAGCCGCTGCGCCAGTGCTACACATGCTACAAATTCGATCATGGTCGTGGATCTTGCCGTAGTAAGCAGGTTTGTTCTTTATGTGCTGGTCCGCATTTCTTCAAAGAGTGTGACAATCAAGACAGTATCAAGTGTGTAAACTGCCAAGGTCCTCATTCTGCAGTATCAGTGCAGTGCCCGCAGAAGGCTGCAAAAATAGCAAACATTAAACAGCAAATCAATGGAAAGGTTTCGTATGCTTCAGCTGTATCCAAAACAAGAACCTCAGCCCCTGTCAGCGGAGCCCAACAAACTCCATTACAAACTCCTCAGAGAAGAGCAATGATGTCAGACATCCTAAACTCTGATACTGTTTTAGCTAGTATTATTAAAACTGTGATGGACTATTTAAGTGAAAGAGAAAAGTCAAAGGGTAAGGGTAAACCTCTAACTTCTCAGATAATCAAGGAGTTGCTTATTGCTAACTTCACCACTCCTAATGGATAGTGATGGAGTTGGCATTGAGCACTTCAGAATTTTGCACTGGAATTCCAGAAGTGTTATTAGTAAGTTAGATCAGCTCAAACATTATATTAGTTCATGTGGTGTGGAAATTGATATTATTTTACTTAATGAGACATGGCTAGGTCATGGAACAAGTATAAAATTACCAGGTTTTCAAATTTTTAGACAGGATTCAGACCGGCCTCATGGTGGTGTTGCAGTTGCCATCAAAAGTAAGTATTGCTGTTCCATTATTCCAACTTCTTCCTGCTATGATTTCCAAAACTTGTTGATTTCAGTTAAATTATGTTCCATAACTATAGATATTCTTAGTGTTTATATTCCTCCCCCTCCAAACGGTAAATTCAGAGTGCAATATCTCAATGAGGCTTTCTCCAAAATTTCAAGCAGAGACTTCTTAATTGTTGGTGATTTTAATGCGCATAGTACTTCATGGGGCTGTAGAGACAGCAATAGACGAGGCAATATAGTTAATAATTTTGCAGATAACCACAATTTGGTATGCCTGAATGATCATACTGTTACAACCATTCCTCCTTTTGGCCAGGAAGGTAATGTCTTAGATTTAGCTTTCTCTTCGTCGTCATTAAGTTCTAGTTGTAGTTTTTCTGTTGCGGATGATCCACTAAGCAGTAATCACTTTCCCATTCATATAAACGTTATTTATAATGGTGCAGCTTCATCCTCAGATAGGAGTGTAGTTGTTCCCTCTGAACCAATTATTCACACTTTAGCTGATGTAAATTTTAATAAGATTAATTGGAAAGAATTTCATGACTTATGCACAGAAAGATTTTCTGATTTCAATGTAAATTCAGAAGATCCATTGTTATCGTACGACGATTTCATTCAAAAACTGTCTGACATTTTATTGACATTTCCAAGGAAATCATACAGTTGCCATACGAAAAAACGTAAAGCTTTAATTTGGTGGAATGATCTTTGTAGTCAAGCTGTTAGATCGGCTAAACTAGCATTTGAGTCATATAAAGGGTATCCTACATTAGAAAATTATATTTTATATAAGCGTTTTGATGCTAAAAAGAAAAGAGTTCTCTCTGAGCAAAAACTTTTAAGTTGGGTCAAACTGTGTGAAAGTTTCAATCGTATGACTTCTTCAAAAATTATTTGGGATTATATACAAAAGTTTAAATTCTCGCGACTAAATACTTCTATAAAAACTCATTTTCTAGACAATCCTAGTAATGCGTTAGCTTACTTGGATAAGATAGCTTCGTCTAGTAATCATTTGAATTCGTTGGATCTTCAGCCTTATTTTTTATCCCCTGGTTCAGATTCAGCTCATTGGATAAAGGATTCATTTTCCATGCATGAACTTCGTGCTGCTCTTATTACTAAAAAGAATACTTCACCTGGTCCAGACTTTATTCCCTACATAGTTATTAAAAGTTTACCGGACAGTGTTTTGTCTATTTTGTTAGATATTTTTAATCAAATGTGGCACAAAAGGTGTGTCCCTATCAGCTGGAAAATGCAATATGCTGTACCTATTCTTAAACCTTATAAAGATGCTAATAGTTTAGACGCTTATAGACCTATTTCTTTAACTTCGTGTTTTGCTAAGTGTTTTGAAACTATGCTTAAAAATCGTATCGAATGGTTTATTGAAAACGAAATGCATATTCCTGATTTTCAAAATGGGTTTCGCAAAGGTAAAAGTACAATGTATAATCTTTCCTGTCTCATTGGTGACATACGAAACAGCATTCGAAATAACAAATTTACTTTAGCAGTTTTTTTAGATATTAAAGGAGCTTTTGACAATATAAATCATGAGTATTTAGTTAAAAGTTTAGCTGCTTTGGGAATACCTGGCTCTGTTTTGTGTTGGATTTTTAATTTTCTTAATGAGCGGCAGGTTTTCCTTAAAATTAAAAATAAACTTTACGGTCCGAGATTAACTAACAAGGGCACTCCTCAAGGCTCTGTCTTATCTCCTTTAATATTTATTTTGAGTTTAGTTGAATTTATGAAGCAGATACCTGCGAATGCTAAATATTCTTTTTTTGCTGACGATCTTGTAATATATTTAAACTGTGATGACATATCGCAAGGGGAAACTGAAATGAATGATTGTCTTCGGGTTGTCAGCAGAATTTTATTAAATAATTTGAAGCTGGAGGTTAATATTGAAAAAAGTTCTGTGGTATTATTTTCAGGAAATTCTAATTATAATCCAAAAATTACCTATAATAATAATTTGTTACCGGTTAAATTAAAAGAGAAATATCTTGGAGTAATACTAGATACTGGACTTTCTTGGGAACCACATATTAGACATATATGTAAGAAAGCTGAATTAGGTCTTAATATACTCAAGTCATTGGCTGGCTTAAAATGGGGTTCCGATCCCAAAATTCTTAAAACAATATATATTGCCACGATTCGCAGTCATTTTGATTATGGTTGTATGCTTTATGCTGATGCTGCAAATCATCTTCTAAGAAAATTGGATGTTCTTCAAAATAAAGCCTTACGTGTTATAACTGGTGCAATGATGTCATCGCCCATAAATTCTCTAGAAGTAGAAGCCGGCATAGTTCCCTTATTTGTCAGAAGGAGTTATATTATTGATAAGTTTTGTCTTCAGTTAGTTAGTCGGGATAATGTGATTATTCAGCGATTCTTAGAAAATTATAATATGCCAAATTTTAATGTTACACCTCTAACAGTAACCACATCTATGAGTGAATCAATAGCTTATCTGAATTTTGAGTTTCAAGATGTTATATATTGGTCTACAAAATTACCATGTTATAATTTCAACTTCCACACCATGATTATGGATATGATTGTTTATTTAAATAGATTTGAAACAAAGTTTGATTTTTTGGAATTTCTAGAGTCTAAACAAGAGTATGTTAAAATTTATACCGATGGTTCTAAAACCAGTGATAGGACGAGTTTTGCTTTTTATGATTCTCTTTGTAATGTCGGAAAAGTTTTTAATTGTAATACTTTATTTTCAATTTTCTCAGCTGAGGCCTTAGCTATTATCCATGCTCTTGATTATGTATCTAATATCTCATATTCTAGTTCTAAGAAATTTATTTTACTGTCTGACTCAATGAGTGTCCTCTTGGCCCTACAGAACAAAAAAATTAGTAGCTCTGTAAATTACCTGATTTATACTGTAAGAGATTATGTTTCCACTTTATTTTCAAAAGGCATTTTGGTCGAGTTCTGTTGGGTACCGGGTCACTCTGGTATATTAGGTAATGAGCTGGTTGATGCTCTTGCCAAGTCAACAGAGAATGTTTTAAGTTGTGATTTTAAAGTTCCTCATTCTGACTTAGTTGTATTTCTCAAACAAAATATGTTACAACGTTGGACCATTTCTCTGGAATCGTCTAGAAATATTAAGGGTAGATGGCTTGCCAGTATTGCCCCAATACCATCAACTAAAGCTTGGTATGAAAAACCAAATGTATATATGGGCAGGAATTTTATAACCACCATTTGTAGGCTACGCATTGGTCATTGTAGATTTCCTGCTCATCTTCATCGCCTTAAGTTGAGTAATAGTCCCTGTTGTATCTATTGTAGTAGCGACATTTGTGACTTAAATCATTTGTTCTTTGTTTGTCCTCAATTTTCTTTGGAACGCTTGTTGCTAATTGGTTTATGTCAAGAAATTGTTAATCCTATGCCTGATAACTTGCAAGACCTTTTAAAACATCCGCAACTGTACAGTTTCATTTTTGATTTTGTTGAAAATACAACAGGGAAATTGTAAATATTTTATGAAAATTTTAAGTTTTGGTATTTTTAAACTAACATAAGTTTTGGTATTTAGTTTATATTTAATAATAATTTTTAGTTTGACTGTTAAATAATTTTAGTTTTTAGTATTAGGTTTTAGTCTAGTGTATAAGTCACTTTATGTTTTGTAAGTTTCTTTTTAAGCTGATGGTCTTGTAACCAAAGCTTCAATAAATAACAAAAAAAAAAAATCGAACGCGCGTACAATACGCGCCACGCAGCGGAGGTACGAACGAATGCGTTTCGTGCCAGCCAGCACGGTTTGCCCGCACGGACCCGCAAAGCAAGGAATCGTGCGAAGCAGTGTTGCCGGCACTCGAAAATCAAAAGATCCGAAATCTAGTCCGACAGGATCCGATTGGATCCGATTTTACCCAGAAGGGGCGTTAAAAATTTTGTGATTTTTGCCCGTGTTTTTGTGAAACATTTTCCTACACACTTACAAAAAATGAGCTGCAATTTTTCCTAATTTGCATTGTTTTACCTTGTGTAGTGTCGTATGTAGTTAAATTAAGCCTAACACAGACAGGATGCAGTACGTGGCACACACCTGTTCACGGAGGTAAATATGCGTCGCGCGTGCACACCACGATACACAACGCAGAGCCGTATCTGGTCTGACATCATTCTTACTCTCGCATACGTTACCACTGGAGAAAGCGTGCACGTAAGTACGCATGCACGCCCGCATTTGTTGTGTTGATCCGATGAATTTCAACGTTGCGTTGCATCGCGTGTGAGTTACTCACGAGGACTTGCACGCCGCGCGTCGCATCCGGTCTCTGCTACCCTGTTATTCACGTAGACGTGCACGCTTGCCATGTGGCGCACCCGGTCTGGCTAGCCTGTTACTCGTGTAGACGTGCACGCTTGCCATGTGGCGCACCCGGTCTGGCTAGCCTGTTACTCGTGTAGACGTGCACGCTTGCCATGTGGCGCACCCGGTCTGGCTAGCCTGTTACTCACGTAGCCGAGCACGTTACGCGGCGCACTGGTCTGTGCTATCCTTATAAACAAAACCAAACGGTGGAAGATTTTTTGCTGTGCGATCCATTTTACGCTCATGCTTATTTTTTACTGCAGGCACGTTCGGTTATGATGAGTATCTGTAATGTTTCGACTATTTTTTTTTAATTATCCGAAATTATCCGCTGGAAATGAGGATCCGCCGAGGATCCGATCAGACCCGAAAAGATCCGAAATCGCATCCAAAGATCCGCGCCGGCAACGCTGGTGCGAAGTGCACTCACTTCATTTCATATGCACAGCTTGGAGTAAAGTGAACTTCGCACGCGGACTGGTGCGTGCCTACGGGCGTGCACTACTCTGTTAAAAATTTGGATATGTGCCTCCGCTGCGCTGCGCGGACCGGTCCGCGCGAACTGTCAATGCGAGCACTTGTGCGATATTCACTCATTTCATCTGTACCACTTGAAGTAAAGTGAACTTCGCACGCGTATAGTTCGTGTCACGCAGCTGAGGTTCTAAAAAATAATAATAGTGATGTGATTGTAATCTGTGGTAAGGTAAGATCGATCAGGTCAGCCAGCCAGTGTTCGTTCACACCGACACTTGTTGCTGAAAATAACTATTAAAAAATGAAAATATCCCTATTTCTGTGAACTCTGCAAATCCTGATCTCTTGCTAATTACTGGGAATCACGCAAAGGTAATTTCTGTAATTTATAACACAATTTTCATTGATAAATTTATGCTATGCCACGCCTAGCCAACGCCCAACAACCCATGTATTCTATTCATTCTTGTTTTGAAATTGAAAATGAGGCTCGGCGTTCTGTTACCTAAATTCCTGATTTTAATTTTTTCTTCGGCAGGTGGGTTTCTAGTAAGAGAATGTCGGCATCTGTTGATCACACTTACTTTGCAGGGAATGGAACATACAAGACTATAAACCCTCTAGTTTCCCACGTTGGGGACTTCACGCCGTTTTACATCACGATCGCCATTTGCTCAGTGATTCTGGGCTTTATCTTGATACTGAACTTGGTGTGTTGTTGCTCGAGATACTCTGACTATTGGCTGGACCGCCACACAGGTATGTAGACGATTTTTTGGATGTTCTAAATTGTGTTTAAATAAATCTCTGTGAGCCTGCACTGCTCAGAGTTCCCAAATTGAAAGTAAACGTAAATTAGGGTATTGATTTGAATTTGGAACATTTAGTAAATTAATAAGTCTAGGCATTTTTTACCAGGAGGTTTTATTGACCTACAAAGTATCTACTTAACATTTGATTACTTTGTGTACAGGTAACCGCTGGATCGTGTCAATTTGGTCATCGACTCCTCACAAGCAGCCACCGTTGGATTTCACTGAGCTCGAGTCAACGTACATTACAGCACCCAACACCCAGATCCAGTACGTCCACTCCTTCCCTGACGAGTACCAGGACGGCCACAAGCGCGAGTCTGAAGTACCTGCATCCTACTCCCGGCAACCTCTCACTTCTTCCCACGAATTCTTAGAGTTGCATAAGCGAGAGAGCGACATATAAACATGGCATTCCTTATGATGTACCCAGCTGTAGCGGTTCTGTCTTTGTTAGTTTTGATGGTGATTATTCTGATATTGAGGTTTGGTGCGAAGTGGTGTAATCTAAGACATAACACTTTTGCGGAACAGGAGTATTGGAATGAGGATCAAGCATATGAACAGCAGTTGTCATATGCTTAGCGTATCAAGTGTTAGGCGCAAACTCCACAGGTTAGACGTAAGACATGAAACGCAGACATACAAATGCTTGAAACTTATCTTGGCTTATCATATGTCTATTCTGTGGAGCTTGCCCCTAAGTCGACATTTAATTAAGTACAAATATTTTTAAGGTGTGTTCAACTCACTAAACAACTTTAATTATAAACTTTTCTTTGAAATATGAAACAGACATCCTCTACTAAGTGACACACTTTCAACTTTCTGTATGAGAGGTAATTTTTTTAAATTTATATTTCGAGGAACAGTTTCTGATGATAAAAGTTGTTCAGTTTTGTGAGTAGAAAATATTTTTACTTAATTAATAACTATATTTCCAACTTAATCATGAACAAGCAAAATTCTTTGATGCATTTATTACTAACGTAATCCGTCCTATGGTAGATCTGACTTGAAACCTAGAATGACTTATTTTTTATATTTAGTACATAGTGTAGCTTAGCATTATCATAGGTTGTATTGTAAGATAAATTTTTAGAATGTTTGGGAGAAAGTGTCTGTAGCGGCGTGCATGCGCTCCACATCCCCCCTTTCTTTATACTATGCCATACAGTCTTGAAACACAGTGTTTCCGCCAATCGCTTTAGGGATTTTTCATGGATTTTCAAGCCCTTTTCAACAAAAATCAGTTAAAATTTGAACCAAATTAAATTATTTCTTTTGTTCTTCTTATCCTGATATTTCAATGCAATAATTGACATCAATAAAACAACCCAAAGGTTAATCAAGATATTGTTCACATTTTAAATTTAGTTACTTTTTAGTTGGAAAGGAAAGCTGGAAAGGGCTTATCTTAAATTACCCATATTTAGACAACTTAGTACTGCACTAAATCTAGTTGAAATGATTTAGAATAACGCAACCATTCATCCCTTACCCTTACCCTGTGTAACTTACAACAGTGAGCTTACTATTGTATACCTAACACGGGAAGTGTTTTAAAATTTAGTAGATAGATATTGTCCTAAACAAGAGGAGCATGAAACTGCTGAACATCCTCACGATGATAACGTACGTAACGGACGTACTGCAGGCGTCAGAGATCAAGAAGATCCTCGTGTTGAACTAGCCGAGCGCCAAACTGCTCAACATCCTCACTATGATAAAGACCATGGTCAGTTTACAACAGTACATAGAGAAACAGAAGATGAAGGACGTACTGCAGGCGTCAGAGATCAAGAAGATCCTCGTGCTGAACCAGCGGAGAATCAAACTGCTCAACTTCCTCACGATGATAAAGACCATAGTGAGTTTACAACAGTACATAGAGAAACAGAAGATGAAGGACGTACTGCAGGCGTCAGAGATCAAAAAGATCCTCGTGCTGAAGAAGCGAAGCGACAAACTGCTCAACATCCTCACGATGATGAAGACCATGGTGAGTTTACAACAGAAGATAGAGAAACAGAAGATGAAGGACGTACTGCAGGCGTCAGAGATCAAAAAGATCCTCGTGCTGGACAACCGGAGCGTCAAACTGCTGAACATCCTCGCGATGATGAAGACCATAGTGAGTTTACAACAGTACATAGAGAAACAGAAGATGAAGGACGTACTGCAGTCGTCAGAGATCAAAAAGATCCTCGTGCTGAAGAAGCGGAGCTACAAACTGCTAAACATCCTGATCACGGTGAGTTTACAACAGTAGATAGAGAAACAGAAGATGAAAGATACGCTGCAGTCGTCGCATTTTGTAACAAATAAACATAATCTAATGCCAAATTTTAAAACACTTCCCGTGTTGGGTACACAATTTGTGGAAAACTTGCAAAATCCAACGCAATGATTGAAATTCTGGGTGAAATTTTACTAGTTTAGTGATAGTGACCGATAGCGAAAACTTAAAACGAGCTGGTGATAAGGAACAACTTTTCCCAAAGAACACAGGTTGAAATATGAAAAAAATTGTAAGTAATCTTCTATTCTTTATTAGGGTTTCGTAGTCTACTAGAAACCCTTATAGTTTCGGTAAGTCTGTCTGTCTGTCTGTCTGTCTGTATGCCGCGCCCTCATCCGTCAGCTTTGGAGCTATCGACATAAAATTTGGTGTGAAGATAGATCGTGTTGACCCAAATTTAGAAATGTTGAGAAAAAAATATTTTATTTGTTTTTGGACCCCCTTCCCATACATGTGAAATGGGGGCAAAAATATTTTTTTTTTACCTGTAATAATGAGTAGGGTATCGTTGAATAGGTCTTTTAAAACTAAGGCGAGGTTTCTTTGAAACAAAGTCTCTAAAATGTCTCTGTCTCGAGATATTTGCTTTTAAAAGGGGCGTTTTTGAGCCATAATTTGTTCCAGCTGTAACTTCTAAAGTATAAACATTAAAATTCTGTAATAAATATGAAATATAGTTCTTAATATGAAGTTACCATGAAAACTATAACGAATATTGTACCACTTAAGATTAAGGAAATATTAAAGGTTTTCAATTTGCGGTTGGTAACCATACAGCTGCAAACAAAAGAGCAACAAAATTAACTTTGTAACGCTGAAAGATATTTAAACGTTGACTGACTACGAAACCCTATATGTGAGCGTGTCTGACACGCTCTTGGCAGCTTTTTTTTTATTTTCTTTTCCTTATTTTCACCTATGTTCCTTGGTAAATGTTGTTCCTTATCACCAGCCAGTTCTGAGTTTTCGCTGCCAGTCACTAGTACTTCACCCTTTGTACACTGTTAGGATTTGCCTTCACATGTATTAGTATTTTTTAGGCAGCGAGGCGATCATTTATCTATGCGATAAATATTATAATGAAAAGTAGGTATCAATTCTCATAATTGTATGCGAAGAGAGCACTTTGTATTTGCATTTGGCGTATATTGATATTGCCACAATTTATAAATTAGTATTGTACCTTCTTGTACTTGTAACTTGCTGCGCCGATAAAGAATGAACCCGAACTGACAACATGAATGTTTTGCCTCTATCATACATAAAGACATTTGAGCAGGAAGTCAACAACAATGTTGCCATTCGGGTCCATTCTTTATCCACGCAAGTTGTACCTTTAATCATCACATGCACCCAATTTAGTTTTAATTATACAAGTTCTATAAGATTAGATTAATTATTAATTTTGTATAAGTACATTAATCAGCCTAGTATCCGTCCAATAAATTTGGTATACTTTTTGTAACATATTTTTTAATTCTATTATTCTTAGATTTCCTTCCTTACCATTTAACTTAATCACCTTATTGTATAAGGTCTGCTTTGATGAACCAGTGAGTCACTCTTGACACCAGGGTTCATCGGGTCGTTGAACGACTCGGTGTCCCACACAAAGAGAGAGAACTATCAGTAAGGTCAGTCAAGATTTAGAAAGCAGCCCAATTTGGAAATCCATGGTTCAAGCTTTACCACAGGCTGTACAGAGTAGACGTGAGACGTAAGATTGCATCTGTCAAACAAGCGATCGTTGGAGACTTGTGACATCGCGAAGTTTGAAACCGTTTTCATATAAAATGTAGGTGAAACTGAAGAAACACAGCATACGTGAGGTGCGCGTCCCATCGATAACGGTTGACGATCGATTTTCTGACAGATGTCATGCTACGCGACGCGTCGCGCGGTCGCGCGTCTTCTGTGGAGCTTGCCCCTAAGAGTATGTGGAATAATTGTCGATAATTTGATACCATGTAGATGTAGGTACTTACAAGTAGGCAACTGTCGTTGCCTTCTTTTCGAGTAGGACACAGAGTCGTCCAATGACCAGGTTCATCGGGTCGTTGGACTGTCTTTGTGAGCAGGTAGTACAGGTAGGTACGGGTTAAGGTCCTATTAAATTCACTGCAAATATTTTAAGGGCATGCGTTAATATGTATAAGAAAAACATCTAAGGCATTTTAAAAAAAATCTACACGCTAGATTTTTTTTTTCATTTTCAAATGTGAACATCCTTTGACTGACCCGACTGACGTCTCGCCACCATAAGAATAAATAATAACACTCTTATGCCGCCACGTAGACAGGATTCACTTACACAGCACGCACACTAAGGCGCAAACTCCACCAAAAAGACGAAGGGCATAGGACGTAAGAATGACAGTTGACAGACAAGTGATCGTCAAATATTCTTCTTAGTTTTTGACGCTAGCTGTCATAGACGCGACGCTTTGGCGACGCTTATGTGTGCCTTTGTCAATACTTTTTCGTACATTTTGTATGGAAACGTCGCGATGGCAAACGTCAAGCGTCATGCCCTACGTCGTATGTCCTCTCCGTGTCCTCTCTGTGGAGTTTGGGGCTAACAACCAACCAAACACAGCACCATTTTTTGGCGCGTAATTTAAATTCATCGGCGTGTGTTTCTAGGACAAACAGGGTGCACTTTTTTCGTTTTGTTTTTTTTTTTTGTTAAATGCAATTTTCTCCAAAAGTAGCGTGTAGATTTCTTTGAAAAATTGCCTAGTACATGCTTATATTTTATTTGATCTGTCCCAAAAATATTTGCAGTGAATTTAATAGGACCAAATATATATGTATATATATATAACAGATGCCTATAAAACTACTTTTTCCGCGGGAAAATGATCCATCCATCTGCCGCCCGATCGCGTGCAGACTGTTCAATGGGAAAGTTTTAATTAGTTCATCTAGCTTCTAGTAGATGGCGCTGATGGCGAATCATGGAAATGCTCAGAAGCGATTTCCCTTAATTAGGGGTAATATTTTTTAATGAACAGTATGTTTTATTTTCGTACTTTGTAGAAATTATATAATTTAAGAAAAACAAACCATAATTTTGCAAAACCGCTTATTTTCGATACCTCAAATCGAGGATATACGCCAAATCTACACTTTATAAGGACTTGCAGTTTATAAAGCGGCAACACATGTTTCGTATAATCTGTGATGTCATGGTGGTTGAATTTCACATTTGACAGCTAATCCCTTTATTTTAACAGCGCCATCTAGTTTGGACTCGTGAAGCAGTCAGTCCAAAAAATCCCCATTGAAAAGAGATACGAATATCAGATTGAAATAATTTATTGCAGTTCAATGAATGTTAAAAACTGTAATGTTGTAAGTAAACTGATAGATGAACCAAAATAGTTAATGCTTAAATAGGTACCTATTTGAAGTTGATTGATAGGATGATACCTAAATTCAATCTTCCACCACGTTTAGAAACATGAATTACATCAGTAAGTAATTATTCTATAGACTCTGTCTACAATACCGGGTGTAAATTAAAATGCGTAGAAATGCTTATGGGTACAACAAAGGGGAGGATCGGTATCATCGGTTAAAGGAACCCGGATTTTTCATTTAATTTCATTCATCACTTCATTTTCATTCATTTATTTATTTCGAAAGAAATACCTATTCAAAAATATTATAGTCGTATTTCGAAAGAACGCGCGATATTTTGGAGGTTCCTTTGTCGATACTGAATCTGCTCTGAAGCTAAGGCACGCATTAAAATTAACACCTAGTATAATAAAAATAATAATGATTAAGGGTCCAATTTAACATAAAGTAGGTAAGTACATATTTAAACACGTACGTGCTGCTATCAATATGACGACGTCACATCGAGTTGTTATTTTATCTCACCACACAACGCCTCCGTATTCTCTGTAGATCGTATGAGTTGCGTATGAGAGGTCGCACGCACGCTGCCTGCCTGCGTATGCGTGCGCGAAGCGCGGTGTGCAGCGTCTCATACTGTCGTCGCCTACATTGTATCATTGCTACGAGCACGACTACGTGCACGTCACGCATACGAAGGCGGTAACACCTGACCCGTATGCGTATGTAGATATGACATGGACGTCACGCATTCGAGCCCGGTGTTTGGTGCCCATAGCACTGATTAAATTAACACCCTGTATACTTATATACTTACCAGTCAGACCAGTAGTTTGATTCCGCGCTCTTTTCTCCCGTCTAATATGTTTATACCATAAAACAGCGGTCGGCAACCTTTTGGCCGGCAAGGGCCACTGACTGGCAAAATAATATAGAGGCGGGCCGCACTTGTGACAAAAACCCCAGAACCTGATTACACATATACGTAAAAAGACATATAATAATTATAATTATAATTTATCAAAGGGTGAAGAAAATAAATAAAATACTACTGAAATTGTTTTGAAATGTTATTAGAAAATAATGAAATAAAAAAGAAATTATATTTTCAGGGTGATGTCTGAGGTTGTATTTGGGAGGCTATTTCTTGTATGTTAGCTGTCATATTAGTGGTTGCAATTCGTAGAATAGCTCTCAAATGCTCATCTGTGAGACGAGATGCATATTTGTTTTTTCTATAATTATTAACAATTGAAAAAGTTTGTTCGCATAAATAAGTGCTACCAAAAACTGTGATAAACTGCTGAGCAAAAACTTTTTCAATTCGTCGACATCAGAAGGCAAGCTACCATAAAACTTAACGAGATCATTGAGTTCATAGAAAGTGCTTTTGTGAACATCATTAGATTGGAGATCAATAATGTTCATTTGTAAATGACTCAGTACTTCCTCAATATACCATAATATGCGAGTTTGCGAGTTCGCGCGCAGCGAACATAATGCCTTTAATGTTAATGTTGACTGTACGGTTGTTTGCGGTTCGATCGTGCATTTATTTTAATATTACTCCAACATAATACATCCACGACATGACATCCAAGGGCCGCAAGTAAGACGTTCGCGGGCCGCGAGCGTAAAAGCCATAAAAAGTAACTCGAGGATGTACGTTTGTATAACTTCGCAGGATGTAGGGTAGGTACGTTTGTATTAAGAAGTATTTTTTATTTAGTCTGTTTCGTTAAGAGTTCTGAATACACTTCTCGTCAGAAAAACCGAGACACTTTCGTTTTTATCAGACACTAGCAGCCCGCCCAGCGGTTTCACCCGCTGCTACTTACCTGTTTTCCCGTAGAAATTGGATCTTTGCCCGTAGTAAAAAGTCCATTACTCCGATCCAGCAGAGGTAAATATGCGAGCAGAAGCGGCCCGTCATGCTGAATAACTTTTACTTTGAAGCCATTACCGTATCTCTTACTGTTTATATGGGATGCTGGTGGTCTACATCAGGTACTCCAGCCCCTGGTGATCATGTGCCAGCAGAAGCGGCCCGTCATGCTCAATAACTTTTACTTTGAGGCTTTTACCGTATCTCTTATAGTTTATATGGGATGCTGGTGGTCTACATCAGGTACTCCAGACCCTCGTGACCATTTGCCAGCAGAAGCGGCCCGTCATGCTGAATAACTTTTACTTTGAAGCCATTATCGTATCTCTTATAGTTTATATGGGATGCTGGTGGTCTACATCGGGTACTCCAGATCCTCGATGACCATGTGCCAGCAGAAGCGGCCTGCCATTCTGAGTAACTTTTACTTAAAAACCATTACCGTATCTCTTATAGTTTAGATGGGATGCTGGTGATGTTCATCAGGTACTCCAGATCCTCGATGACCATGTGCCAGCAGAAGCGGCCCGTCATGATGCACAACTTTTTCTATGAAGCCATGGCCGTATCTCTTATAGTTTAGATGGGATGCTGGTGGTCTTCATCAGGTACTCCAGATCCTCGATGACCATGTGCCAGCAGAAGCGGCCCGTCGTGGTGAACAACTTTTTCTATGAAGCCATGACCGTATCTTTTATAGTTTAGATGGGATGCTGGTGGTCTTCATCAGGTACTCGTATTCCAGATCCTCGAGGGCTGACAAAAAGTAGTCCATGTCCATCTTTACTATGCTATTAATATCAGTGCCAAATTTCGCGAAGATCGGTAAAGCGGTTTGGCTTATTTGGGTAATATCCGCTGTATTTCCCGCTTTTCCTGCTGCTAACCGTTTTCCCGTGGAAATGAGGAATTTTCCCGTGGTAAAAAGTAGCCTATGTTACTCAGGAATGTTGTAGCTTTCTAATGGTGAAAGAATTTTCGAAATCGGTCCAGTAGTTTCGGAGTTTATCGATTACATACATACAAAAAAACAAACAAACAAACAAAAAAACAAACAAAGTTTTCCTCTTTATTATATTAGTGTAGATTTATTCCTAAACAGATTTCTCAGATAATGTGATCTGTACAAAACATAATCAGACATTTATTCCTAAACAGATTTCTCAGATAATGTGATCTGTACAAAACATAAAATGCGTCTCGATTTTTTTATTAGGAGTTTAAAATTTAAGGAATGAGATTCAGTTAATAGGTGAATAAATATGTAGGCACTAATATTTTTATTACAATAATAATTAAATTAACATTATTTATTATGTACTATCTATCTCTGTTGTATATTTTGATGCGACCTGAAATATAAGAAAAAACATTATTAAAACTAAGTTGTAGGTACTTAGATGAATAGTTAACAAGCTATACAAGAATGGGAAACTTTCTATAGATTCTCAATTAGTGTCATGTAGAGGGCGCTGTACTAAGTGGTAAAAACGTTTCTTTACACGGGAAGTGTACCTACCACTTTATAAATTACTCATATGTTGTGTTAATGCAATAAGGATTTTTTGGACTGACTGCTTCACGAGTTCAAACTAGATGGCGCTGTTAAAATAAAGGGATCAGCTGTCAAATTTCAAATTCAACCACCATGACATCACAGATTATACGAAACATGTGTTGCCGCTTTCTAAACTGCAAGTCCTTATAAAAGTGTAGATTTGGAGTATTTCCTCGATTTGAGGTATCGTAAATAAGCGGTTTTGCAAAATTATGGTTTATTTTTCTTAAATTAATATAATAATTATATAATTTCTACAAAATATTAAAATAGAAGATACTGTTTAATAAAAAAATATTACCCCTAATTAAGGGAAATTGCTTCTGAGCATTTCCATGATTCGCCATCAGCGCCATCTACTAGAAGCAAGATGAACTAAATAAAACTTTCCCATGGGAAACTTTTAATTTGTTCGTTTAGCTTCTAGTAGATGGCGCTGATATGCTTAGAAGGACTTACAGTTTAGAAAGCGGCGACATCATGTTTTGTATTAGGCAGTAACATGTTTTGTATGTTCGCCATACGATATGATGACGATGTTTTGTATAATCTGTGATGTCATGGTGGTGAATTTGACATTTGCCAGCTGATCCCTCTCGTGATCCCTTTATTTTAACAGCGCCATCTAGATCGGACCCGTGTAACTGTCAGTCCATAAAAAATCCCCATTGTTCCATTTTTAGTGGATTAATTTATTAGGGGATTCAAACTTTGTGTTTATACTTATGTAAATGTCAGAAAGTATCTATTTTCTTGTATGGAATAACTGTTTAAATACTTCGAGCAACTCATCTTCCGTCCCGTTCCGGCCCGGGTTTAAATAGGTATACCAACTTACCCTGGGCTACTCTCGCGGCCCGGCCACGATTGTGTTCCATCCAAGGTTCTGTTTACTGAAAATAAACACAATTTATAGGTACAGGAGACCACATAGGCACAAATTAGGGAGACGGCGCGCGGGGCGCCTTTACAGATGGCTCACTCAGCGCACTCAGTAAATTATGGCGTGTCTCCTGCTCACATGTTTTCCAAACAAAATACAAAACAAAACACCGAACTTCGAAATACATTGCGGCGTCATTATAGAAATGTGACTGACCGCGCCGCAATGTAAATGGATGTTTTCTATTTTGTTTGGAATAAACACGAGCAGGAGACACGGCTTTAGTTTAGACTGATATAAAGGTGAACGCAGACTTGAACGTGCTGCATGCGCCGTATTTAGAAGTTCGGCGAATCTAATGAAATGCGGCGCATCCAAGTTTGCGTTCAGAAAATAGCCGGCCGGCAGAAAAACAAATTCGCAAAGAGGAAAATCTATATTTTCGCAATGCCAGTTGTTGTAATTCTAACTTCAATTCGCTTTTGTTGCAATTTTGAACAACATATTTTAATGATAACACAATCACATTGATATAGAAGTCCCGCGCAGGAGTTTTTTTTTCATTCGTCATCACATCACATCAGCATGTAGCAGTCCACTTGTGGACGCAGACCTGCATGTGACATTCTACTGTTGAAGTGTACGCAGGCTACCACTGTGGAAGTGGATGTAGGCTATCTCCAGGGTATGCCACAAGGCACAACCTCTTTTGCACAACAATAACGCGTGTCTAATGTTTTTTTGTATGAAGTTTTATTTTAATCACGCGTTCAACACTTGTCTTGAACCCGTTCAAACTTTTTTGCGGTAAGGCTCTAACATAAGAGTCCTACAATGCGAGGACATATAATTGCTCTCTTATCTGCGGCACCTCTTCCACGGCTCGAACTTTAGTCCAAGAGCTTCTGATACTTACAATTTTTCTTATCGGAAAGTCTATTTCTTCTCCTGTCCCGGGCCATGGGCCTTCTCTTGGACGTGGCCGATCGCACAAGACTTTCTATGATTTCGTCGTCGGCCGATACGTCTCCGCTACAAAGAAAAAAAATGCAATGTGTTATTTCGTCTTCTATCGTGTGGGATACCGAGTCGACGAATAACAGGCTTACAGCCATATCGTAAAATTAGTCACATTATTAGTAAAAACCCTTGGATTATTATTTATTACTATTTCCTACTTCTCATTTATTGAAGTTTTCTCTCTTACAACTACAATACTCGTAGATTTCACACGAGCAATTTGAGAACCCACTTTATATTTTTCTAGTTAATTTTTCATATAGGTACTTACTTGACAAGGATCTTGCGACTCGGAGGCTGTGACTTCCTCCTGCTCTCCGTGAGGCTGTCAGTTTCAGGGTCAGTCTTCAAAAGCTCTTTGAGAGCGTTGTCTGCTGTATGGTCGCCGTTCTTCGTCGAGTAGTTTCCGACCTGTAAAATAGAGGGTTTTTTTTACATGAGTACTTGGGTACTTGATTTTGAAGGTAAAGGTAGAGTTTGTTCAACGAAAGCTGGCTCCCAGAAATGTTTCGTCCAAAATATTATTAGTCGGACTGATGCTTTGTTTATAAGTCACCTTCCAAAGCCATAAGCATAATTATCCTTACATCTATAATCATCTTCCCCCTGGTCTTGTTCCTCTCTCTGTGGTTGGCTCTCTTCTCTAACTGCTGCAGTACCCGCTCTCTCGTGGTCCTGTACTCCAGGGCGAACTCCGCAATCACCTTCAGAAACTCTGACGGCTTCGTCTTAGAGAGGTCTCCCGGAGGCACACCCAAGTAAAGCAGGAATTTGCTGTATCTGTAACAAAGGAGCGGCTTCGTTCTAGACTAGAGCATTCATTATCCTAGAAAAATCGCGGGGTTTAATGAAGTTTATGTCGAATTTTTGGGTAGAGCAATATTGTGGCCTTATCGTTACCTGCTCATTACTCTCTTCTCAATAACAGAGAGGAGGATGATCCTTTCAGCAGCGTCCGTCAAGAACTCGTTTATCTTCGTCTTGAAGATTTGTGAGCTGTCGTGTTTGGCGACCCGCTTCATGTGGTCCCACGAAGCTTTGCATTCTGTCTCCAGCTTGCGAAGGTTCGCGCTTAGCATGTCGAAGTCGACCTTTGAAGCTCTGATGACTGGACCCACCTGTTTACAAGATATTGTTTAAAGTAATAAAGTACTGATTTGCGCACTATGATAGAGACCATTCAAATATTATTCCAGTAGATATAGTCAACTCGCCTCGCTAAAGAAGTCAGTGCTGTCTGGAAACTTTTCTATTATCATTTCGCAGATGTGGTAGAGAAGAGGGTGCTTGTGGACCGTGTCCTTAACTTCCATGACTTTGGACAGATACTCCAGCCGGAATCCCTTAACTTGGCTCCCGTTTAGGAAACTGCCTACCGACCTTAGAGTCGACAGAATAACTTTGAAGGTTTTGTTGAATTTCAAAAGTTCTATGCCCTGTTTTAAATCCATTAGGGGTTCTGCAACCTCTTTCTGAAATAAAAAGAAGAAATAAGGGATTCGCAACCAATGACATCTTATTTTATTATCAATTATTAAAGTATTTTTCCGTATTAGTGTGTCACTCACCTCCAAATTATCGAAGTCTAATTTAAAGACCCAAAGTTTCAACCTTGAAGACAGTTCATTAATCGACGCTAGAGTCAGTAAGAACTGTTCAGCACTTCCTAAAGGCAGGTCTGGATTCGCGTACTGAAATAATCAATTCAATTTATACATGTACTATGTACTGCCAAAGAATATTGAAAATTTAATGAATATAAATATGAAAATATATATGAATATAAATATGAAAATATTAAAAATTTATTATTCGTGAACTTTTTTAAATTGTGTTCGTACCTGAGCTTCTTGTATCTTCACTTTCTCCTCTTCAGTAGGCAGCATAGTCAAGAGTTTCTCTATTCCCTCTCGGCCTATGACTGTTGCGTCCATTTTCATAATGGCAGCCTTTATGGTCTGAGGTGTGGGAAGCTTTTTCATTGCGATGTTGATAGCGTTGGAACGTTTTGCATCTAAGATTAGATTCCTTTTCGGTTCCATCAATTTCTGAAATTGTTATGAATATTTATATCGATGATATGTTTGAGTGACAATTTCCTAAAAATATTGGTCTGCTATAATATAACCTTTTATATAAATTCAAAGATTAAATATTACTCACCTCCTGTTGTCATTTTGGTCCGGTCATGAAAAATAAAAGTTACATGTTAATATTGTAAATTACACAAAGATTACATAGGTATTTGAAGCTTTAACATTGTAAAATAATTGTTAACTTAATTGTAAAATACTAACCTTAATTATTAACTCATTGGTTTTAGATTCAAACAAATGTTCCAGCATGTTCGTGTCCAATTTGATGTCAGGTAGGTCATCCCAGATTAGTCCACCAGCTTTATTCCTCAAAGGAACAGGCACTGGGTTCTCGTGGATCTCTCGCCAGAATAACTTGACCGTCTTCTTGTTTTTCTTTATAGTCGAACTGTCCGAGTCGTTTGATAGTTCGGAGGATAAAGGTGGTTTTGGAGGCGGTGCAGGTACGTTGTTCCTCGGGAAAGGAGGAAAGGAACTAGGCGGAGGGGGGAATGAGCAAGGTACAGGTGGAGGGAAACAATTTGGGGGTGGGGGCATGCCCATTGGCGGGAACATCCCCGGCGGAGGTGGCGGCGGAATCCCAGGAGCGGTCGCTGCCGGAGAATCAACGTCGTCATCCGAATCCAATCGCAAATCCGAAAAATCTAGATCGCATAAATGGAATTCTCTATTTAAACAGCCTTTCTTCAGTTCTTCCCAATGCAAATCGTTCTCTGAAATTTTTATTTCGTGTACTTTAGGTGCGATTTCTATCGTCGGACTTTTTACGACTTCTGAAAAGAGAAAATATACACCTTGTGAACACAACCATACAAGAATTGGTTAGTAGTTTAGTACTTACTTAGAATAAATTTTTGGATGCCTTACCTTTACTTTGAGATTTAGCTAATTCCTCTTTGGCTTTTGATACAATTCCTGCCATATCAGCTACACGGAGAGGTTTTTCTTCTGTCGTGGGGCTGACAGGGCTGGTCAGTCTTTGGGCGAGGTCTTTGATACTATGCTCCCGGTTGAGAATGATGCCCCGGTCATCTTTAACCTCGGGTGAATCTATCTGTTTCTGTCTGATTACTGTCAATGCATCGGCAGTAGTCGTGTGACCGAGGGTCCCATTTTGCAGTCTCTGCTTCAAGCCGGGGGTATATCTTTGGTTACCTAGAAAAACACAATTTGTATTAGAAAAGATTTATTCTTACGCATGGTACTTAAATTTGTTCAGAAAGCAATCAAATGACAAAGCAGATCTAGAAATGCGCGATTAGTGTGTTAGTTGAATGAACAAACCGTTTTTAATTATATCTCCTATGCTGTGCGGTTTCTTTGCGTATGCAGGATCTTCGTCATATCCATTGATTCCGTTCGTGTAGTGATCTGTGCCGTTTGTATTACCAATATTACCATTAGCTGTTGGATGATGCCCATTAGTATTGGTGTATGCTCCGTTGGTGGTTGTATGGTTTCCCTTACAGCTGCCATAGAGTCCGTTATGAATTGTGTTGGAATTGTTGTTTAGGTTTAGTAGTTCCTGCTGTTGTATTATGTGATGGGCTTGTCTTGCAAAGCGATCCCTCCTTCGCCTCAGGGCGGTGGTCAGTTCTTTATTATCTTTGTTGTCGATGAGAGATGGTAAAAATGATGATCGGTGATTGATTTTCACTTCAGGTTCCGTATGTGTGATGGTCGGGGCTTTGGCTGTGTTATTAGTAGAAACGCCACACGTTATGGTTAAAACAATAAGCAAACACATCAAAATATGATATATGAATATTGGTTTTCAAAACATTCTTCAAGAAAGGGCAAAGAAAAGGATAATTCAAATCGAAAAATTGATGATATTCATGCAAAATCAAGTTCAAACCACAAAATAAAGTATATGTAAAAATATTTTATCTTACCTTTTTCTTTCATTTGTTGTCTCTTTGATTTTCTCCTTTCAGTACCATTTAAATTGAGACTGAGACTTCTTCTTCTCACTGAGTTTATAACGGAGTCATCCAATTGTCTAAAACAAATAAATTAGTATCATTCGTAAATTCATTCCAAGAGATCTATTCTCATCTAGCTACAATGTCATCACAGTGTTACGTTACTCACTTTAGCGCCGTACCACTTTCGTCTCCATCTTCGTATAGAAGCACGGCTTCGAATATCTGCAGTTGCCTCAACAGATCCAGGTCAGTTCCTTGCTTCTGCATGAAGAACTGTATGATATCATCCATGCCCTGGTCCTGCATAGCATCCACTTGGTCGTAATACGTGTCCCTGTTCGGAACATTGTTCAGGCATCTATTGATGAGGGTAGTTGCGTAGATCAGGAGTTCTGTGTCTGACGCATCGAAGTCTTGGAGGATTTTCATGACGTTGTACCAGGGCTGTCTCCCGTTTGAGCTGTCGACTGCGTGGACGGCGTCGATGAGGAGCATACAGTTCTGGTCAGTATACTCCACGAAGACCAAAAGCAATTTGAGTGCTGTTTTAACGACGTGACGGAACTTGCTGGATATGAGCGAGTAGAGCCATTGTACACATCGTTTATGTGCCATCACCCCGTGCATGCCGTCAACGTATAATAGGATCTAGAAGGTTTAATTATAAAAAAAAACATTAGAGATGTGGAATTGGGGTAAAAACAGACATTGTGAGTCAAATGGTGCCTTCATGCCTTCATATATCGTCTAATTTTTCAAAACTTCCAAAATATCTCGTAAAATGCGGAGTGTCTACTTATAAAACAAGAAAGGGTTCTAACTCTTTCAATACTGTGAATTGGCCTGGCTGGGACGGTGCCTGATTAATATTGGCTAAAGCTGACCTGTCCAAGCGCTCTCAGGATGTAGTCGAGGTAGTTGTGGTCGGCCATGCTGCTGACTTGCATGAGGCAGTCCAGGCCTTTGTTGGCCACAAACTCGTGCACCAAGTCCTTGTCTGACTGAAGCACCTGCTTGAGCGTGAACAGCGCCTTGCGGAGCTCCCGACCCTGGGAGTGCAGCAGCCGCTCTGGAAAAGTTATTGTATATCTGGAAATACGGTTGTGTTATACGTGTGGTACTTACTTTCTATTTAATATTTTTCTCTTTGTCAGGTAATCTGCTATATGCTTTTCAAAATATAAAAATAAATTATATCTGGTCAAACTATCTAAACGATTCAAAGCGATGCGGCTGTGCGGCGCGGCTAAGTGAGCGTTCACCTTTATTATTTATTAGCAGTTTTTTGTTGGTGTAGCCACAGATAATATTTAGATGTGCTAGATGTGTTCCAGCGCAAACTTCATTTTTGAAAAAATGGTATTAGTCCAGTACGGCTAGCTTTTCGTGTTTCAAAAATATTAAAGTCGATGGTTTTTTGCTCATAGCTTCTGGACCATTCATTGATCCCAATTTATTAATTTGTGCCATTTTAGATGTGAGGAAACATACTTTCGTTATCAGTAGAAAAGCGACTCAAACAAGGTTTTTACACTGTGTTAACTGTCACAGAGACAATACTGGTAAACTTTTTAGTATTGTTTTGTAGGTACCTACATACTTAAAAAATAATTTAATAATGAGCTGCCATACATTTAATCAAAAAATTACTCAAGCTTAAAAAATGGCACAAAATTAAATATGTGCTTTATAGACACAAATTGCACAATCGTACAAAAAATTAGCGACTTTAGAATTTTTGTAAGTTACGCCCTCAAATAATGCCAGCCATACCGGACTATATTGTTCCTACAGCATGTTGAGATAATTAAATATTCAAATCTCGAGCATTGCTCAAAATTTTTATGCAATAAAGAAGCGATATTTTTTTGTGTGGGTCTACGAGTCGTCCAACGACCCGAACTTACCGATAATAACGTGCACCCGAACCGACAGCTGAGTTCGTAGTACGAGGGCATTCTTGCGGCTGAAAACAAATAGAAAAACCAAAGGTAAAAACATTGACCACAATCAGTAAGGTGTACCTACCTAAAGGATAGACAGCCATTTAAAAACTGATAGGGTGCATTTTTGGTGTGCATTCAGACTATACAGGGCGGTACTGAACGACCCAATTTTCCGTAAACGCTTCCCTAAACCAAAGTTCAAAGCTGAAAATAAAATGAGGCACATACAAAAAAAACTGTTGTCTGAGCAATGTCCTATGGGAGATCCAATTTTATTTTCAGGCGTTGAACTTTTGTCCTCAGGGAAAGATGTTCAGTTTGCACTTTTGAGCTTAGCTTAAAATGTTGAAAAAGTCTTTTTAGTTCCAGAATGTCCCTTTCCCAAAATGTCCCTAGGTTCCAAAACGTCCCTTTCCCAGAATGTCACTTACTCATAATGTCCCTTTACCAGAATGTCCCATTCCCGGAATGTCCCTTTCCCGAATACATTTAATGTGCATTCAGCCTACGAAAGTAAATCAACTTTCCCTTAGAAATATAAAAGGGTTACATACTTGTTACATACCTACATTTATAGAAGAAATATTTTTAAGGGCTTGTTCTACTCAAAACTGAAAGAAACTTTTCTTCGAAATATTGAAAAGATAATTTTGATTTTGTCACTTAGACACACTTCAAGAAGGTACTAATAAAATTTCTTAAGGCGAAACGTCACGCCATACAAAAGATAAACTGAGTTTACAATAATATTAACAAAAAATCTTTGGTCAAGAGATTATGTGTATTTCCTCCACAATAAAATCAAACGTGTTGCAGCATTAGCTCCATTTGTTTTCATAAAGTGGCGAACCGGTAATTACAGGGAAATCTAATGGTTAAAAATTATTTAAATACTATTTTGCGAACATGTTTTATCGTATCACGCACGGGACTTCCTATCGAATCTTTTATTCAGACGCTTGTCTCCTTTCAGACGTAGGTAAGTCAACTTAACTTTTGTTGTATCGGAAGCGTCCCACCTTAAATTGAATTTTGTTCGATTATTTCTAATTTGAACGCGCTGAGAAGAACGATAGACGAACGTATACCACACGAGAGCAAATTCATTTTATAATTACGTAATTTACCTATAGCTTAGCTTTACACTTTATACGGGGGAACGTTTGTCATTGTTCGTGGGCGATTTTACAGAATTTAGTACAGTTGAACGTGTAGGTGAACACAAGTTTTAAAAGTTGTTCAATTTTTATGAGCCACATTTTTCATTTTTTAGTAACTTACTTGGAAAAGTTGTTCAGTATAAAAAAGTTGTTCAGTTTTAAAAAGTTATTCAGATTTAAAAGCTGTTCAGTTTTAGAAGTTGTTCGGTTTTAGAAGTTGTTCAGTAATGAAGTTGTTCAGTTTTGAAGATGTTCAGTTTCACAAATGTTCAGTTTTAAAAGTTGTTTAGTATCAAAAAGTTGTTGAGTTTTAAAAGTTGTTCAGTTTTGAAAGTTGTTCAGTTTGAAAGTTGTTCAGTTGTAAAAGTTGTTTAGTTTCTTAAGCTGTTCAGTTTTAAAAGTTGTTCAGTTTCAAAAGTTGTTCAGTTTTAAAAGTTGTAAAGTATTCAAAAGTTATTGAGTTTCAAAAGTTGTTCAGTATTGAAAGTTGTTCAGTTTTGAAAGTTGTTCAGTTTTGTAAGTTGTTCATTTTAGTAAGTTGTTCAGTTTTAAAAGTTGCTCAGTTGTAAAGGTTGTTCATTTTCAAAAGTTGTTCAGTTTCAAAAATTGTTCAGTTTTGAAAGCTGTTCAATTTAAAAATTGTGCTGCCGTACCGATGTGAGAGTTAAGAAATGTGTAGGTACCTACTTAGGTAGTTTATTTTTTGCGAATGTTTTAACTCACCCCGCGGCTGTTACAACTGACCCCGCAGGTGTAGTATAAAGCACTATGTATTACTCGGAAGAAAGTCCGATTACAAACTCGTGTTATCAAACTACACCCTCGTTAGTAATAGGTTCCTTTCTTCCCGCGTGTACAATGTACTATTATCTACAACTCGTGCGTTTGATTGATTCCCTCACTGAGCTAAGAATACTATTTTTGTTGTAGTTAGAAAGTTACTTTATTTCTGTCACAAAACCCCACTTACTTGTCTTCGTCGATTTCAATGTGGTCTTCGTCCTCCGACATGATATCACCATCCAAAATTACACTGAGGAGGAGCAGGTCAGGTTCACAAATTCCCGCATCACTTGAGGAGTGTTTGAGGATCGAGAGGAACTCGGTTTCACTGATGCCGGAATCGCGGGAGACTTGTCTGAGCAGGCTCCGTTCTTCCGGCAGCCTACGTGGATGATCTCCTGGTATTTGGGATGGTGTTGTCTGGTCTCCAAAGGCTGAGTCGCTCAGGAGCGATTCAACTGGAGTATGTGTCGATACTGAGCAACAATCGGTTTGTGATGAAAAGATTTCCATTGCGGCTGGTACAGGGTGCTTGTTTTAGTGCTTCTTAGAATATTTTTGTCACCTATTATGAAGTATAGTGTCGCATGTCGGACTTATTAGTTCCTATTTGTGGTCTAATTTAAATTTATCGAATTCGTATGTAAAATGTACAAATTTAACTCTCAATTTATATAATAATCGATAATCGCTGATAACTAAATAAAAATCACAACTGAAACTGTACGGCGATTTTTTTCTGCCGATGTTCAATGTAACTTTATACCGGGTTCGCGTCTGGACTTCAACTGATCGTGGCCTGATTCGCTAACCCAGCACCCATGGGTGTACCTACGTACGTACAGTCGGTAACGTACCAGTATCAAACCGTAAAAATGGTAAAATGGTATAACTTGCGCAGATAAATAATGGATCGCCAATTGGCAACATTATTGTTGACATCCTGCTCATACCTATGTCATATGATAAAGAGGAAAACAACAATGTTGCCAAAACGGGATCCATTCTTTTCATTGATCACTATTTAAGTGAAATTCGAACTGTCAGAGCATAATTTATGTAAAATATCGTAGGTCCAAAATAAATTGCCTACCTAGGTTAAATACATAAAATATTTCTTTATTTTTGTAGGGTTAGCTACTAGTATTGGTTTTTCGAAAGCTGCTCTACCCGTGCGTGATATAAGCGTGATATATGTAAGTATGTTCGTACTTACTAAAAACCCGCCATATCGTTTTCTTTAAAATTGGTTTAAAGTATTGAAAATTATCGACTGACTTTTAAATTATTTAGAGAGGTTTAGGTGTAACTGTAACAGGCCGCTGTCTGTACATAGCAAATACATGCAAAATATTAATACGAGGGGTCTTTTATAAATGCAGTGGGGCACAAAACAACGATTTAAAATGTTTGTCAGGGCACAAAACGACGATTCAAAATGTTTGTCCGTTTATCTGTGTGTTTGAAACGGAGTGGCGACTTTTTAAATTGTTTGCAAATTTCCCAACACCATGTAGACGCTCAATCGAAGTGCAAGTTCATTGTTTTCGAGCACTCCACCTTTTTGCCGACATTGACTAGTGAAGAGGGGTTAAAAAAACGCGCTTATAAGACTCACGGTTTCGCTGGTAAAGTTTCCAGGCTTTCTACAGCTAAATACGATGTTTCAATCGGGGCTATTAGCGCATACAGTGATATAATTTTAATAACTGAAAAGTAAAAGTTTGCGCAATACTTTGTTTGAAGTTGCAGACTAGATGAAATATTCAACAGTAACACAAATTAGGGTGACGGCGCGCGGGGCACCTTTACATATATGGCTCACTCAGGACTAGCGACGATTTTGACGCTTACCTACTGACTTTAACTCTCGCTTTAACTGGAATCTCAGGGAAAAATCTTCAAATGTTTCTTATACCTCTATCAAATTCAATAAAAAAAATTCTTTCTAACTATATTTTCCATAATTTTGACGAATTCAAAAAAGTGAGCATAGCGGGACTATAGCATACAGGGACCAAGGGAACGGAAAGTAACAAAGAAGATCTTCATAAACAAATATCTAATCAAATAACAAAGAAGATTGTTGCCACGAGCGTCATATTTCCTAACTGAAAATTGGCTCAGTCAGACTCATGATGACGTTCCTGTATAAGATTTCTTATACTTTGTTGAGATTTTTGACAGAAACAACCCTGGCTGCGGCAATCTCAAAAACCTAAATAAGTAGGGTCGAGAGAACCTAATGTAAACCTCCTGTAAACTCTCAATTTTGTGATAGTAACTTAAGGTGGGACGTGTCCCATACAAAACTGAATGGACATACCTACGCCTGTAAAGGAGACAAAAGTCTGATTAAAAAACTATTGGAAGTTTCGATTACATTTTCACAAATTAATAAAAACAAAATAACTATCAGGAATATTACCCAGTAAAAATCGTTACGCCGATCGCCACTTTACGACAAAAGGTGGTGCTACTGCTGCAAAGAAAAAGCTTGATTTATTGTGGAAAATAAGTACCTACTCATCTTCTTATAACCAGCAGTAGTTTGGCGACAAAACGTGTGTCACTGTGTCCTCATCAATTCACAGAAGCTATTTTTTTATTAAAGTTCCAATTTACCGAAAGTAAATCCGTTTTCCTTTCGGTAAACAGAAATGAGGTATGCAGCTGGCCGACCAGGTCAGTAGGTAATGGTAACCCGAATAAATCTATGTGTCGATTCTGGTGTACGTACGCTATTTTGGGAACGGAGCGACGACCCTAGATTACGGCACGGGAACCGCATGAGAGTAAATTGTAATGAGTAGAGGGAGCCCGTAGTTATGCAGTGAAGCTGCGATAGATTATGCTATAAGGCACATAAAGGCCTCCATTCGGAAAATAAATTTTCTTAAATTACTTAGCTTAAATTAGCGCTGTCACTTAAGTTTATAATTTTGACAAAAATGCGCGTTGCTTGTTAAAATAAAGAGACGATGAAAACAAATGGCGACTAAACTCTACTAAATTGCCTAGAAATGGCGAAGAACCCATTGACATATTTTAAACAAGACAGGACTAAGATAGGTATTCTAAGAAAACCTATTTGACAGAAAGCGACAGCGTTAATTTAAGGTAGGTACACCTATTCGAAATGTCTGCCTTTTAATAGTTATCTTTATCTTTTGGTTTATTTTTTAGGATTATCTCTATCCTCTTTATTCAGACTCTGAAACATACGAAATTTATTCGTCTTTCTACACATTAATGCAAAAAAATATTGGACAAAGCTTGCATTTGTTTTGCCTATGTCCCTTTTTTATTTGTGTTCCGGACTTGGTCCCGCTAGATCCTGTTTATAATTCTTCTGCCGTTTTTTACAGCCGTTTACGCTCTGCCTACCCCGCAATGGCTATAGGCGTGATCTGATCTGTGGGCGTGACATATGTTTGTAAGTAGATCCTGTTAATACTTCGCATCGTCCTTTTGTTAGGTACGTATCTACCTATTGTAGTAGGTATCTATATCTACACCCTTTCAGCACCATACTTCCTGAATGTGACCATGGGCTGCGCACGCGCCGCGGCCTCGCTTGGCTGCGGCGGATTCGCGACACTTGTCAGTCATAATCTGAACAAATACATTGTATGCTCTCCATCCACTAGATATTTTAGTTATGCTCCTAGCTGGACGGAAAAATTGGTTTACAAATAAAGGAAAATAGTACCCTCAAGTTTTACAACCGCTATCTTTGAATGGTCATAATTTCTAAAAGCTACCACTCTGAGATGGCCACCAGAGTTTTTGATATCTGTCGACTACAGTCAACTGCATGACTCCCAAAGGGGGTTGTCGTCAGGCAGGCGGCCGGTCATTAAACATAGCCAAGTCCTTTTGCTACATGATTTTGTATTCTTACAGAACATGTTGCGCCGACCCCAACTATTTTGGGATAAGGGCAGGAAGAAGAAATACCTACCCTGTGAAGGAAAGTCTGATTTTAACCGTTTTCGCAAATTACACGGACTAAATCTTGGGATTAAAAGCTTCTTTGGGTTGAAAACGCATCCTGAAAACTTGTGATATTTTCCTGAATTGAAACTCCTAAGTTTGAAAGTGCCTAATCCAACGTAAAATAATCAATACATATTTCTTGTAAATTAACTAAGTTTTAGAAGGTTGACAACCTGTCACCTGTCACTATGGTGATACAGTCTTTTTAATGACTCTTAAACTTTTGTCAAACGTGGTGTGAATGGCCGTTTTTTTACAGCTGTTTGCGCTCTGCCTACCCCGCAAGAGATTAAGGCGTGATAATATATATGTGTTTGTTAGATGTTAGTAGTGGATGGTGGGCTAACTTCCTTTGGGGGACCTTCAGTGACAGCAGGAAGGGATTCAATGAGGAACACTAGGGTTCTGCGCACATTCATTCGCTGGTCTTTTATTTTATTGATTTGTTATTTTAAATGGAATAATAGTGGATAATACATATAAAGCCCCGCGGGCCGTCTCCCTAATTTGTGCCCTACTAGTTGCCATCTTTCAGCACCTGCATCTTTGAACACCTGAATCTTTGAACACCTCATGTCTTACCTGTCCTGCAATCCTTCAAGTTCCTCGTCCTGTTCGCCCAGAGTGGAGTCCAGGTCGAGGTATGGACCGTAGTCGCCATCTTTGAACACCTGCAGCGTCGCATCATCCAGCTGTAACAAATAATACGTTTTAGAGTGAATGTGACAGCTGTACCTATGTAGAAAAATCTTGCACGGAGTGTTTAAAAATGGCTTCTTTCTGGAAGGACAAAGATATCAAGGGATCACGACGACGAGTTTTAGGATAGTCAATTGTTCTTATTATTATATTGGATGACTTGGTGTCCCAAACGAAAAAGAAGTAGAAGATTGCATTTAAAATTGTTAAAAATATCTCTATCTCTTAAACTACTTTACTTTAGTAAAAACAATCTTTTGCAGCATGCAGCTAGTTAAACTCATTATATAAAACTAAAAAACATTATAATATATACCTATGCCTTGCGAATTAAAAGATATTTTGAACCATTTGAGGAGGTCCTAGGCATGGTTTTTTGATCCGGGCAATACATTATTTTTCAATAGGTATTTAGCATATCGAGATTCTCCGTGGAGAATTCTTAACGCCATCTCTTGCACGTGTCTTGAACTGTTTATCAGTTTGACCCGCCGCCCGCCGCGCATGTATTCTAAACATCACGGAGGTTATAGATCGTTGAGTTCGAATGTCGCATTGTAGTTCGCAAAGATCACGCTAGATGGATTTACCTACCTACCTTTTAGATATTTTAGTAGTCATCCCGTCTGATAAAAGCAACATGGTATCTTGTTTCTTAGATATTACTTTACCCATTTATTGGATCGAGCTAAGATAACGATTTATTAATTAAAGCAATGCAAAGTTATATTGGTATAATTATACATATTTTCAGATTCTGGGTTATAGGTAAAGGGCCACTCTCGGCCAGGGGCGGATTAAGACCACTTGGTGCCCTAAGCAATCCATGCCTGTGGGCCCCCCTATCCATAGGAACAGCTTTGATTTTTTATCATCTCAGAACACTTTTTTAGTGCAGTAATATGACGGACTTCTCAACGCTATAAGTCACGCAGATAAAGATGTAAAAACGCCTGGGTTGTTATGTAAGCCAGCGTTCGCCCTCAAAAAGCGTTCCATAAATCACTCTATCTAAATATTTCAAAAAACACGTCAATATTCCTTGCGTACCTAGTTCATATTCATATACTTAGATATGATAAGGAAAGCAATTTTATTTTATACTACCTATTTAGTGATTATGTTATGTAATTTATTAATGGTTTTAAATTAAAGAAATACGCGCGATCGCTAGGTATCGGTAGGGTAACCGTCTTTCGGTAGGTATCATTTGACGCGCGTGTCATTGACCTTACCTGCGGCCAAACTATTTTACCTATAGTGCACCCCAACCAATTTACCTACCTAGAAAAACATTGTAAGCATGCGGAAGCCTTCAGCTTCAATATGTTTCCGCAAATAACTAAAATTTTTAACAAAATAGGTACTCTAGTTATCTTAAGTTTGGATAAAATAAAAACAAAATAAAAGTTTAAACACCTGTGTGAGTGAGTGAACAAGATATGCACAGAATCTCTGAATTAATTTGCCTACGGATTCTTCCACACACGCTGGATCACAGATTTATAGTTTACTGAAAGTTTTAACTATTGACTTAATGATTTATTATCAAACTAGCTGGCACCCGCGAACTTTGTTTCGTTTCATTCCTTACACCTTTGCAAAATTGTTATTTCCACACTAGCACCCTAAAAATTATACTCTGGATATTCATCACGCTAATATTGTTGGTAGGTAGGTACTACATTTCTCAAACCATAATCGCATTGCCAACAGATGCCAGCAGATGCGTTCCATCATACTGAACAACTTTTGCTTTGGGGCCATTTCAATATCTCCTATAGTTTAGCTGGGCTCTTGTTGGTGCACCTGGTGGTCTACATCAGGTACTACAAACCTTCGATGTCTAATAGAGTATAAGGGTGGAGTGATAATGTATGGAGATTTTTTTATATCTTTTTTTTTCAATGGCATAGCGATATAAAGGTGCATTACAGTTAGTAAATCCTAAATCCAAAATTTAATTTACTTATCTTTACATCTTGAGGTGCCCCAATACAATTGAAAACGCCATACAAAAATGTATGACGAAAATAGAGAAATCACTTCCCTCGTGCCCCGCCACTCCCGCATCTCCCGTGCTCAAACTTTTCTATCTTATATCAACAGGGTAGCACTCAAAATTTGATTTAGCATTAATAAAACATTGGTAATTTTTAATCAAAATTTGTCAATTTCATAGAGTTAGCTAAAGTTCATAGAGTTGGGGGCACCTCTAAATATATCATTTACTAACTAATATTTTGTGTGTATGTTTGTGAGCCATAGAGGCAACTTTTTGCAGGTATTACAAAACGATTACGAATAAAAATATTTTTCGCTCCACCCTCAGCTGAAGTGTCCTTTCAAGCTGAACAACTTTTGCTTTGAAGTTATATCTGTATCTCCCATTGTTCAGGGCTCCTGTTGGTGCACGCACAGACAATGTGGCGCAGTGGTTAGTATGCCTGCCTGCCACGCAAAGGTTCCGGGTTCAATTCCCGGTGGGGTCACTCACAAAGTTGATATTTATCACTTTGTGAATTTGTTCCCAGTCTGGTTAGGACATTGCAGGCTGAACCACCTGATTGTCCGCAAGTAAGATGGTTCCGTGCTTCGGATGGGCACGTTAAGCCGTCGGTCCCGGTTGCTGTCTATGATGGCGGTCGTTACACAACCATGTCAGAGGCCTGCTACTTGTAGTAGGCGGTTGAAAAACTCTGACACCAGGGCTCATCGGGTCGTTGAACGACTCGGTGTCTCACACGAAAAGAGAAGAGAGGTGCACGCACCTTATGGTTTACATCAGGTACTCCAAACCTTCGATGTCTTTCCGCTACAGAAGCGTCCCATCAGGCTGAACAACTTTTGTTTTCGAGTCATATCTATATCTCCTATGGTTAACCTGGGCTCCTGTTGGTGCACCTGGAGGTCTACATCAGGTACTCCAAACCTTCAATGTCTATTCGCCAGCAGAAGCGCCCCATCAAGCCGAAAAAACTTTTGCTTTAGAGTCATATCTGTATCTACTATAGTTTACCTGGGCTCTTGTTGGTGCACCTGGTGGTCTACAGCAGATACTTCAAACCTTCAATGTATGTTCGCCAGCAGAAGCGTCCCATCAAGCTGTACAACTTTTGCTTTGGAGTCATATCTGAATCTCTTAGTTAGGCTGAGGTCCTGTTGGTGCACCTGGTGGTCTACATGAGGTTCTCCAAACCTTTGATGTCTTTTCACCAGCAGAAGCGTCCGATCAATTGGAACAACTTTTTCTCTGAAGTCATATCTGTATCTCCTATAGTTTAGCTGGGCTCCTGTTGGTGCACCTGGTGGCCTACATCAGATACTCCAAACCTTCGATGTCTATTCGTTAGCAAAAGTGACCCATCAAGCTCAAAAACTTTTGCTTTGGAGTCATATCTGAATCACTTATAGTTTGGCTGGGCTCCTGTTGGTGCACCTGGTGGTCTATATGAGGTACTCCAAACCTTCGATGTCTTTTCACCAGCAGAAGCGGTCCATCAAGCAGAACAACTTTTGCTTTGGAGTCATATCTGTATCTCCTATAGTTTAGCTGGGCTGCTGGTGGTGATTCTGATGGTCTACATCAGGTACTCCAGACCCTCAAGTGGAAGCAAAAGTAGCCTATGTCCGTTTTCGGTGTATGAGCAATCTCTGTGCCAAATTTCATCAAAATCGGTTTAGGCGTGAAAGCGTAGCAGACAGACAGACAGACAGACAGACAGAGTTACTTTCGAATTTATAATATTAGTATGGAAGTATGGATTACTCAAATTACGAACATAAATGCACCTACGACAAAAAACAAAACAATTCGATTGACAGATTAGCGAAACGGGGAAGGGCCCGCGGGGCAGGGTGGTTCGCGATTGGCTAACTGCAAAACGGTGGTATTCTGATTGCCGAATGCATCACCGGGCAGCGAATGAGCAAGCGCAAGCGGGGTCATGAACCCGCTGACCAAATGTCAATTTAAAGCGCGCAATTTTTCAAATTTAGTTTTAGAAACTTTATGTGGTGCAGTTTCTAGTGGAGACATGTGACGTGATATCCTAAGGCCAGAACGTATTAACGAAAAAAAAATGGTGCTTCTTCTGGTGCCCCCCAAGACGTGATGCCCCAAGCAATTGCTTATTTTGCTTAAGGGTTAATCCGCCACTGCTCTCGGCTAGTAAGCCCTAACCAAAAGTTGTATTTTAAAAATAGGATCTGAAAATTTTAGTAATGTCCTTTGCTAAATTCACTTGCATAATTTGTCTGTACTTTCTAGTCTCTTACAGTGAACCATCTGCGAGAGTGTGAGTCATGCTTCTTTCAGGGACTCTACTATTGTTTGTAATCACATCATCATCATCAAAATATGTTGATACCTACTAATAAAAATAGAATAATAGTGATTATGTTTAGTCGATGGAGCCAAGTAGACGATGGCCCACAACGGATCCATTTCCCATGCTCCGCTAGGCGGTGAGGCAACAATAGCTTAAGAGACAGCTACCATAGAGGGCTTTAGATGTGACCATTTAATTTTAGGACAGGTGTATAGTCCAGATGGACTATGAATCTGCGAGGCACGGTCTCACGAGTGTCTTGCGACAACTCTTGTGAGTTTCGTCCTCTACGACGTCGTACTACCTCTACATCCTTATATTTCATAGTCCATTTGGACAATACCTATCCCAAAAACTATCAGTAAATTTACACAAATATGGACAAGGAAAGTATTGCTCATGACTCATGATTGTATTTGTTTGTGGGCGAATATGCAGGTGGGTGGACAAGTTTTTTTTTTTCATGGGCTACAGCTGCCCAAACGGCTGGGCTGATCTTAATATATGAGGTGTTGATAGATTCGTCTTATGCAAGTGACACTGGTTATATTAAAATATCATAAATTCAAAATGGCGGAGTTTAAACTGCGTTCGGCTTTTTGATTTATATTATATCTGCTTGTATCAATAGGTACATAGTATAATATGAAGTAGCTTTTTGCGTTTCTCTGTCTGTCTGCTTGTCATGAAATTCGCTAACTCCTCCTAAACGCGACGAATTGACGCGGATTTATGTAATAGATAGATAGAGTGATTCAAGAGGTAAGTTTATACGTGTAACACGTATCGGGAAAATGCCTTTTCCCGTGAGAAAATGAGTAACAGCGAGTGAAACCGCAAACGGGCCGATAGTTTACTATAGGTATTTGTATTGATTTGCTGAAGTTGAGGCGGTAACATGCTCTTGCCGACGGCGGTGCAGGGACACTGGAGCGCTCTGGGCATAGTCCTGCCTTGCCTATCCCGCAAGGGTTACATCCATTGCGTGACATACGTAATGTGGTACGTATGTATGAAATTACTGCAGCGGGGTTTTTATTTTGTTAATATATCCTCTTTGTTTGTATGTATCGAGTCGCTCGCGTTCTGCCGCATCGAGCTCCTAGGCCACAAAAGATGCGCTTGCGTCTCTGGCCGCCAGCCAACCGGTGCAGGGAAACTGGAGCGCCCTGGAAATAGTCCGTCTCTTTTAGCCCTGCACAATCCCAATGCGATCCACTGCTCTCTGCTGCTATACGATTGTGTTCGAGAGAAAATGTCTTATCACACCCTGTCACCCACTATTATTATAACTAAAATTTTTCTAGTGAACGGTAACGAAAACTCAGAACCGGCTGGTGATAAGGAACAACTTTTCGTAAGGAACATGGGCCGTAATATGAAAAAAGAATTGGGTCTTCCATACAAAATTGCCGATCAGCGACTTACTAAGGGAGGTCCAAAATTTTTATTCATACCTATTTCGACCTATGTTCCATGGGGAAAGTTGTTCAGTTTAATGAGTACCTTGATCTAATTTCGGCTTTATTTGTTGTTCTATAACACTTTGTACCTGTATCAGTCACATCAATACATAATATACCTACATTCATACTACTGACACCGAGGTTACCTAATCAGGTCGTTGGACGACTCGGTGGCCCACACGAAGAGGGAGAGCACTTTTCGGTGAAAAATAAAAACATACCAAGTTCCAGCTTCCTTCTTATTGAAGTGGGTGATAAATACCTACCTGATAAGTCGATGTGAAACATATGTATTAAAAACGTACAACAATTATACTTATTTATATTTTAACTTGTTCTATGCTATGCATGTAATAATCCCACAACAAGCGAGATGGGTGAGATGAAAAATATTGATATTTTATCAACACATCGTCATCATAAGAATAATAAGATTGTTTTGACTGTGTTATTATGTAGAAAAGGTTATGGTCCAAGCTCCACAGGGCAGACGTGAGACGTAAGATGGCATCTGTCAAACATGATGTCACTGATCGTCGGAGACATCGCGACTCTTGAAACCGTTTTCAATTTTCAAATAAAATGTGGTATTCAACATTCAACAGAAGTGACAGAAGAAACATAGCTACACACGTAAGACGCGCGTCCCATCGATAACGTCTGACGATCGCTTGTCTGACAGATTTCAAGTTGCGCGTCACTTCGGGCGTCTATTCTGTAGAGCTTGTCTCTCTATGGCGTAAACTCCACCAAAAAGACGAAGGGCATAGGACGTAAGAATGACAGTTGACAGACAAGTGATCGTCAAATATTCTTCTTAGTTCTTGATGCTAGCTGTCATAGATGCGACGCTTTGGCGACGCTTGTGTGTGCCTTTTCAATACTTTTTCGTATATTTTGTATGGAAACGTCGCGATGTCAAACGTCAAGCGTCATGCCCTACGTCCTATGTCCTCTCCTTATCCTCTCTGTGGAGTTTGGGGCTATAACTATAAGACACGTTCTATTACTCGAATTAGGTCTGAGTGAACTGTACCCTTTATACTAAGTAGACCCTTTGATACGAGCACAATAGTAGCAAACTTCCGCATAGGAAAAATCAAAATTAGAGCGCCTGAAAAATAATCCTATTGGTGCTAAAAACCAAGCGACAGCGACAACGACGCGCGTCGTTGCCGCTGTCAAATGACTGGTTTGTATGGGGAACCAGAAAAACCGAGCGCACAAGTCGTACAAGAGCGTACAAGACCGCAGCGACAACGACGCCGTCAAAGTTTGACGGCGACAACGACGCGCGTCGTTGTCGCGTCGCTTGGTTTTTAAGCCTATCTTAAGTAGCAGTCAATTTTTAAATTTTCTTTTGTGCTAATACTAATGATTAATGTAGATATCTCTGAGTAATTCTATATACCTACCTAGATACAGTAAAAAAGGGTTATGTTTTTAATTCCTTTATGTTAGCGGCCCGCCCAGCGGTTCCACCCGCTGCTATTTACCTATCCGTTTTCCCGTGGGAATTATCTTCGTGTAGTTACTTAATAAAATAATTAATTTAAAAATAGGTAGGTATTCCAAGATTTGTTATAGAGTCATGATCATACATAACATTTATTTATATTATTTGATGGTATGATCGATATTATAACTATAACAAACGATTCAAAGCCAGTGAAGGAATTTCAAATGTTACTACTAACATCACAATATACTTTGTTTTATAGCGCAGCCCATCGGTTTCACCTACTGCTTCCCGTTTTCCCGTGGGAATAAAATATTGTCCCATGATTGAAACATTTTCCCGTGGAAAATAGTAGTCAATGATCGGTTCGGTAGCCACAAAAAAAACCGGAGACCGTGAACCTATTTTTCTGTAATATAGGTAAATACAAGCAAATGTATTAAAAAACTATAACCTAACTGCGGTAACTTCAAAGTTATACTTTGCGGCAAAAATCCGCCTTACTAATCTTGAATTTATGATTTTTTTATATAGTCCGTGTCACTCTAGGTGCTGAGACGTACCTATCTAACATGTCAAGATCCGCCCAGCCGTTTGCGCTGTAGCCCGTGAAAACGAACTTCTGGATACATACATACAAACATACATACATTCTCTCGAAAAACATAACCCTCCTGAGGCAGTCGGGTAAAAAACGTAATTGACCGTCCCTCGCTCTCTGTAAAGGATTTCAAGCGTTTATTCAGTCACCACTGCCGTGATCTGATTAGTTTATAGATTGGTAAAACATATTGTGTAACTGCCCAAAACGTTATATTTTGATGATTTTAATATCCCTAGTAAGTAGGTGTGTAGTGCCGGCTTGGAATAGCATCACCCCAAATCTTTCCCGTGGGTGACGTAAGACGGTAAGACGCGACTAAGGATTTGATAGTTGATATGTATTTCAATTGTAGGCGATACACAGTCTTCTGAATGACTCTCAATCTTTTGTCCGACGTGGCACAAAGTAAGTATTGGCTAGTGTGGACGTGGTGTAAGTGGCAGCTTTTTAAAACCGTTTTCGCTCTGCCTACCCCGTAAGGGATACAGGCGTGATTTAGGTATGTATATAGTATGTACAACATGAGCCCGAGCTAATAGTAAAGGCTATTATAAAACGGTCAGATTGTGCCATTGTTCTGCAAGCCTACACCTACAACTAGTATGCAGAGCATTTGGGTCAAGATAGATTGCTCGCTGCAATGCAAGCCATTTCAATATACAAATAACGACCTCATATTCAGATATTACACAGTACTAGCGACCTGTTAGCGGTTTCACCCGCTGCAAATCATTATCCTGCAGGGAAAAGGCATATTTCGGCATATAAAAAAAATTATTTTACATGCCTATCTATAGGTATACATAGGGTGTAAAAGACAGCTTTCCGAATACTTATAGGGTTCATTCAGACCATGAAACTGAACAACTATTTACGCACAAGATATTTATTCAGGAGTCAAAACAAAATTTTTCGGTTTATATATAGTAAATGCGGTCAGCTGATCGCGATTATCAGTATGGTATGTCAAAAAAAGTTTGACGACTCCTGAAATGTTCCGGAACAAAATGTTGAATTCTCACAAAGTTGAATTCTCAAAATGATGAATTCTCAAAAAGTTGAAATCTTAAAATGTTGAATCTCAAAATGTTGAACCAAATTTTTCTAAGTCCTTAGGACTTAGAAAAATTCATCTTAGGATTTCCGAAAATTTTGAACATGAATGTTTCCAAGTCTTTGACGCTCATGACGTGCTCTAAATTTTAAATGACAGCTGTCAAACCTAAAACTCGTTTATCTCGGAAACTATACATGTTAGAATATCAGTTTGTTGGAAGAAGTTGCAGGTCTTGGCAATACCTACATTTTATGTGACAGCTGTCAAATTTAAACTTCATTTATCTCGGAAACTATGCATGCTAAACTCCTGGTTTATTTGGGGAAGTTATAGGTATTGGCAAGACCTACATTTTTAGTGACAGCTGTCAAACTTATAACTTGTTTTTCTCGGAAACTGTGCATGCTAGACTATAAGTTTCTTAGTGTAAGTTGTAGGTCGTGGCAAGACCTATATTTTTTGTGTAAGATGTCAAACTTGTAACTAGTTTATATCGAAAACTGTGCATGCTAGACTATAAGTTCGTTGTGGAAGTTGTAGGTCATGGCAAGACCTTCATTTTAAATGACAGCTGTCATACTTGTAGCTCATTTATTTCGGAAACTGTGCATGGTAGACTATAAGTTTCTTGGTGGTAGTTGTAGGTTTTGCTACGACCTATAGTCTAGCATGCACAGTTTCCGATATTAAAGAGTTACAAGTTTGACAGCTGTCACAAAAAGTGTAGGTCTTGCCACGACCTACAACTTACACTATAAAATTATAGTCTAGCATGCACAGTTTCCGAGACAAACAAGTTATAAGCTGTCATTTAAAATTTAGAGCACGTCATGAGTGTCAAAGACTTAGAAAAATTACATGTTCGTCATTTTCGGAAATCCTATAGGTAGTGTATAAAGACTAAGATGAAGACCATTTAGGACTTAGAAAAATTTGGTTCAACATTTTGAGATTCAACATTTTGAGATTTCAACTTTTTGAGAATTCAACATTTTGAGAATTCAACTTTGTGAGAATTCAACATTTTGTTCCGGAAGGATATTTATTTATGGGAAGTTGTTCAGTTTCATGGTCTGAACACACTCTATCAGTATTCGGAGACCTGTTACACCAAGTACTTATACGTATACCTAAACCTTGCTCTTGAATCACTCTATCTATTACGTGCGTTGCGTGGTTCTGTTTTTCTGTTTCCGAAGTCTGTTTGATCTTTCCAGATTCTTTGAACATAAAGATAGGTTTGCAAATTTCAATGTTTACATTCCGTCATGCCCGAACTCACATTATTAGACAGATACAGGGTGGGCCAAAAGAAGTCATCCCATAGGATGTGCCTCCCATTTTTTTATTAGTCATTAAAATTTACTTCTGTTTTCGGAAATCAATCTTTTGAAGATTTAAAATTTATGTGATTACGTTTTTAAAAAAGACATTGGTCAAATTGCCACCTCCTGAGTCAAATCAAAAACGGTCTCTGAAAAGCTCCCTTCTCATGTTAGAACGGCCCGCATTTTTTTTGATATAAGTTAAAATAAGTTTTGTTATCACTGAATAATCCTTCGAAGATGTGAACTTAATGCTGTAAAATAAAAAATAAAGAAAGCAGTTAGATGCCAGCTCCAGATTTGATCCAAGTTGGTGAAAACCAATCCACAGGATTTGGTTTTTGAACCCATTGGTCAGATCTCCAGATCTGACAACGCCAGAATTCACCCAATGGTATTTTTGAAAGCTCAAGATTACAAATTACAATTTATAAAACTTTCAAGTCCCTGAAGCCACCACAAACGAAAAAAGAACATGGTCAGGAATGTATGGAAATTAGCGTGTTTAAAGTTAAAACGTACAGTAGAGATGGCAATTTGACTAATGTCTTTTTAAAAACATAATCACATAAATTCTGCATCTTCGAAAGATTGATTTCCGAAAACAGTAGTCGATTTTAATGTCTAATAAAAAAATGGGAGGTGATTCACATAGGGTGATTACTTTTGGCCCACCTTGTACATGGAGTCGTGCTAGGCCCACTGCCGGTTAGACCCAGCGGGACTTAATAGTGTATTTCACGGCCTGGATAAGAGAACTACTTTTTAAAACGACCGATACGACATTTAGCATGAAATTGTTGAAGTATGGCGTCATATTTCAATATTTTGAATGGCGTAGACATTAACTCATAAATTATTTTCTCTTTAACATGTCTAACGATTACAAATGTTTCATTAAACTAAAAATTGTTACTGGTGGATGTACTAGTTGTTTTTTTAACGATACTTTCCATTGCTTATTTTGTTCGTAAGCGGAAAAAAATGGAGGTCGTTCTTAATTCATCGCGCATTTTTATTATCCCTTGACTTGTAGACTGTTGTTTAGCTGTTACTTAACTTTGCATGACCCAGTCAGTGGATTGAATTATTGACAGGTTCGGCAGGTAAAATTGAATGTCACAATTCAGACCAGACATCATCACCCTCATCCCTATGCAGTTGGGTTCGGCGTATCATGTTTTCTTAGAACACAAAATCAGGCAGCTAAGGGATTTGGCAACGTTTTTATCAACCCTCTTAGGGAATGCTAACGTAGGTGGTATTACCGCCACCACGTGGTCCATGAGAGTCAGATATCCAGTTGAGGTAAAAAACTCTTCGTCGCCTATTGCAAAACACCCTAAGTGGACTAGGGTTGGCAGTGGCAGTACTCTTAACCGCTAGCACCTTAGAGTATATATAAGCAAGCTAAAGGGTGCACCTAAGGCATCGCGGTGTACTGTCCAAGCGTAAGCAGTTGCTCCCTAAATACAGACGTCAAATGTATAAGAAGTTATAGAGGTCCAGTACCAGTAGTGCTCTCACTGGCGTTTTACTACTGACAGACACAGAGGTTATGAACAGACTACTGCTAGCCGGTCTAACTTTTTAGGCGCACTCTATAGCTTGTTAATATTATACTCTAAGGCTAGCACACACTGGGTCCAATCGGCAGTGGGTCATACAAGCGAGCATTCGCAATGCAGTTCGTCCCATATACACAATAAGATCACGAGATATGATGTCAGACGCTCACCTGAGCGTTCTGTAAATATCTGGAACGGTTAATTTTAGCCAAATACCGCGGTGACTAACGCGAGGTACACACGCATTACTAACCCGCTTGCCGGCTCAACAATCAGCGGGTTTCTAAGAATGCACCTATAGAAGGTAGGTACTAGCACAGAATATTCATACAGGGCTTACAGGGAGTTACCGAACGCCTGAACTTCCCTGAAAACGCTAAACTCAACAGGCCACACTGAACAACTTTTCCCAAGGACCAAAAGGTAAAGTATAACAAGCACATTTATTACAAAACAAAAACTGACAGCGGAAATTTAAATGTTACTCAAAAATGTTTGTTACCCCCATATTACAAAGTTTTGGTAGTTTCAGTTTCATGGCCTGAATGCAGCCTTCAGTAGGTATTCGGAGAGCCGACATCCTGTATAAGGTTAGTCATTTAAAAAACAAAAAAAATATAGGGTCTCTGAGACTTGTCTGTCTGTTTTCCCGTTAAGGAAATTTGCATACAATGACAAAACCTATTTCGTTGTTTGTTTAATGCCTAATTCTTCTCCAACTCAGCTACGCATTAGGTATTATAACCGAGCTTTAAATGTAGCGTGCTATTCCTCCTCCGACAGATTCGCGTTTCGTCTGCAACCATTGTGGCAAAAAATGTTGTGCTGCTATAGGACTATACATACAGCCATCAACGACGGTGCGGCCGTCGCAGATCATCTTAACCCACGAGCGCTGCAACAATCATCTACATAGATGCTGTGGCCAATGATGATGAAATGTAGCGTAGGCTTTGATGAAAAAGATTTACAAAAGAATCACTTGTCTAACGCCGCGTTAAAGTAGCATCGCCCCATTGATTAAGGTGGGTGCCCGATGCCCGGGCAGCAGTCCTGAAAAAACATGGTGGCGTATTGCTGTATAGTATCACATGTATAGGTGACCACAATGTACAGTACGCGAATGAGTTCATGACCATGTTGAGGAATGCGGTAGTGCTGTGACTAATTCATGTTGATGTCGATATCGAGAATTGTTGCCGAACAGTTCAGTTCAGACTACTCATAGTTATTAGTTAATGGGTTGTTTTTCCTACAATATTGAGTAGGTAGGGCATGGTTGAATAGGTCTTTATAATCTAAGGGCAGGTTTCTTTAAAACAAAGTAACTAAAATGTATATGTCTCGAGACATTTGCTTATTAAAGGGGCCTTTTTAGCCATAGTTTGTTCGAACTGTAACTTCACTGTTTGTGAATAATATTAAAGAAGTATTTATGGTTTCTACACAAAACACAACACAACGACAAAATATCGACAACTTTGTGACACACTTTTTTCCCATCATTCGACTGCGGGCGAATGCGGGTAGTTGGGTAAACGTGGGGCGCGCCGCCCCCGCGCGCCTCCTCATTCCCCGATGGCCAAGAACTCATGCGCGTACTGTAGTACCTACTGGTACAAGTAGACCCATACTCTATCTTGTGAAGTAACTATCTAAGCTTCAAGCAGAGATATCAAATACCCCTCAATCGGGGGAGGCCCATAACCAACGTTAGATTGTTGTGCTTGTTGTTTATACCATCATCATTAATTGCTTTTGCGTTTCTCTGTCGGTCTTTCGTGGAAATCGCTAACTCCTCTAACTTATTTATTTTGACGACCTTTTATAATAAAAATCAACAGATTTTTGCAATACGTAGATAGATTCAACAAAAAAGTTTTTTGTATAACACATGCCGGAAAAATGCCTAGGTACCTGTGTCCAGCGGGGAAAATGAGTTGCAGGGGGTAAAACTGGTAATGGCTCGCTAGATATACCTGATTCATAGAAGAAGGGGACCCGAAATGGCAACATTATTGTTGACATCTTGCTCAAATGTCATGTACCTAATACGAAAAAGACGCAAACAATAATGTTGCCATTTCGGGTCCCTTTCTTCTATGAATCAGGTTATACAAAAATATAATAGGTAGGAACCTTCAAAAACTTGTGTCTTTCTGGTAATTTCGCATCCGTGTTTCGCATAGCGTTGTTTTAACATGACATCAATGATTTTCCGCGTGAGTTGACTGACATGTTTCCGCAAAACATCTGTTTATTGATTTATTCAATTCAGAGTGGCAACATTTTAACTGAAATATGAATCAGTGAAATGGTAATGGTAATAATACAATCGTATATGCACTTACCCGATGTGGGGCCTGTAGCAACCGATGCACGGCCGCTATCTGATACGACAGCGGTATAGTCGTGTTGAAACTGTGGTACAGCGGCCGCGGGGGCTCGCGCACGTTGTACTCCAAGAACGGGTCCAGGTCGTTCAGGTACTGCACTCGGCACACGAACGAATCGTTGCACCGCTCCCCTATATCCCTCATCGCACCCCGGCTCTCATTCACTTTCACCAACTCGATCATTTTACAATTTTCTATTTTCTAAATCATAGGCCACTTTTTTCACCATATCACTAAAATTTGAATTTGGAGCGTTCTATCCAGAATGGCGGAAGCCGGTTTGTTTTTTTCGCTTGGCGCGTTTTCGGCCAGTGCGTTTTGTGTGTGGCAGACGAGACGACTGAGCGAGGAATCTGGCGGATCGTATAGTTCTGCGCGCGTGGTTCACGCGTTACGTTATATTTGTGTTATCTACAAAATGCAATACCAGATGGCTATAGACGTAGTGCCAAAGTTAAGAATATCAGGAAATGAAATCTGGTCTTTTCGATATTTAGAGGTACCTTTAGTTCACCTTTGCAAAAGGCCTCAAGTAAGAGACTAAAATGGTAATTTTCTAAAATATTCGTTTATGTAAATGTTTAAGCGCAATCAGTCAGGTAGGTATACAACAATTCAATTTTCTTAAATCTTCATAATTTATTTACAGACACACATTTGCCTCTCTACTTCCAGTTAAATTATGTTTTTATTATTAGTTAGGTCTGATTTCGTCAGAATGTGTGAGTTATGTTATGATTAACATACCTATTATGCGATACGGATGTTAGGTAGGTGTAAATCTTTAAAAATAAATGATACGAAGGCGAGACCATCCATCACTTCTTCCTCTTTAATCTAATCAATCGTGATAAACATACTTAAGTACTTACTAATTTGCCAAGAAGCCTTAAAGGTCGTTTTACAAATTGGTTCAAGGTGATATACTACTGAACTGAAGTAAAAATCTGTGAAACATTGCCGTAAGATGCCGGCTTTGAATGGCATCACCCCATTCCTTTCCGGCGTCCACAACAAAACAGAAAAACAAGAATCTATTCTTAGAAATATGAAAAAATAACTCTCATGCAAACATGCAAAAGTGTGTCACTAAGTACTACGGGAGACCCAGTTTGTTTTTCACTTTTTAAGATAGAGTTCGTGAATAATTATGTGTAACACGCCCTTAAAATGTAAATGTAATCTTATACAGGGTGGCCGGGAGAGACGTCCAAAGACCGATTATGAATCCCATAAACGAAATGTTCTTAGATTCCTAAGGTTGAGTAGGTACTTTCTATGATTGTGAATTCTCTTGCCGTTTCAAGGCAACGAACAATCCGAAAAAATGTTAAAAATAATGCACGAACATAACAATTATCATCATGGTATCAAATCACGATAAGTTCCGTGTTAATTTCTAACAAATTCTAGATGTTATCAGCGTTTCCCAACACTTTCGTGTTATCTGTGATCACATTAGGCACACGGTAGAGACTGCATACAGCCAGCCATCAGCCGCCATTGAACTAGGTAGCTCAGTAGCCCGAGCTGCGGTGGCACAAAAGACCAATAATGTTGCACAGGGAACCTATGGTCAACTAGATTGAAGGCAGGAAAACCCGTCTCAGTCAGGTATGAAAAAAGGGGCGTGGGTATCGTTACCTGACCTAGACTACCAATTTTACGTGTTAAACTGTTCGTTCACCAATGGAATCTGCCTTGCCCACCCATTTCCCTGTACCTACATGTCGGAGTTTAGTTAAGTCGATCGCACAAGCATCGTCGTACGATATTGCGGTTAATGAAAAAAATGATAACTTGTGACAGCCACCTTATGACGTTTACCACGTGACGTTTGCCATAGTAAGAACCTAGGTCTGGAAATCTCTTCAACAAACTAGACCTAGCAGATTTCTGATGGAGACGAGTATTACACGGCTTCTCTGGTTTGATAGTAGGGTTCCCTCTGAAATATTTCAACGTGACGTCTTTATCTGAAATGCCATGAATGCCCGTCCTAGTTTCGTCACATCATAATCACACAACGCAACGCTGTCTCGTGCTGCATATAAGCTCCAAATTGGCTCCAAAGAATTATTTAACTAAAGAGGAAGAGGAAGATATAGAAATCAGATTAACAGATAGGTAGGAGATATTAAGATTAGATTTATTTTGTTGGCTTTGGAAATTGCATTTATTTATGCAGGGTGTTTAAAGCTTTTTACCCGGTTGCCTCAGAAGGAGGGTGGTTTTCTAGAGTCTGTAACTATGTATGTACCTATGTATGTGGCCATGAAAATTATTTTTCACGTGCTACAAGCCTGCCAAGTGTGGTGAGTAGAGTATGACATGCCCTCCGATAGCGGGAGGCCCATGCCCAGCAGTGGACTGTAGTGGCTGTTATGGTATGGTAAGTATTAGTGGTAGCGGCTAAGAAATTCTGCCATCCTTATTCTACTCAGGGTGTTCCGCAAGGAGGCTAGAGTTTTTGACCTTGGCTGTAATATCTGCCGACCATGGTCAACCGTATGGTGGCGGTAAAACCACCTATTCCCAAAGAGGGTCGACGTCAGGCAGGCGGCCGGTCGTAAAATTAAGCCAAATCCTTTTGCAACATGATTTTGTGATCAAGCAAAACATGTTGCGCCGACGACCCCAAGAACCTAATAGGGATAAGGGCAGGATTGATCGTTTACACGTGTAGGAGATTTCGCGCTCGTCCCGTCGTGCCTGCTGGGAAGCGCAGCAGCAAGAGCGCGGTCATCGACCCTGCGCCCGCGCACGCGTCGCCTCGCGCAGTCGCGCTACGACCATTCATCACGCCCAAGCCTAGGAGACACCGGAACGAACCACAATAAGACACGATAGCTCCAATGTTTTCGTTCTAGCTACAGCAATAAACAATTCATTTATTAGGCTGTAAGTGGAGAAGTACAAAGTTTAATGTAATATTTTTCTAAAGAGGGTTGATAGTAGGTAGATGGGGTTGGTGCCCTATCTTCAAACGAACGCACGAACGAACTTCTAGGGCCACCGCCGCCGCCGGGACCAAAGAAATAAAATTTTTGATTTTAATTAATAACCGAAAATATGCATTTATTGTGATAGGTATATATGGCTGTCTTCATGTTTGTCTGTCTTCTGTTTAAGGTCTTTGTTGACAATGCCAATCTTGCTCGTTTATCGAACTCTGACATTGGCGGAATTGCCCTTTGTTGTCGTAGGCCACTTTAAAAAATAATAATTGTGTTGTTCAGAGTTGTGTCTCAGCTAATATACCGGGAGTAACGGAAAGGGTATAACAAGCCGAAAGGAGGTCAAGGTACTCATGAAACTGAACAACTTTCCCCATGGAACATGGGTCGAAATATGAAAAAAATAATTGGACCTCCCATAGTAATTCAATTAGCTGATCGGCGATTTTGTATGGGAGGTCCAATTATTTTTTTCATATTTCGACCCATGTTCCATGGGGAAAATTGTTCAGTTTCATGAGTACCTTGACCTCCTTTCGGCTTGTTATACCCTTTCCGTTACTCCCGGTATAAAAGGTACTCTTTGGAGTTGTGTTGTTGTGTTAGGGACATATATATAAGTGATCTGGGGTTGTGTTGTTTTTTGGTGGTTTTGTTCCACAGCGAAAAACTGTTCAGTAGTTTATTTAATCAGTGAATGCCGTGTGAATTGTGAATGTGCAACAAAAGTGCAATTTCTTATCAATTGCTATAAAAAGACTGCTGTTTCAACACTTGGTGAGTAGCTAACAGGATTCTTTGATTGATAAATACTGCCCCGTAGATGAAACAAGGAAATGGGCAGCTTTAGGACATATAGTGATCTGTGTGGGCAGCTGCGTTCCCTGTAAAATGCATCTTGCACTGCGTTCGCCATTCCACCGGCCAAGCAAAGGGCCCGATTTGGCACCTATTATAATCCGCGCGCAATCTGATGGCATAAAAGCATCATAAAAGCGAAGATAATAGTTGGAGAGCCGGTTGCAGAAATACCTATTCTTCAGGTATTTAGGTAGGTAACTCGGAACGTTAACCGGCACGTAAACAAGTTAAGACCCAGATCTGCTCGACACAATTGTGTGGCGAAAGATGAAAATAATCGTTATTTTTTGATAATCGTAACCGAGTGAAAAAGCTAACATCAGCTTACCATTGACATATTTTGTTAAAAATTTAGTTGGTGCCACTACAATACCTACAATCAAGATGACCAGAACAGAAAATTTGGTAATAGGTACCTAGTTGGGGAATTAACCAACTACTTATAAGGGCTGGGCAAGTGAAATAGCTAATACAAAATTGGGTCAGCCCCGTAAAAGTCCCGTTTGGTCCTAATGAGCTTCTTGTTAGACGACTATGTTCGTTGCATTTAATTACTTACTATTAGTTGGCTTTAATTAGTTTACCAGCAAAAGCACATATCTAGGTACATCCTACTACACCTAGGTGTCTACCTGCTAAAATTATGTAAATAGGTAGATAGGCGGACGATATCACAATGCGCGCTGTTTCCCTAATTTGTGACGATTAGTAGGTACCTGCCTACTTAGGTAGGAAGGTAGCTACCGAAAATTCAGGACGGGAAAACGAGAGGTGATAAGAAACGGAAAGAAATTATTGAACCATTTCATACAAATTACGTATTAATTATTATTATTAGTAATGAATTTCGCAGTGTGGTAGCGGCTTAGAATAGTTGTGGCTAGCTAGGATTTATGCCTTAGATTTTAGGCGTTATTAATGTGTACACATCTTTTTGCCTATCTGCTAATCTGGTTTTATTTTATTTTAGTGTTACTACGACTAGACTCTCCTGAAGCAGCTTGTTGACGGGTAAGTCTTATTTAATATTTTGCTAGATTAATAATTTTATTTTTCTTAGTAAAGTTATTCTTTTCGTTTGGGCTGTACTTACTGCTTCATATCTCACAATCTGCAAGCGATAAGGCCGCCTTTGCTTACTTCTAGCTCTAAGTTTTTTTCTTTAATGTTGTTTTACTTTTGTATTTTTTGTAAGCAATAAAGTGTTAATCTATCTATCTATCTATTTTAAATTGTTAGAAATATCATCTTAAGATCCATAAGCCACAATACAATCGGAACTGTCGATGTTTCCATTGACCTCAGGATATTTGAATAAGCATAAAAAATAACTTCGCGATCTCATACCGTCGTTGCTTTGATTCTAATCCACGAAGAATCCAATACAACGCGGGGCGTTAAGCCCGACTTACACTGACCTACGACCTTGTCCGTGTGTGGTATGAGGTACAAGCTGATAGCCAGATCATATCATCAGCCTATAGCAGTCCACGGCTGCGCTGGACGTAGGCCTCACCAAGGCTACTTTTTAAATGAATGAGGCACAGTCCTCCAATTTCGCCAGCCAGTCACTCTCCGTAAGTCATTGATCCATCTAGCCAGACCGCTTTCAACGTTAACCTTGCCGGACAACGGCCTCTATTCACTCGAGAATCCGCTTACTCCAACGTCTATTGGCTGTGATATGACCTTTCCACTCATTTCAATATACTACACTTCCAGTCTGCGTCTGTTAAGTTGCCTGATAGCAGCTTAATAGGTAGAAGCAATGAGCGAGTGCTCATCCCGATAGAATTCCGCCAAAAAACTGGCCGTATAAAATTGCTTGTGCAACGACTCGAGTCAGTGCTTGGAACTCATCTGTCGAAGACCTCCTGAGGATGCTCCGTGGAGAAGCGAAACACGTGTAGAGTTTAAAAGGTGTAAAACGGTGGTTGCTGAGAGGAGCATCGCTTGTACATTTGTATTAGGTTGCGGTCGTACGTGTGATTCACTCAGCAACATAACCTAACTTGCCATCATAATTGCGGAAGAAGCTAACTATATTCCTATCACTTTCACCAAGATGGATTTCCGCAAAGTAACGCCTGATACTATTAATAAATCGCTTGTGTGAAAGCGATCTTAGCCTCTTCTCACTTGTGCCTTAGACCACACAGAGTACAGTCACGGCCAATCTTGTTAGTGCCTCGTGACGTGACGTTTACGGTGGTGACGTAGAGAATCCTTTCTGCAAGTCTCATCGTGTTTACGCAGCTAAAAATACCTACGTTACAACACGTGAATTTCGTTGCGCGATTAAATTACATACCTACCCAGAGTACAGGCCAGCACAGCAGCCCAGCGGCTTCACCCGCTGCTTACCGTTTTCCCGTGGGAACTAGATATTTTCCCGTGGCCTATTCTGCTCAGGGATGTTGTGGCTTTCTAATGGCGAAAGAGTTATGGAATTTTACACGGACCGCCGCCGCACCGTCTAAGTAATCTAAACAAAGACACCAACTAGAACCGACGGCTTAACGTGCCCTACGAAGCACGGAACTATCTTTCTTTTCAGACAATCAGGTGGTTCTGCCTGCAATGTCCTAACCAGTCAGGGAACAAATTCACAAAGTGATATATCAGCTTTGTGAGTGATCCACCGATAGTGGAACCTTCTGTGTCGCAGGCACTACCATTTCGCCACATCGGCCGCCGGCCGAATGCATTTGATAGTACATAAGATTCATAAGTATTTAGTACTCTATGCTTGTAATGTAAAACGAATATGTGCTGGAAACATACTGCCTACCTACTCCATTTCATATCTACGACGAAAGACACCGCAAATTCACCCTTACCTATACGATTTCATATCATTTTCGAAATAAGTAACTTTACTCCACAAACAGGAAGAATCATGTTTTTATCACTACTTTAACTAGTTTGGCAAAAGTTTAAGAGTCATTCAGAAGACTGTGTATCACCGTAGTGACAGGTTGTAAGCTTTGTAGACAGTTTTTTTTTTGACAGTTGATGTGTATTGCAATTTTAAGCGTTGTATTGTATCGCTTAAAATTGCAATACACATCAAATCCCTTAATCGCTTCTTCTTCTAATATATGGGGTGATGCTATTTTAAGCCGGCACCACACGGCAACGAATACGATTATGTCTGAAAGAAAATGTCTGTATCATATCAGTTATGTGGTTCCTGTCATGGATACCGCTATCTCCTACAATACCACCACGCAACAGATTTTGCCGGGAAACTGGAACGCTAAAAAATCGCTAGGTTGATTGCTGGCGATGGCGATCGCTCCTCGCGGCACGTCGTCCAAAAAACCCTAAGTATAACCGATTACGTCACGAGTGGAACATCCGATTGCCTCACAACGGAAACGGTGGCTCGTTCTCTGGCCATCGACGCCTTAACACGAGAGCTGGCCACGGGAAAACTAGTGCGATTCGGCTGCAGGGTGAATCAACTTTTTCTTTTAAAAATGCTGTGCGGACAGGGCCCAAGTGGGTAGGTTGATTGCTAGCCATAGCTCCTCGCGGCACGTCGTCCAAAAAACCCTAAGTATAACCGATTACGTCACGAGTGGAACATCCGATTGCCTCACAACGGAAACGGTGGCTCGTTCTCTGGCCATCGACGCCTTAACACGAGAGCTAGCCACCGGAAAACTAGTGCGATTCGACAGCACGGTGAATCAACTTTTTCTTTTCTCGCCATATTATTTTAACAACTCTTAAATTTGTCGTTATTTGTAAGCGTAAATAGTGGTAGTTTCTTTCATTGCTGCGGAATGTTAGTGAGGTGATTGGATTTTAATCCAAGACGGCGATTATATTTATTGTTCGATAGGTTGTGTAAGAATATTGCAGTAAAAGAGGTAATTAGTTATTTGATAGGTACTTATTATGGTTTCAGTAACGTACTAAAAAATACTTTCACCAATGACAACTTTTCATACACGCATGAGTGACTAAGTCTGTTTTTTAACTGCGAGCATAGAGATCAAGAATCCTTTAGCAGATAAAACAATTGCACTGCAATCTATGTAAGGTTGCTAGTGAAATAGCTTTCTACTAGGCCTAATAAATATTAAGTTTTATACTCGTTCTGCAGAGTAACAGTGGAATGATATTCGGGTTCAAAGAGCACTAACAAATTTTATTTTCGATTTAGATAATTTTACAATGTTTACACCTAGACACTTTCAATGACAGTATTTTTTCACATCACTGTGACATGACAACACTTGACACAGTCAAAGTCATACACAGATGAGCTCTATGCACAGGCCACTATTTTGTCCAAAAAGGTCTGCGCCTAACACTTTCCCTTGCACTTTAGGTATTTATACTGCAAACACCTAATAGGGCACACGTTCTGGCTTGCTTCGGCTTCGGAACAGCCTTGGTCAAGAAGTCAGCCAGTTGCTCATCTGAGCTCACTTTCTTCACTACCAAACAACCTTCTTCTACAACTTCTCTGACGAAGAAGTGTCTTATTCGGATGTGTTTGGTTCTCTTATGGAACTCAGGGTTGTGCGCCAGCCGTATAGCAGCCTCATTGTCTACATGCAGCACTGGAACTTCTTTCAGTTTAGTAAGATCTTTGTAGATCCTTGAGAGCCATACTGTTTCTCTGGCTCCTTCACTAGCAGCAACGATTTCTGCTTCTGTTGTAGAAATGGCGACTGACGCTTGTCTTTGGCTTAGCCATGATACAATGCCTCCTGCGTAACGGCATATCAGCCCTGTGGTTGATCTTCCACTTAATTGACACCCTCCATGGTCAGCGTCACTAAAGCATTCAAGTAAGGGGTTCTTTTGGTGAGCCTTGTACTTGATTCCATAGGAGCTGGTGCCCTTGATATAGCGCATGATACGCTTTACTAAAAGCCAATCTTCTTTGGTTGGAGACTCTAGCTTACGAGATGCAACTCCGACGGCATAAGCGATGTCTGGGCGCGTTCCCGTCATTAAGTAAGCGAGTGACCCAACGGCTTCACGGTAGGGAAGTGTGCTTCTGTAGCATCCACTTTCCTGATTGAGTACTCTCAATTGGTGTCCCGATTGGGTTGCAGTTGGCCATCCCAAATCGTTCTAGGACCTTCTTGGCATAAGCTTCTTGCTTGATAAAGATAGAACCGTCCGCTTCTCTGTTAATTTCCAGACCTAGATAGTACGACGCTGGCTTCGTCGTAATCTTTAACACTGTCCTTAAATCAGCCAGGAAGCTGTTCGCAAGCTCTTCATCAGTGGCAGCTACTAGCCCGTCATCAACGTAGAGGGTGATGAGTATCTTTTCCATTGATCCGCTTGGTATATAGACAACAGTCAGCTTCACTCTGTCTGAAGTCCATGTCCAGCAGTATTTGTTCGAAGCAAGAGTTCCAACAGCGTGGTGCTTGCTTTAACCCATATAAGCTTCTGTTCAGCCTGAGAACATTCTGCGAGCCGTCTGCATAACCTTCTGGTTGTTGTACGTAGATCTCTTCTTGAAGTTTCCCATTCAAGAACGCAGTACAGACATCGAATTGTACAAGGTGCAGATTCTCTTGGGCGCTGACACTTAATAAAGCTCTTATCGTAGCCATTCTGGCGACAGGGCTAAAGGTTTGATCAAAATCAATACCTTTCCTTTGTCTAAAGCCTTTTACAACAAGTCGGGCTTTGTACTTGTCTATGGACCCATCCGGATTTTTCTTGATGCGCAGGACCCACTTACAGGGCAACGCCTTCCTACCTTTAGGTAAGGTACAGGGAGTTCAGACATTTAGATCCTTAAGCGAATTTATTTCACTGTCCATTGCCTTACGCCATTCTTCGCCATCTTGTCGTGCAATGGCATTTTCGTAAGATTCTGGAAAACTGTCATCGACAACAGAACACACTCCACAAACATAGTCCTCGAGTTTTCTTGGTCTCGCAATTAGTGATCTGTCTCTCAGATTATAGCGAGGTTCCTGCTCGACAGGTTCAGCTATCTCTAGCTCTTCCTCATTTTCTAAGATCACGTCGTTTGCATCTTCGGGATCTTCAATGCTGTGTTCTTCTTCATGAACTTGATCTTGATCTACCACTCTATCTCCCTCTAGAGCTAGTTCATGGTCTTCAGTTTCCACGTTAGGTCGGTCTCGGTGACGTTTCTATCTCCGCTCTCAGCTCCCTCTGATTGTAGGGGCATACTAGTTGAGATTTTGAACTCTACGTCGGTTTGGAAAGAGATATCTCTCGACCTCAGCGTTTCTCTTCCGTTCCAAATCCGATAGCCGTCGTCACCTTCGTAGCCTATGAGCATGCCCTTGACGGCTTTCTTGCTCATCTTCTTACGTTTCTGTTTGGGTACATGGACGTAGCATTCGCTACCTATAACTTTCAGATGACTAATCTTCGGTTTCTTTCCGTGCCATAGTTCGTAGGGTGACTTAGATTCCACTCTAGTAGGGCCCGTTCTATTTAGCACGTAAGCGGCCGTGTTGATTAACTCTGCCCATAGTACTTGCGGCATCTCTCCTCTCGCATGCATCATTGACCTTGCAGCTTCTACGAGGGTGCGGTTCTCTCGCTCACTACAGCCGTTTTGTTCGGGCGTGTAAGGCATTGTTAACCTGTGCTGCACACCTTGGTCTTGTAATATTTTTCGGACAGCGGCATTGTCGAATTCGCCTCCATTGTCTGACAGAATAGTCTTGACTTCGTGCCCAGCCTTCTTTGCTTCTTGAAGCATCATGATGAGCTTGTCTTTGACCTCTGATTTCTGTCTAAGAAAGTAGACAAGTCGGTAACTCGAGTAGTCGTCCTTGAACAGTACATAGTATTTGTACTTCGTAATGCTATCAGCGAAGGGTCCGCAGACATCTGTGTGGATAAGCTCTCCACATCTCGAGGCTCTTTCCCTGGTACCAAAGGGTTTTCTGTGTGCCTTCCCATAGATACAGCCTTCACACTTCACTTTGTCAGGAGTAAGCTCTATGCCTAACTCGCGTTTCACTACGCGAATGACGTGGTTCTTATCCTGGTGAGCGAGGCGTTCATGGTATAGCTGCAGCATATTTGAGCCATCGATCACGTTAACCTCTATGGTTCGCTTGACTGACATGACTGTCTCCATTTCTAATTCATACAGTCCGCCAAACGCCGATCTTTTGCCGACAATTCTTGTCGTGCCATCTACGTCAAACTTGCACTCTGTAGTCTTTGACGTGAATTCAGTATTCTGCATTCTATCATGTGCAGCGAGCGGCGAGAAAAGGTTCTTTGTCAGACTTGGTACTAGCCACACATCTCGGAGCATTATCTTCTCCTCTTGCCATCGACCTTCGCTTCGACCTCTACAGAGCCTTTTCCTACGGCAGGAATTATGGTTCCGTCAGCTGTTGTAACAGTGTGGTCTTTGTCGAATTCATGGAACTCTTTGAAGAAGTCTCTCCTTACAGCTATGTGTGTAGTTGCTCCGTTGTCGACAAACCAATTGTCTCTATTTTGAGTTTGACCATTCGCACTGGAGCAAGCGTTCACCATCAGTGGGATCTGTTGCACTTGCTTGGATTCTGAGCTTTTGCCTGACGTGCCTTGTACTGGTTTGGGTGGCCTCCCATCTCCAATCCACTTCTTACACTTGCGAACTCTATGTCCTTTTGCATGACAATAGTTGCAAATCAGGTGCTCGTCCTTGCATTTGCGATATCCACTCGGTGCAGTCACTAGGGCTTCCATTCTAGTGGTCTCTTGACTGCCTAAGTCTCTTTCAAAGGTGCAGAGGTGACTCGTCAGACTGTCAATTGTCTTTTCAGACTGCTTCAGCATGAGCCAGCTTGACTTAAAATTGACGAACCGGTCATCCAGAGTATCAAGAATCTTGCATATTAAGAACATTTCGGGTAGTTTCGCAGTTGTGTCTGTTTTGGATAATTCAGCTTTCAGATCGTTCCACAGATTTTTCAGCTTTGACATATGTGTCGCGATGTCATCTGCCTTGTCATGTTTTGTGCCGAAGAATTCCATGCACAGCGTGTATGCCCTGTCACCCGTGTTCCCGTCAAATAATCTGTGCAGCTCCTGCCATACCTCTGATGCCTTCCTGTACCTCATTACTTTGGTTAAGGTGTCTTCTGACATGTTTGTGGTCAGCATTAGCAGAGCGCCTGTTTCAGTTTTCTTATATTTGGCCAAAGCCGCATTATAAGCTGTTACGGCGGCGTCACCTTCTGGGCCTTCTACAGGAGTTGGTGGAGTCAATTTGCCCTCGACGGCTGCCATTGCATTCTCCGTCCCTTCCAGCATTATTGACATTTTGTATTTCCACGTCGTCCAGTTTGATTTACCGGCCAGCTTCCCAATATCAATTTTCGTCGTAAAATCCATCTTCGAAAAATTATTCGCGACTCTTCGCCCAAATATTAGCGGGTCCGTGACCTATTAATAAAATATAACTATAATATCAAAAGAGCGCTGGCGAATTTTATTTTCTCGAGTTTATTTACAACAATGTGTTTTCACCTAGAGACTTTTGTTGACCGTATTTTTTCACATCACTGTGACATGACAACACTTGACACAGTCAAAGTCATACACAGATGAGCTCTATGCACAGGCCACTATTTTGTCCAAAAAGGTCTGCGCCTAACAATAAAAACTCTTTATTGTTAAGGTATTTAAAGAGAAGAGTAGAAATAAATTATAAGTAAAAAACATTTTTAAAACAAGCTTTTATTTGGGTGCGCTAAAAAGTATAAAATAATCTATTTACTAAAACTTTAACTTGTAACTTTTAATGGCATTAAATCTCATCATTGGCCTCATACGTCTGTGACAGACGATTTATTCAGTGTCTGAGGCAAGATTTTTCATGGCTGTATAAGCCGATACGGGAGCGGCATGACTTTCCGCACGCTCTACAAACGAAGGTGGAATTAGAGACTGGCACATGCATGTTTAGATGTCGTTTTTGCCTTTTGTTTGCGAGACCAGCGAACCAGGCATCGTCGTGAGCTTTACGCCCATCAAACACACGCTTTCTCCATACATCCCTATTCTCAGCAAGCTTCTCCCAGCTTTGATGGTCGATGTCAAACGCAGCCATGTCCCGTTTGGCGCAATCTTTGAAACGTAGCATCGGTCTTCCAACTCCTCTTTTGGCGTTAGCTACGGCGCCAAGCAGGACAAGCCGTGGTAGACGCGAAGGTTCCATGCGGTACACATGCCCTAGCCACCGCAATCGTCTTTGCTTAAGCAAAGCGGTAAAGCTAGGCAGCTGTGCAATTTCTAGAACTCGCTCGTTTGTGACTCTGTCCTGCCAAGTTATATGCAAGATGTTTCTTACGCAGCGCATATGAAATGTGTTGAGTCGACGTTCTTGTTTTGCGTACGAAGTCCAGGTTTCAGCTCCATACAAGAGTATGCTTAGAACGCAAGTTTGGTAAACAATTATCTTGGTTTTTGTGGTCAGGTGTTTATTATTCCATACTCTTGTACTGAGCCTGCCGAACATGGTCGCCGCTTTGCCGATACGAGTATTGATCTCAGCATCGAGGGTGAGATTGTTCGACACAGTCGACCCCAAGTAGCAAAACTTGTCAACTATGTTCAAGGGAACGCCATCGAGCAAAATACGTGGTGTTTCTCCACCTTGAGCTAGCACTACTGTTTTTTTGGCATTAATGGACATTGAGAACAGAGAACACGCGTGGGAAAACTTATCAACAATGTCTTGAAGCTCACTTTGAGAATTAGCAACGAAGGCTGCATCGTCAGCGAACAAAAGGCTATCGACGAATAAGTCATCGCGGTTACGCTTTGACCTAAGAAGCGAGATATTGTACAGCTTCCCGTCAGCCCTAGTGTGCAGGTGTATACCCTGTTGGTCATCGCCGAAAGCAACTTTAAAAAGCAATGAGAAGAAAATACCAAACAGGGTAGGAGCCAACACGCAGCCTTGGCGAACACCTCTACGCATTTCGAACGGCTCGGATGTATTGCCGTTAAAAACAACAGATCCTTTCATGTCCTCGTGGAAGGATTTAATGAGGCTTAGAAGTTTTGGAGGGCACCCGATGTTTAAAAGTGCAGTATAGAGTCCTTCCCTGCTCACGGTGTCGAAGGCTTTGTTAAGGTCGACGAACGCCACAAACAGAGGTGTTTTCTGCTCTCTACACTTTTCCTGCAGTTGGCGAAGTGTAAAGATCATATCTGTTGTGGAACGTTGGGCGCGGAATCCACATTGCGATTCGGGATATACACGATCAGCAAGTTTCTGGAGTCTTATTAAGACTAACCGAGCAAATAATTTACCTACTATACTTAAAAGGGATATTCCACGATAACAGTTACAGTCACCGCGGTCACCTTTGCCTTTGTATAGGGTAATGATGTTAGCATCGCGCATATCCTGTGGTATATATCCCGCTTCCCAACATTTACACAACAGATTGTGTAAATGTTGTGAGCCGTGTGGTGCCGGCAGAGTAGAATAGCACCACCCCTTCTCTTCCCGTGGGGGTCGTAAGAGCCGACCGAGGGATAAATCCGACCCAAGTGGATCAGGGTCCTGGAGAAGGAAAACTCCACACTTAAACCCGGAATGGGGTCTCCGTCAGGTGCGATTAAGTCATATATATCGTGCGGCAGACTCCTGCAGCCGACCTGGCTCCGCACGTATCGACTCGTCGTTCCTGTGGAGTCAGCCAGGAAGGCCGAGAGGGTGGCGCAGGTCCTGGGCAGCCCTGCGTTTTCCATAATTGCGTCCCAGGCAACGCAGTGTCTGTGGAGAGGAAACTTCACCCGCGTCTCGCGGATAACAACACGGGAAGTGGCAGTGACCGGTTATAAGTCTGCACGTATGGGCGTAAGTGCGGGCGCCAGGGGTCGCTTCCGTCAGTGGGAGGGTCCATCGTAGACCCACTGATCAGCTACCGCCCGCTCCAAGTCGGGCAGCCCCCGACCAATAAGGTACTGATCCGCCCCGGTGCTGGTTTGCTCTTTTAGGGTGTAGAGAGCACCAGCCTCAACTGGACAATCGGCGCCGTTACATTGTACACCTGCAACTAACAGGCATAAAAACATCAAAACCAACCCCGCTTATCCATGCGATTTGCAACATGGAATGTCCGTACTATGAGGACAGGCCTCCTGACACCTGTGGAGGTTCTTCTACTGACGCACAAGATCTGCGTAAAACTGCCGTAATCGACGCCGAACTACACAGACTGAACATTGCTGTTTGCGCTTTACAAGAGACCAGACTCCTGACGAGGGTTCCTTGCGTGAGACGCATTATACATTCTACTGGAAAGGAAAGGACAGCAGCGCTGTGCGCGAGTATGGTGTTGGCTTTGCTATACGCAACGACCTCTTAACATCTGTAGAGGCTCCTTGCGGCATCTCGGAACGCATTATGTTGCTGCGATTAAATACGGACCATGGTTACGTATCACTGATTTCTGCTTACGCACCAACGCTATCCTCAACAGATGAAGCCAAAACACAGTTTTATGACCAGCTCGACCAGACTCTACGCGGGTTAAAACCATCTGACCGCTTATATATTCTGGGCGACTTTAACGCTAGGGTCGGACAGGACAACATTGCTTGGCCAGATTGTATAGGTAACCACGGTATAGGGAAGCTTAATGAAAACGGCCAACGTTTATTAGAGCTTTGCTCTAAACACCTACTGTGTGTTACCAATACCTACTTTAAAGGCAAATCAACTCGCAAAGTGTCCTGGAAACATCCTCGTTCTGGACACTGGCATCAACTGGACCTTATCCTTACCAAAAAGAAAAATCTCCGCGAGACCCTGCACACGCGATCATTTCACAGCGCTGATTGTGACACAGACCACTCCCTGGTGGCATCACAAGTTGCTATAGCTCACAAAAGATCCACTCATCCAAATTGCCCGGTAGGAAGAAGCTCGATCTTCCAAAATCCAGAGACGATGAGGTGGTCCAAAAGTATGAAGAGCTGGTACGCGACGAAGTTGCCACCTGGGATGTAGACGCTCCGATAGAGGAGGAATGGGGCAAAGTAAAAAAGCTACTTACAGAAGTAGCCGGTACGGCTTTCGGTCATCAGAAAGTTAAAAACCAGGACTGGTTCGCTGAAAATCTCGAACACATTACACCTCTGCTCGAGTCCAAACGACAAGCTGCGCTAAAACATCGCCTTAACCCATCCGAAAAGACGCGTATCGACCTATCGAATGCAAAATCAGCTTTACAACGCACATCACGGTACTTCGCAAATGCATACTGGACCGAGCTTTGTCAAAGCATTCAATCATGCGCTGATATGGGAAACTTTGGTGGTGTTTACGATGGGATTAAAAAGGCCCTTGGTCCTTTTCCTAAAAAAACAGCCCCCCTTAAAGAAGCGGACGGCACTGTTATTACAGATGCTCAACGCCAACTCGAACGATGGGTAGAACATTATGTTGGTCTCTACTCAGAACCAGTGAACATAATGCCAGAAGCTGCAGATTGCATGCCAAAACTAGCTACCTGGACTGAGTTAGATGATCTTCCTACCATAAGGGAGTACCACAAGGCTGTTAAGCAGCTTAAAATTGGAAAATCACCTGGAAACGATGGTACCCACGCCGAAATTATCAGGCTCAAGTGCATATTACCCATTAAATCTACGTCTTCACAATTTATACGATATAAAAGCTTGTCGCGAGATTTAAGTAGGTACTCGTGTGGTGTGACTTAGTTTAAAAGTTTATTTAAGATCATTTACACTGGTTTTCTAATTTATTTATTGATTTAGACACAGGTCAAATCTCGCGACAAGCTTTTATATCGTATAAATTGTGAAGACGTAGATTTAATGCCATTAAAAGTTACAAGTTAAAGTTTTAGTAAATAGATTATTTTATACTTTTTAGCGCACCCAAATAAAAGCTTGTTTTAAAAATGTTTTTTACTTATAATTTATTTTTTGCTTTTTAGTAACCTCTGGAAAAAAATTACAACATTCTTCATTGACTTTGAAACTGCGTCCATACGGACTACTAGTGCGAATCTGCGAGGCATCGGTCTCATGACTGTCTTACGACAACTCGGTATGAGTTTCGTCCTCTACGATAAGCTTCTTGTACCCAAGCGAGGCAATCGCTGAACTTTATGTTGCTTCTTCATTGACAGTGCCATGAACAGAAGACTAAAAACCCCAACACAACAACCATTCAACCCCTATAGTCCGGCTACTTCGTGCGCGACCTTCCCTAGGGGTGACAGACGTTGGGGGGCGAGATGTCAGCGGGTAGCGGGAGGTGTAGCGGGGAAGGGTGACGCGCGCATCCGCGCTGCACGTCATATTAAAATGACGTGCTTCCTCGCCCCCCGACCGTCTGTACCCCGCAGGAAGGTCGTGCACGAAGTTGTCAAACTATAAAAATCTGTGCAAAGCGACGTCATTTACACACACTAGTATTTATCTTTCATTTGTCTATGTTTTTCACCCATTTAGTAAGAAAACATAACAAACTTAATACGCCATCTAACCTTTAGTCTGTCATATCTGGTTTTATTTTGAGTGACGTAAACGTCACTTTATTTTTCGAGTTATTCTGAAAAATTCCTTTCATTTGATATCCTAATTGTAAAAAAGCATAAAAATTTTATTCTGCCATCTTAAGAAGTCCACCATAGTTACCACCATAGTTAGAATGACGTCAACTTGTAATTCGAATAGGTAATTCTCAGCAAGCCCTTTCATCTGACACTCATATTGTAAATTATCATAGGTGGCCATCTTTAGATGTCCGCCATATTATTTTCTAAATTGTACTCAGCAAGCCCTTTCATTTGACACCCATATTGTAGGAGTGCGTCAAAGATTACTTGTCGGCCATCTTGGATATTCCGCCATATTGGATTTAGAATAACCACACACAATCTAACATGCATTGTCATCAGAGTTAAACGTGTTTACAAAATTTCAGCTCAATCGGTTGAGAATATCTGCTTCAAAATTGAGTTGCAAGATTTGACCCGAACAAACATACATACTTACATACACTGCAAGTTAAATAAAAGCTTTTAAAAACGATTACAAATATGTATATTATTTTTGTGTACCAACAAGAAAATTAAGTAAGACCGCTTAGTACCTGCGTAGCTTTTACGTTCTACAATTTTTGTTGAACATCAAACTGGACACTGTTTCACATGCCTAGCTCTCGGACTATACATACCCATTATAGTCGGAGGCGTCAGACGATCGAAAGTTGACATTCCGCAACCTCCATAGATATTCCGCGCGCGTCTGGCGAAAACCTATTGAGCACTAACATGCCTGCCTACCTCGCATCGGTAATCGAAGGATGATCTATTCGGTCGTTCGCTCCCCATACGAAATGATGAATTAGGCATTGCTCTAACACCTCTTGTGCAATTTCGTATTATAACATTCAGCTTTCTAGAAGAGTAGAATAACTAAGAGGTATTTGATGTATCGTTACTATTAAATCAGGGAGACAGCGCGCGGAGCGCCTTTACAGATGCCTCACTTAGTACTAGCGACGATTTTGACGCTTACTGACTTTTACTGGAATGAACTGGAATATCTGAGGAACTCAAGGTAACTAAAAGAAGAGAGTTGCCACGAACGTCATAAAAGTGGACTCAGAATCATATATTGCTTTTTTCTATCAGATTTTGCTGTTTTGATATTCTTATACTTTGAAGATTTTCCACTAGCAACCCTGGCTATGTAATAAGTAACAATCGCGAATATCCTAAATACTATTTAGTAAATAGGGTCGAGTGATCCTTCTGTGAACTGTCTATTTAGTGGCACCGTCAGCTAAATTCTTTAAGATAAGAAATGACACGACGACGACGCTTAGCCTGGCTGGAGACCTTAGCCCTTCCTCTACAGGGTGGTCATTTAAAACCAGCCAAGGCTTGAGGGTAGGTTCAGTATCGATAAAGGATCACGTTAAAAATGTATGTAAAAACTCCTAGTCGAAAAGGATTTTAGCTATAGAGTGCGCGTATCGGCCCGCGCCGTACTGTCAAAACTCCATAGATTACCTACAGACGTCAAATGTATGAGACGTCATAGAGGTGTGACAGTTTCTGTCACTGGTGTTTTGCTACTGATAGAGGAGGTTATGTGCTTACTACTGCCAACCATTCTAACTTTTATACTCTAACATTAACACCATGTATAAGGCATGTACAGTAAATATGGCGCTGTATCCAGCTTGTGGAGTATTTGCAAACAGACCGTCCCGTACCGTACGACGCTTAACACGACCCCAAGGGTTACGCCGAGCTTCCCAGAAATACAGCCATTGGGATAGCACAGAACCACAAACAGGTAGAAATGACACTTGGGCCACAAATTAGGGAAACAGCGCGGGGCGCCTTTACAGATGACTCACTCGGAACTTGGTAAGCTGTATTTAATAGGGCCGCCAACCATTCTAACTTTGTAAGCGCACAATACTCTAAGATTAACACCTTGTATAAGGTATGTACAGTAAATGTGGCGCTGTATCCAGCTTGTAGAGTATTTGCAAACAGACCGTCCCGTACCGTACGACGCTTAACACGACCCCAAGGGTTACGCCGAGCTTTCCAGAAATACAGCAATTGGGATAGCACAGAACCACAAACAGGTATAAATGCCACTTTGGCTTTGTTTGATCGCCGTGCGTGCTTCGCAAAAGATACAGTAACGAAAGACATAAGATTACCTTGCAATTAGCAAACACGCACTCTACTAAACATTTCCACTCGTAAAAAAATGTGAAACTTATTGACTCAGTGCATAATCTACGCAAAACCCTATTAAAGTACTTAAGAGACATGTTTGGACAGTAAGTATATTTTACTGTACGCCCTTCCATCCGGTAAAAAAGGGGTAACACAGCAGCCCTTTACTGGTAATGGGGTTAAAAAAGTGGTAACCTATGTTTGTAAGGCGATCTATTTCAAAATTAAGTGTGTAGTTCAGCATTTTCTAAATTTTGACCTCTAAAGCAGCGAAAAAAGGAGTAAGATGTTTACTTCATCCAAATGCCAAAATTGGCATCGGTGCCGCCATGATTAGAGGTCGAGGTCGTCGCCATAGGTTGGAAAAATAATCATCAATACATAGCCTAACTCCTCCTAAAACACGCAACGAATTTTAATGCGGTTTTTTGATAGAATTCAAGAGGAATAGAATTCAAGAGGAAGGTTTATATGCATGACGAGCCGCTAGTTTATCATAAATAACATAATACTCCTCATGGACAACGGCTGTCGTCTTATCTGGCATTTCTATCGCAACGTCTACAGAGTTCTGTGTGACTATGTCGTCTGTACAGAGTCTAGGACAGACTATGGGAACGGAAGACAATGCTTTGGGGCCCAATTAAATACAGCTTAGTAGATTTACCATTGATACTTGGTGTACAACACGACATTGAGACATTGAGGGTACGGAATGGTGTTTTTGAAGAAACTACTGGTAGATGTTCAGTTATCCGGTAATTAGTGGTTTTCTTGCTGAGTCTCTATCGCTAACTATAACTTCCTAAAACGCCTTGTAAGTATAAAATTTTGCACAATATTAATATTGGCTGTCAGGCCCGAGCAATATTTCGATGTTTGCATAGCAACATGCATTTTTCGGATATGTATTTTTTCTATTTCTTATTTTCAGTTGTGAGAATAATATGGCACTGTGAGTGCATTAAAATCCCAATAGGTATTTGAGAAGATATTCAAAGTATCTTTTGTTAAATATGTTTCTTAATAAACGCTCAATGTACTTACATAAAATTGTAAAAATCATACGGTTTGATTACAATAAAGTTAGGCCACAGGTTAGGCGCGCTTTTCTTTATGGATAACGTGACACGAAAATGTGAAAATACTTTTTACTCTGGTGGGTGACTAACTGTAATTTATATCAGTTATATCCGAATGATAACTGTGGGACAGTTCGAGTCCCAATTTTTTTTAAAGTCTTTGTTGTGAGGCACATGACGTGCATGTCAGTCGCATCGCGTGGTAATTTAGCACCCAAGTTGGTTTATATTTAGCCATATTTTTCAATCGCATCAATGCTTAACACATGCGTTGGGACAATACGAATTCCGACCTTATTCTCATACAAATATGGTTTGTGTCAAACTGTTTGACAGACGCATCCGTCGACGAAGCGTTGTGCAAAATATTAGCGCTAGCGGATGCGTCTATACTGTATGAAATAATAAAAGACGGAAAAACGTATATTTCAAACGCAATGGATAGCGCGGTTACGTGTGCTTTTCGCCCCAGGATTACGGAAAAATTTTGAAGAAAACGTTATTAAAATTTACATTTATAACATAATTTATGTGCGACTTTTGGTTGGCATTCTTTACGAAAACAGTGGTAGGTAGGTAGGTATATTATCCTAAACAAACTCTACAAAAAAATATGTTTATTTAAGTCCATGAATCAAGCCTGTCGTGTATATATAAAACCTGTTAAAATGACCCTGAAATAAACTTGCAAGCAGTTTTGAGTAATTTTGGTGTAATAATGACGTGAAAGGATGAACATAAAAATAAATAGCTCATTAGTAATTCAATGCTGGTCGCTCAGGATAATTTTTTAATGAATTTAAACAAATTAGATATAAAATACGATTTACACATGAAAACCTTAAAATATATAGAAATTTAAGGATACCTACCTACATATAATTAAGCACCTAAATATCGACGCTTGAAAGGCAAAATTATCTAAGCGACATCAGAGTAACTTTACAGGAGAGCAGTTTAAAGTTTGGATTTTCAGAAAAAAAATCGTATAAATTTTTGTGATAGTCCTAGAAGCCTAGTTTTTACATATTTGTTTTGTTATTTTTTTACCTAAATTTTAGTATACATATTAATAAAGAATAATGCTTAGTTTTAGAGTTAGTGTCGCTTAGTCAAAAATTACCTAAAAATAAATACAGGCAAATTTGACTAACCGACAATCTGGGAATGACAAAGGTACGGTAAAATTTTAATAAACACCTTTTTTAAGAATTTACGACAGAGTAAAAGTTGCCTAACTAACATCAAAAATACTTCGAATTTGAGGCAAAACTACTTAGGTTACAATTTTATACTAAATTCTTCCCGGCAATTTGACTTAAATAACATTTGTTACAGAAAATTTACCTAATTATTAAATTCAAGTGTTATATCAATAACAATAAAAATCAACACTAAGGTACACAGAGGCCTATTTTAACGAGGATCATCATCATATTAGCCTATAGCAGTCCACTGCTGGATGTAGGCCTCCCCCAGGGTACGCCACAAGGCACAATCATCCGTATTCGCCATCCATTTGCTACCAGCCGGTCTTTTTCATCGCCGTCGGTCCATCTGGCCCGTGGGTGCCCAAAGCTATGCTTGCTGAGGCTTGGCCTACACTCGAAAACCCGATTACAACATCGTCTATCGTTTCTACGGCAAATGTTACCAACCTACTGGACATTTAGAAGATAATCTCTTTCCGGACCTTATCCATTAGCGAGATCTCTAACATAGATCTTTTCGTCGGTCTCTGAGTGATACACAGCCGGTGGGACAATTTATTTGTCAGATTTCACGTCTCGTCTCCATCAGTCATCACCGTAGGTACATGATAAGACACTCCGATTGAACATTTTGGTCTAGAGGCATGGTGACGCAACTTCCAAAATGCTACCCAGCACAGCTTCACTCTTTTGGTGATTTCAGCCTCGAAATTGTATCTTCCTAACTGCAATGTTTACCCAAGGTATTCATACTTCTGGACAACTTCAATGTCTACCTACGTCCTACACCTACCATGGATATTGGCTCAGGAACGACTTCATGTTCATTCAAAATTATCTTGGTCTTGACCAAGGTCATCCTGAATTCAACATGCTTCGAGACCGTAATAAACAGGACAGCATTTTTTGCAGATCCTGAAGCAATTTGGCCATTATGACTATGGCGTCGGCAAAGCGGAGATACATAAAATATTCGCCGTTGACTTTGATACCCAACCCATCACACTGTCAGGTTTTGAAGACATCCCATGGCATTTTGGTGAAAAGTTTTAAGCATAAAACGTTATCCTGTTTTACATCTCGGTGTAATAGTATGGCCGTGTAGTGCCGTGTGATGCCGGCCTAGAATAGTATCACCCCAATTCTACCCGTGGGTGTCGTAAAAAGCGACTAAGGGATAATTATCCAGGGAATGGGCAGCAGTGTTCCCTGTGAATTAAACATCTTGCACTGCGCTCGCCAATCCGCCTGCCAAGCGTGGTGAGTATGGCAATACCCCCCAATACGGGGGAGGCCCATGTCCAGCAGTGGACTGTTGTGGCTGTTAAGGTAAGGTAATAGTACGGACCCTGTTTTGTGGTTTTGTACTTGAACGGGGGTCTTCGCCAATAGGCTTCTCCGCACCTCCACATACAGCCATTCTACCAGGCACGGCTGCAAGGACACCAGAACAGCCCAGGTTTCTCTCGAGTCAAAAGCTTTCTCGTGGGCTACAAAAGCCATACGTAACGGTTGGTTGAACTTTTCTGACTTCTGTATTTTAGGATGTGGTCTATTTGTACTAAAGCCTTTACGATACCCTGCCCGTCCCAGTGGTTGTAAGGCGTAAATCTTAGTCGTTTTATTACGATCTCGAGAAAAGTCTATAATACGTAGCTCAGTAGTGTGATCATCATCATCAACCATTCAGGGTTGTCCCATTTGCTATTACGGAGATAAAATTGTCTTTTTAACTCATCAAATCCAAGTTTTTCACTAGCCATTAGCCATTCCTACAAACACCTAGGAAATTTCGTCTGCCCAATCCAAAAGCCCATTACTATTTCTGAGCCACTGTCATAAGCTTTTTTCGAGAGTCGCTTTGAATGGTCTGGCATCAATATTTGACGGTTTCTAGCTACTGGAACAGACCGGGTCTTGTAAAGGCACTGTGGACCACATTCATGCTGTACGGAAGGTTTTACAGAAATCAGAATAGTATGACCAACCGCTTTGTGTGGCTTTTGTGGACTACAAGCAAGCCTTCGACTTCATCGAAACCTGGGCCGTTCTTGAGTTTTTGCAATTCTACGCCAAGGCGACTATCGATATCTCCACTACATAGATAGTGAGAAGCCTGTAATTAATAGCAACAATATGCGTTCCAGTATATAGCCATTCAAAGTAACTAAAAGTATAAGGCATTACTTTGTGGAAGTCCATTTTGTTGAAAGTGCTAGAAATATGTTTGCTTCTTCCGCACTTATGAATGAACCGCGACCGCAACTTAATGCAAATGTACAAGCGACGCACCTCTCCAACACCACAACCGCCGTTTTACACTCTACAGGTATACTTCTACGGAGTATCCTCAGGAGATCATCGACAATCACGTTCCGAAGACCGGCTAATAAGTAACTGCCCCTGTCGATTAAGTTGCCGACGTACGTGTGGTTCACTCAGCAGCATAATTTGCCATCATAAGCGCGGAAAAAGCTGAACATATTTCTATCACTTTTAACAAGGGCCATTCAACTACTGCGAGGTGTAAAACAGGGTGACGTTATATCGCCCAGGAAACATTTTACCAATGCGCTTGAAGACCTTACCATGGAATGAAATGGACAATTTCGTCAACAGTGAATACCTCACAATCTCCGCTTTGCCACCTACATGGGCAAAATCATCAGAGAGGAACATAGAATCGCGGCAGGTCCTGTCAAAGGTGTTCAGTTTAAATACGGCCTCGAGGCGTGATGGATTTGGGATGAATTTGAAAAAGACCCGTGGTCTTCTCCGTCTCCAGCTCAATAGCATATCTCCGTCGAAGGTGTAGTAGACCTTGAAATTGTCCAAACGTATGAATACCTTGGGCAAAAATTGTACTTAGAAAAAGATAACATTGAGGCTGAAATCTCCAGAACAGTGCGGCTGGACTGGGTAGTATTTGGGAAGACGTATCTTGTTCTGGAGTCACCCTCGCCGCAATAAGGTGTTTGATCAGTGCATCTTACCGCTCATGATGAATTATGGAGCAGAGACATAAAATCTGAGAGTAAAACTGGGACACTGGTTACATGTCATTCAGAGAGGGGATGCTATGCTAGGGATCTCGCTAATATGTCGAGGTTAATAATCCGGAACGATTATTCGAAGACCAAGGTAACGGACATACTGGAAATAGAAGTGTAGCAAGCTGAAGGGCCAGTGGTCTGGCCACATCGGTCGTAGAAGCGATTGACGACGGAGTAAGCGGGTTCTCGAGTGGATGCCACGCCCAGAAAGAGCAATGACTTGAAGAGAGCAGCTGGTAAGGACTGGATGGTAAACGCAAGGATTTTACCTTGTGGCGTACCCTGGTGAGGCCCACGTTTAGCAGTGGACTGTTATTATAGGCTAATGTGATGATGACCACAAAAGTAGGTAACGAGCTAAGAAACTGAATGAAGCGAATGAACAAAATTTATTTATAATCTGATTTATTTGTAAATTCCACTGAAAGTTGTTTGGACTTGTTACATGAAAAGTGTATTCGTCATATTTGGCGACATCGTAATCGAAGCACGCGCGTGCATCCCAAGCGACGCCCTGCCATGCACTGAACTATCTAAGTAACTTAAACTCTAGATTCACTGTTTGCACAAGCGACTGTTCGTGTGTCATCCGTAGGAGTAACCAACATTTTTATGTAAACTACTTTAATTAAAAGTATTCCAAGCACCTGTACGTGATGCTACCATAGGTTCTACCCGACATTGGATAATCGTATTTGGTCAAGTAAAAATTGTCTAAATAAGAAAAGAACCTTTGAAAACGGCGGGTAAAAATTGACTAAGCGACAACCAGATTTATTTTTTAGACAGGTAATATACACTGAACCAAATGAATAAAGAAAAATTAAAACAGGCATTTTTAACTAAACGCCAAGCACGCAGAAAAACGGGTATGCAAAAATTACTTAAGTGATGAAAAAGCGAGATCTTTGTAAGGAAAAAAATAGCTATGCGCCTTACACTGTGTTGTCCGATTGAGGCAAAATTGACTAAGTGGAGAAAATACTGTACGAAGAGAACGGTAAAATTTGACCAAAGTCAAATTTAGCATTATTTAATTTCGATAACCACCAAATTTTCAAAAATGGTCGAAAATCGTGTCGGTTAGTCAACCGAAAAAAGTGAATTTTCGCGAATTTCAAAATGTCTAAGCGACAAAAAAGTCATCGTAGAGAGACGTGAGTAGGACCAAACGACGCAGAAAAATCAGGCGATTCCAACAATGTATATAACTCAATTTGGCCAAAAATGTCGCTTAGATAATTTTGCCTTTCAAGCGTCGATATGTTTTGAGGTCGTGTTCTATTCACAAAACCGAACAACTTTTATTAGAAATTTTTCTTCGACATGAAAAATTAAATTAGTACCTACCTCCTATACAAACGTATTGAAAAACTTCTTCACTTAGTATGAGAGGCCCAAAAACTTGTATCTATGGGAAAACCGCTTGACTAGATACCGCTCGCGTTTGAATAGGGGGTCTTATGTATCCTGTAAGTAAGAGATCATCATCATCTTCCTGCCCTTATCCCAATTACTTCGGGGTCGGCGCAACACGTTTCGTTGAACACAAAATCATTTTGCAAAAGGATTTGGCTGAATTTTACGACCGGCCGCCTACCAGACGTCAACCCTCCTTGGGAATGCTTTTGTAATGGATTAACCGCCACCTTACGGTTGGCCCTGGCTGTTTGGGTCGGGTTTATGCCTCTGTCGCCTCTTACGACCCCTACGGGAAGAGAGGGGGTGGTGCTATTCTACTCTGCCGGCACCACACGGCTCAATCCTGTAAGAGATATAGGTGTGAAAAGTGCTCTGCGGTGTGCATAGAATGTGTGTAAACGAGTGCATGTATGTAACACTGGAGTGGGCATTCCTTGTGTGGCCGCAAATTCTGCGGTCTAGTAAACACGGCCTCAGTTAGCACAGCCTTCGCCGCAACTGTTGCCTAGGCAAATTATGAATACCTACTAACTAACTAGTATTTGCCGTGTGGTGCCGGCTTAGTTTTCTAGTGGGTGTCGTAAGAAGCGAATAAGGGATTTGAGAGTTGCCTAAAATTGCAATACGGCAATAGGCTGACAACTTGCATCTTTGGTGATTTACAGTGTTTTGAATAACTCTTAAACTTTTGTAAGACGTGGTGTAAATAGCCTTTTTATACAGCAGTTCACACTATGCCTACCCCGCAAGGGATATATAGGCGTGATATATGTATGTATGTAATATTGATTATTATTTATCCATGTTGCTCGAATTTCGGGTATGTAAATAATTACAAAATCTCACGGTCTATTTTTAACGCACATCCCGATCGATTATCCTCCATCTACTCGCATTCTATTCTTACTCTAACAGAACGTAAGTAGGTATAAACCGAATAAACATATTCCAAAAACCGGCCAAGTACGTGTTGGACACGCCTGAATATAGAGTTGCGTAGTAATTTTAATCTTTCTCTTCTTATCTTTATATTAAAACCTTTAAATATTTGGCACAGTTTTCAATTTTATCAATACTCATTTCGAAAATGGTGAACGAGTGCCTTGTTTGTTTCAGTTCTCATAGTAACTAAAGATAAAAAGGTCCACCATCTTTTTTCAGCAACAAAAGAGCGTGTTTTTTTACAGCCTGCCCACCCCGCAAGGGATATAGGCGTGACATATGTACCTACCTATGTATGTATGCCTGTCTTTCCATGATGTGCGAAACTGACGAAGTTATTATGGCGGGGCATACGGACAGACAGAGTTGACAAAACGAGAAGGGTTTGCAGTAGACTACGAATCCCTAAAAACGGCACCAATAACACCGAACCATTAATTAATTTATGGGTATTCTGCTGGAAAATCACCATTTGATCTGACTATAAAACAAGCAGATGTATTAAAAACCCGACTGTGGTTATTTCAAAATAAGTAGTAATTTGCGATAAAAGTCCGCCATCTTGAATTTATGATTGTTTGTAAAGTGTTACTCGCGCTTTTAAGACGAATCTAATAACACCTCACATGTCAAAAAAAATCTTAAGCCGCCGTTTGGGCTGTAGCCCGTGAAAACGAATTTTTTGTCTACATACACAAAAATACTCTCGAAAAACATAACCCTCCTGAGGCAGTCGGGTAAAAAGTTACATAACGATCGACTGTTTAGTATTCATGGTTCGCTATAATTATGACAGTTTTTAATAAGAAACAACTTCGAAAGTGTGTTAGTTATCCACTGACCTCTGTAGCTCTAGGTTAACCCATAGTTTAGTTATCTAACAAAATACTGTACGCAGTAGGTATACATATAGGGTGAAATTTTACTAGTGACCGACTCTCTCTCGAACTCATAACCGACTGGTAATAAGGAACAACTACCCCAAGGAACATGGGTCGAATTATAAAAAGAAAATTAGACCTCCCACACACACAATATTGTCGAGGTCGTAATTTTTTAGAGTTTCGTAGTCTGCTAGAAACCCTTATCATTTCGTCAAGTCTGTCTGTCTGTCTGTATGCTGCACCCACATGAATTTGTCTTTTTTGGAGCATCAAATTTGGTGTGAACATAAATCGAGTTGACCCAAAATATAATCATGCATTTTTTACGTAATGGTACTGAACTCTTCGTCTTCGAGTCCGACTCGCACTTGGCCTATTTGTTTTTTACACCTATTAAGTCTAAATAAAATAATAATAAGTGAGGAAACATTAGGCAGGTATATGACTAAGTAATATTCTTAGATGTACTGTACGATAATATGCAAAAAAGTACAAGGTTTCTGCTTCCCTCCTTTCGCAAATTGCGCTAATATAATGAGTACGATAAGCATCTTAAACGTAATCAAATGCATATGCAATCATATCTATACATAGGTAAGTAAGTATACATTTACCTTTTCTAAGAAATTAAGAATACCAGTTTGGAATGTATACTCTAAGAAATAGCGTCAAACCAAGGCTATACGTGGGTGTTATAACAAGTGATATACAGGGTGTTTGGAAGCTGGATGAAAAGCCAAAAGTTGTTCAGTTTCATGAGTACCTTGACCCCTTGAAGACTTTGCACCCAGCTTCCAAACACCCTATTTATCGTCCAGGGAATGGGCATCAGCGTTCCCTGTGAATGCAGTAGAGAGGAGTTAGTCTTGCCTGGACAAGAAGACTTTCTTTGAGAAAGTCTAGCCTAGTCACTCACTATTCTATGCTATCGAGAGTAGAGAGTGCAACTTGCACCTAAATGCATGTGCATCTGTTGCATTCGTGCATGTTTTAGTATAAGAATGTACATAAATTCTAAGGGCCAAGCTCCACAGGCGACGCGACGCGCAACATGACATAATGTCAGACAAGCTATCGTCAGCCGTTATGGATGCAACGCGTGTCTCTCGGGTGTAGCTTCAAGTCTCTTTTGTTTCATACATTTTATTTGGATACGGTTTCAAGCGTCGCGATGTCGCTCGTCTCATGTCTCCAACGATCATTTGATTGACAGATGCCATCTTAAGTCTCACGTATCACGTCTTTCCTGTGGAGCTTGCGCCTAACTCACGTCCGGTAAGACACTCGAACTAATAATGTACCTTACCAACCTACGTAAATCTTACGCGGGCGGCATAAGCACGGTCTCTCACTCTTCGTGTGGGATATCGAGTCGGCAAACGACCCGATGAACCATGGTATCAGAGTTTTACAACCACCTATTACAAGTAGAAGGTCTCAAGCTCGCCTCAGATCAGCAGCTGATCTAAGCTGCCCTTAGGAGTTAGGTATATTTTTTAACAGCTATTTTCTCTGCATGCGTATACTGTATCAAGATATTGATAATGTTTACGGTTCCGTACCCAAAAGGTCAAAACAAGACCCTATAACTATGACTTTTCTATCCGTAGAACCGCCAGGAAAGCGCTTATAATTTTATTATTATAAGGTACTTGTTTATTATTATTTTTGCAACTTTTATTTATTAATGAAACTTAATTGTACGGAGCCCATACAGTGCGAGTCGGACACGCACTTGGCCGAAGTTTTGTCAACATCATAACGATTCAATTAACAACCAAATATTCGCACTATCATTCTAACTGCTTGAAGTTTGTTTACTTACACCTACATAAGTATTAAATCACCGTCCGCTAATAGATGTCGCTATTACCTACTTGCATGCCGCAGTGCGATTCGACACACATTGCTGGTTCTTGAGATTTTGTAATCATCATCTGCTTGCCCTTATTCCAAATCAGTTGGGGTCGGCGCAACATGTTTTGTTAGAGCACAAATCTATGTAGCAAAAGAATTTGGCAACGCTCTATGACCGGCCGCCTGCCTGACGTCATCCCTCTTTGGGTTGCTATCGTAGGTGGTGTCACCGCCACCATGCCGTTGACCATAGTCGACAGCGACAGATAATCAGCCGAGGTCAAAAACTCTACGGCGGCGCCTTTTACGAAACACCCTGAGTAGACTAGGGGTGGCAGTATTCTTAGCCGCTACCACACGGCAATTTTATAATGGTAAAAAATAGCCAGCAATGTATGGCAATACGGGCCCTTTCAGCAGGGTAGCGTATTAGCCACTACATGTACGTAATTGTGTTATAAATAGGTATGTTAAAATGTAGCTATAAAAGATTTATCACTAACAAGGTTGTCTGTGATACGATCATCTCTATTTCCAGTCATTTTAGGTATACAAAAAACAGATTGGTATAAGTTATCATACCTATCAAACTTATCAAGCACAAGTTAAACATAAACTAAGTACCATTAGAAGTTCCACTGAAGTAGTCAAACAGAATTATTGTTACTGTAATCTAATAGGTACTTAGGTACCTTTTCAATATTTGTAATTAAAGCGTATGAAATATGAAAAAAATGGACAACCCATGCAAAAAAAATTATGAAGTGTGTCACCTCGTATATGTATAGTATGGAAATTGCATCCTGTTTCATATTTCGAAGAAAAGTTTCTAATAAAAGTTGCAAAGTTTGGCGTAGAACACATTTTTAAAATATTTATACTGTCTGTAACTTTATTTTCGCTACTCTATGTTTTTTTGAAACGGCTTCGGCGATTTTTCTGTTGATTTTGTGGTTATTGGGAATATCAGAAATGTATGTAAGTTAATTTTCACAAAAACACGTTTTACCGACAAAACGTTTTACCTACACCGAAAGTCCTAAATAGTGATCCTTCTGTAAACTCTCTATTTTGTGGCACTAGATCGACTGTTTATTGATTCTCTGCATTCATACTTGACCTTCCAATACGCGTAATTTGTACTGATTGATACTCTAAAGTACCCAATCAAGTAAATTACAACTTTCTGTTACGTTAATCTGTAGGTAAGTATAGCTGAGTGTAAGGAACAGAAACAGCTCTCCGAATGCTGATAACATTAGGTGTTTTCGACCAAGATTCTGAACAATTTCCCATCAGAAAATAAATTCAACTCCCTTTCAACCCGAATGTTTCTGGTTTCGTACAAAGTTGCGGTACCTATAGGTATACCTACCTACATACATTAATGTGTACCTAGTATACCTCCCAGTGCGACCGGTACGCGACTTATCGCGACGAAAAAAACACTAAAAGTAAAACTGGTAGGTATCAATTGGTGGTACTGGTACCAATAAGACCAATTGGACGCTGCCTGGGAACTAAGTTGATTTTGAAAACGGTTTTTTAATGAGCCGGCCACTGCGCACACTCACATACCATTGTACCTATAGGTAGTATAGGTACTTACTTGACACGAAAAAGTATCTTGATATTTTGCGTGGCCTTTTTTTACCCACGACGGAACGGAGACGGAGGGAGGGCTTCGTTGGGGGTGAGAGAATGTTTGTTTGTTTGTGTGTAAACCTACGTTTCCAATTATCTCGAAAAACACTATTCGGATTTTCTTGCGGTTTTCAGTGATGTATTAGGATTTGATTGGTGCATGTTCTTAGATAGGTACTATGCGAACACCTCGCCCGAGGGCGCTGCAGTAAACATTGTTAGTGCAACCAATCCAATGTAACCAATTATCTCCAAAACCACAGATCTGAATTTGAACAGAGGGTTTCTCAAAATTTAAATTTATTTTCTCTTGTTGTTTTATCGGCTCGTTCGACGACTCACAAAAGAAGAAGAAGGCCAAAATGTGAAACAATATACATGTAAATTGTAGGTATGCATTACTTTCTGTTCTGATACGAAAAGCGCTTAAAAATCACTAAGCATATAGGTAGCTATAAGAAAAATAGGTCTGTAAGTAGGTACTATAAGTATCTACCTATTACTAGAGTTGTACCTATTATAATTCATGGCCTACTTTCCAGCAGAACCAATCGATTGCCTCGCTTATCGATATTCAGTCGATAATGTGACGATTGTTTTCTCCATATCGACGTTGAAAAGGAATAATTATCCAAGCGACATTTTCATTCATATTGAGTTATTCATAAATACGAGTAGGTATAGGTATTATTTTACTATTTATTGTACGTAGAGTATTGCAGAAACAATACATAAATAATACAGACACTGTATAGGAAATTTCTGCTATAAGAAATTTCTTATAGCAGATCTATTATATTCGATGTTGGAACCCCCTCATTTTTCAGCGTCTTTGGATACCTACCTATGTCATCTCAAGTCCTTGTGCGACGAATCTTAAAATTTACGTTTTCGCGAATTTTCACCTTTTTTTTCCCTGGGCCTTCATGGAAAAACTGGTGGTTGTCGTTAATTGTGAAATGCAAGTTTCGGTCAGGCAGTGCAGTCAGTCAGTTTTTTTTACGTACCTGTCATCAAAGATTGTCGGATAGTAAACTCTCGCCCCTTCTTGCAAAGCAATACTCAAATTATAATGAAAATCTAAGAACTATTATAGGCTGGTAGGACTGGGACCATTATAAGAAAATGTTTATCTGAAAATTCATTGTACCTGTAAAGTTATTTTGATGTCGCTTGGGTGAATTTCAATTCTACGCCGTTATTATTTTCCTGCTCTATAATATTCAGTGCAAGCAAAGCGTGACTTACAGAAGTCTTTAATAATATAGACTATAGTCGGATATTTACACTTAAATATACTGCCAACAGGGTCCGATTCGGCTTGCATTACCTACTGTTTACCTTGAGTTTATAGTAATGGTTATTATGACATAAATCACGCCTACGTCCCTTGCGGGCTAGGCAGAGCGTAAACGGCTGTAGATAACGGCCATTTACCTACACGACGTTTGACAAAAGTTTGAGAGACATTCAGAGAACTGTGCATCACCAAAGTGACTATGGTGGTCAGCCTGTCTCCTAAAATTGCAATACGCATCAAGTCTCAAATACCTTAGTCGCTTTTTACGACACCCACTCGAAACATATGGGACGATGCTATTTTAATTCGGCACCACACGGCCATACAATATCCAGCAATGTATCTCGATGATAAATTAGGCCTGGTCATGGTAGGGTAGAGAAACCCCTCTTGTCTAAACGGTTCTAATGTTCTATACACATGTTCTGAATAGAATAATATAGTATTGTGCCACCGTTTTCTATTGCCAATATCGTGACATTATTGTAAGAAGGTATTATTGTGGACTCTACAAACAAACGTGTTTTTATCCGACTGCCTCATACATAATAGATAAGGCGACTAAGGGATGGATCCAGGAAATGGGCAGCAGAGGTCCCTGTGAATATCTACAACACTTTGCACTGAGCTCGCCAATCCGCCTGCAAAGCGGTAAGTATGGCAATACCTATTTAACCTATTAACGTATGAACCACTGTCTAAAATAAATAAATTTTAATTCATTTTTAATTTTTAATACCCCTCAACTGGGCTGTTGTAGCTGTAGTATTAGTAGTCGTAGTAGTATGAGTTTCCTACACCGACTTTAGGTACAAGCAAAAATCTTTATTATTCATTAAAAATAGAAAGTTTCTAAGAAGCTATACTCATGCTGAGTGTGAGTCCTTGGCCGACTTCTTTACAGGCCAACAGATAATCACATAACAATAAGTATAAACTTGCCAGCTTACTGAAAATCAGGTTAAAGTACGGCCGTCCAAATAGGCCACATTTGACAGTTGTCAAACCCATGCCTGGATAATTATCCAGGGAATGGGCAGCAGCGTTGCCGTGTGATGCCTGATTAGAATAGCTCACCCCAATTCTACCTGTGGGTGTCGTAAAAAGCGACTAAGGGATTTTTATCCAAGGAATGGGCAGCAGAGTTCCCTGTCAATGCAACATCTTGCACTCGCCAATCCGCCTGCCAAGCGTGGTGAGTATGGCAATACCCCCCGATAGGGGGAGACCGAGGGGAGGCCCATATCCAGCAGTGGACTATTGTGGCTGTTAACATATACGAACATACATGCCGCACCCAAAGAATGTAATTCTCCTTCTGAAGCAGTCGGGTAAAAACAAATAATACTTCTACCGACAAAAAATCATAGCTCGCAGCAGCATCATCATCGGTTGACCAAAACTGCATGCATACAAACATCCTAAACATACACACTACTGTCTCTTTCTACACCAATACAAATGATAGAGACGAACATACAAATATTGCCGTGGGAATATGACATAGCCCACGCTTGGGCGACCTAATAGTGATGTAACAAGTTTAACTTTTGGACAGGGAAAACGTACATTTCTGTAGATTATGCCGTGTGATGCCGGCTTAGAATAGCATCACCCCAATTCTACCCGTGGGTGTCGTAAAAAGCGACTAAGGGATATTCATCCAGGGAATGGGCGGCAGCGTTCCCTGTAAATGTAACATCTTGGCACTGCGCTCGCCAATCCGCCTGCCAAGCGTGGTGAGTAGGTATGGCAATACCCCTCCGATAGGGGGAGGCCCATGTCCAGCAGTGGACTGTTGTGGCTGTTATAGTATGGTATGGTCACGTATGGTATACAGGGAGGTAGGTAGGTACCCTACCTATCTACCGACTATCCCAAAAAGCTGAACAACTTTCCCCGGGAATCCAGAGGTCGATAGAAAAAATAGACGTATATTTATTTATTTAACTTGCTTATGTACATTTTAAAGGGTTACTCGATCACTAGAAGGGATCATGACAAATTACCAGTATTTAACTTAATCTTGTAATTGTAAGTAAATAGATGGATAGAAAACATTTATTCCAAATAACTAAGCTAACATTTACGAAGACAATACAGTAATTTTTTTTATTAAAAATCAATGTTTACGTACCTACCTACACTGATTAGGGAAAAAAGAGACTGACTGAGCATGTTATTGCAGAGAGTATAGAAGCCCTCAGCTACACTGATATTCTGTTAGTACCTTATGTACCTATAAATACTTATGTATATTCATGGATTGTCTAACTTATAATGATTATTAATATTTGGAGATGTGGAGTAAACGGGTTCTCGAGTGGAGGCTACGGCTCGGCAGGCGTAGCGTTGGACGCCTTCCGGCCAGATGGACCGATGACTTAAAGAGAGCGGCTGTTAGCGAAAAGGATGGCGAAATTACAAAATAGAGAGTTTACAGAAGGTTCACTCGGCCCTATTTCGGATTTGTTTCATAGCCAGGGTAGCTCCTGTCAAAAATCTCCAAGTATAAAAATATCAAAACAGCAAAATCTGAACGTCATATACCTAATTCTGAGACAATTTTAATTCAAGAAATACGACGTTAGTGGCAACCAACTTCTTAATTACCTTGACTTCCCCTGTTAATCCGGTATTTTCCAGTTAAACTCAGTAAGCGTCAAAATCTTCGCTAGTACTGAGTGAGCCATCTTTATAGGCGCCCCGCGCGCCGTTTCCCTAATTTGTGGCGAAATCGTGCCCTGGGGGAGGATTATGTCCAGCAGTAGACTACCTACTATGGGCTGATGAGAGGGGCATATGGAGATGTACCTTGGTTAGATGCGAATGTTGTGGTGCCCAAGTGCCCAAGCATTCAATGGTCGGTTGTTTTGAAATTAAACCGCAGAGTATTTTCAAAACATCATTTGTCAATGAATTTAAAGTTATGTATGTTATTTATTATTGTAAAAGTTAGTAGGTACCTACATCTTTAGTTTGACGCTCTAAGCTTTGTCTAGTGTCGGAGTCTATCTCGAAATAATATAAAATAGACCACTGTAAAATCTAGCATAAACGTTTTATCTTTTCAATCACTTTATAGTTTCTACGATAAAAAGTGGCTAACTAAAGTCTTCCTCTCTTTAAGTAAAGTAGGTAGGAATCTTAAGTATAGTCTTAACTCGTTTACACTCTGTAATTTGCCCCTTTTTCAAAACGACAGTGTCGTTTTCAACTCTAATGTTACGACTTAAGCGTAATGGGACGTTTACCTGACCATTATGTGGGATTCAAAGACCTTCTTGTAACAATGGTCTTTGGTCACGGGAAATGCCCAGAGTAATAATTGAAGCATGGAATCTCCGGAGGGCCATTTCACCAGCCCTGACACCTGTCTTCATTGCTGGTTGTCTTGAGTGTATTAGGAATGACACCCGAACGATAAACAGCAATGTATGCCAAATTGGAGTGTAATGTAAGTGGAATAGTCTTGTTGGGCCCGGTTCACCACCATCCCGGTTCGACACACATTTAAAACGTGACCCGATGTGGCCCCGATTCGTTACAGAGATACTTTAAAATCTTAGTCCTTGTTCGTCACTAAAGTACAGTCAGATACCTAAGTTACTAAGCAAATATTAAAGCTGTGCGAATCGTGGCATTAAAATTAAATCATGAATTAACACTCGTTGGCGTTTCTACTATTCCACAGAACAGCTGATTGTCAAAATCAATTGAAACTTGGGCCAGAGTATATTAACTAATTCTACACAAATTCGACTACTTTTAAATTAACATCTAGGTTTATCGGATCGTTCGTCTCAGTTTACTACACGATAAGCGTACTAGCAAAAAGTTCAAATTGACACTAAAATTATACCTCTACTTGCGAAGAGGAAGTATTGGTTTATATTTATGAGAAAGTAAGTATGTAATGAATCAATTATCTCTCTTGATTTCAATAAATGTTACTACATTGGAAAGCACAACAACTTTCAGCAACATATGTTATTTTGTATCTCTGGAAAATATTTTATTTCTATGAAAAATCGGGTAGGAACGGATAAACCCCTAGGCGACCATCTAGTGTAGGTAAATTAAAGAATTTTTTCTAGTGAACTGCTAAAAAATTAATACCTACTTAAAAGATTTTTGGCTTAACAGCCGGCCAATGATCGCGCTAGCTCAATTGGTAGACAATGGAACAGGGTTCGAAGGCACATCGGAGGTTCAAGATTTTTCGCTCATATTCAAATTAATCATGGAAATATTATATTTTACTTACTTCTGTAAGTGCTAAATAAACCAAAGTGTACCTATGCTATGTATATTTCGTTTTTCTCTGCAAATGGGATCATTTTGTTTTGTTTATTTTGCGCTTGCGAAGGCCCCCAGGGTCCGAACAGGTTGAAACAGGTGCACTGATCGCACAAGATACTGTTTCTTAGCTAGGTATATCTAGTTATATGTATGTTTATATTTAAATGAACTTATTTTTATTCTATTGTGGTTGTTTGTGGGTCATTCGTCATTATTGTAGAAGTCTACAATATATAATGAAGCCTCAAAAAATAAGAATTTGTCAGTAGTAATAATAATTTTAATCAGTCTGAGATTTTCTTGATCATAAACATAGTTTGATTGGGTCGGAAATTCGCAAGGCTCAGTTTAAATAAAGTAATAATTTAGAAAAAGATTCGCTTAGGACAGTAACAAAGTAATTTCATAATATACTCAGTTTTATTTCTAATCCAGGCTCAAAGAAGCCGAGCTTGATAGGTACCCTGACCGAAAGCGCCGCATCTAAAACAATAGCGAAATATTTTACCGTGCACCAGTCGTCTGTAAGCTCGTGTATCAAAAAGACAACCAAAAACCGGCTTCGCATTCTAGGACGAAAAACTGAAGTACAAAATCTTCTTGCTCCCAGTTGCTACCTTTTTGAGATCAGAGAATCTTCCAAACACAAATTCACTTCATTGTTCTCGCGTTCAAAGTTTTTTTCGACGATCGCGGTCACCGGTACCGACTCAGTCGGTGATGTAGTTACAACTGCCGACCCGAACAGCCTGCAAGAGTAGCCAAAGCCAGGTATAATCCGGCCGATGGAAAATACCTGCATTTCACGTGTTGCTGTTAACTGGCTACGGTATTTTAAACACAGTCGAGTGTCCCCGATAAGAATACTAAACTACAACATCGTGCAGCGGAAGAAAGAGATGATATTACTTGAAGCCTTTGCAAAGACGGAAATGTTCCAAAATTATAAATTTATAGGTACCTCTATCTGAATCAACATATAATTTATGTACTCGTACCATATCAAAAGTTACGATTTCAACTCAGACTTGGAATTAAATAGTGTCTCTATTTTGTTTGTCCACCGACATTTCATTGAAATTCAAAACTAGTTCCCAGCTTGTGTCACGATTTGTTATTTTAAAATTCGTATAGTCACGAAGAGCATGTTTTTAAATAGGTTCCACTATACCTAAAATGTGTAGGTAGGTACTTACTTACATTCATTCAAGTAGAAGTAGAGTAGAGGCATGGTTTTACTTTGTTAAAACTCTACATAGTTATTATTAAATTAGTTTGATAAAGATTTTTGAAGCGTGGAAAAAATTTCGATACTGTTAATTATAGTCTTTGAAGATATGTCCTTAATACCTGCGTTTCAGTAATGTGTAAGACCTTAAAAGCCTTTTAAGCTTATTACAATACAAAGAGCTCTTTACAATCAGCTGTTGATTTTTTCTCGCTTGCATCCGTGACGTCATCGATTGGAAATGCGAGCAGAGCGCCAGAGATGTCGCCATCTCTGTCTGGCGCGGTGTTCTCAGAGGGCCCGATTCAAGGATACAGACAGTGCACTCTTGAGGTTCACTGCTCCCGCCGGGCGTCGTGTCTTGTCTTGTCGGGTCGCGCAGAGCGTCGAAGCCTTGCGCGCGCGCTTCTGCCTATGTGCACGCGGTTTTTGTTTGTCTTCCAAGTAATAGCTTCGAAGCCGAAAACGTCTGAAGCCGTACTATTTGATGACCAACGACTCGTATAGTTTTTATATCTGGTTCTGCGGAATGCCTGCGCAAGTAGCAGGTGCCTGATTGTTACCTCTTTGCATGCTTGCATAGATTGGTTGCAGAATGCGTACATGCGATGCCATGCATCAAATCCTTGCTAGCCTTCAAATTAAGGCAAATTTTCGGTCTTTTTCTGTCTTTTTCATTGATATTACCCGGCGGTAATGATATCGATGATAGGTATCAGGTACTTGATAAGTTCTTAGATAAACAAATAAAATTATAATTTCTGTAATATTTCTGTAAGCTTTTCATTTCTTTATTATTCTATTTCTTTACTATATGTGGTGCTTTTTACGCCTATTTAGATTTCAGTATCCATGGCGTCCTGCTGTGGAAACTCAAATAAACGGTTGGAAAGACTACCTATATTCCATATGTGCGGTGCGCCCGTTAACGTAGATGTCTCTCCGTCTATAACGACTTGTACCTAAATACAGGGCGAACAGAACTACAAAGGTGTGAATCCCCAAAATTAGGTCCTCGTTCTCCAGTTAACAACCAACTTTTCCCACGGAACATGGATACTTAGACGTTTCATACAAAATTACCAGCTATAATGTTCAGTTTAGAATTTTATTGGCCTTGTTGACTATCCTAAAAAAAATTCGTAATGATTGTACGAAAATATTTAAACTGTCAAAACAGGACTGGATAAAATATTTAAATTATTTTTGAGTTTTTGTGACGACCCGGGACCCATTGCATTGATGAAATTTTCATGTCCAGGCAGGATTGTGGCAAACCGGCTCTGATTTTTGAAAATCAAATATAAGAAGATAAGATAAGAAGATAATTTATTTCAAAATAAAATAGTACATACAGTTAGTAAATTTGCGGATATAAAAGTATAGTGGTGCATAAAATAATTAACTTACCTAAACTAAGTGAATACAAAGAATATTCACTTGTACCTTAGGTCTACTTATTCTAAAAATTATGTCATCATGTCATGAAGATGATGTCATTCAGAGAGCTATGAAAAGGTCTTTGCTCGGGATCTCGCTAATGGTTAAAGTCCGGAATGAGATTATCCGCCAGAGGATCAAAGTAACGAATCTGGAAGTATAGCAAGTTGAAAAGGCAGTGGGGCTGGTCAGTGGTGTCGTAGTAGTGGAGTAAGCGGGTTCTCAAGTGGAGATCATGTGAAGGCAAGCGTAGCGTTGGACGCCCTCTAGTCCGATGGACCGATAGTAATTTTTTGACCTACTGTCCTTGAGGAAAGTTGTTTCTTATCACCGCCAACCGACATGCATTTTCACCCTGTGTGTATCTTTCTTTGCAGTACCTAGGTACCTACACCCTGTATCAGCAGGTGCACTAATGATTTCCGTAGTTTAACATTGCTCGTTTCTTGCGCAGATTCGTACCATGTTTGATGTCATCCCGCCCATTGCCACGAAGGAAGCCTCGTATTACCCACGTTACGTAATGACGTTTTTTGTCGCATCACCAACGCATATTGCTTTTATTAATAGATTTATAACGGTCAACTTGTTGTTTCTATCGGATTTAATATTGTAATTTACGTGAGAAGTGGGATCTAGAAAAAGGTTGTAAAACAACTTTTTGCAAACTTGTGTCGAAGCGATATTTTGGACCGCCTAAAGTTACGGGCCAAGCTTTGTTCTAAAGTAAACAGTTTTGAGCTAATAGGTATATTCTTTAAGGCCGCTATAGAGGTTTTCACGAAGCCCATACAATTTTCCCTGCCAGACCTCTCGGAGCGTCATTTTGCGAAAAACATGGGGATGTTTGAATATTTTTTACAGTGATATTATGAATAAAAATAAATACATTTTTCTGCAATTGGATTAAGTACATCTTCTTAAATAACATATATTTTTTTTAAATCTTTACTACTGATATTTTTTCATACAGAAGCCGTTATAATGGCGCATTATTTTGCAAAAAATCGTATATAAAAACGTGGTATTATTCTATATTTCTGAATAAAACTGTAACATGTTCACTGAAGACTTTTTTTTTCAAATATATACTCAATTTTTTTGTATATTTGATATTTTTTTACAGTGAACCAAAACTCTAAAACTCACGCTTGATTTGAGGTCTATTCCTGAATTTTGGTTTTGTCGCTTTAGATATCGCTGTTTGTAACAAGTTTAAAACTAAAATGTTAATATTTACATTGTACATTTTGTAGATGAAGATATGCTTGATTAAATGTACAAGTAACATATTATTTTTACATAACGGTTTTCGAGAAACTCACATGTTTATAAAGCCAATATTCGCAAATTTGCTAGAAAAAATTGAATGCGCTCTTAAGTAGCCACTCCTCTGTGGCGCATTTTTTATAGATAGGCTTGTCTGTGGCAAAAGTCCTATATAGGACTTTGCCACAGACGAGCGAGTAGTTGATTTAAAAATAGTGTCATGTCATGACTAGCCTAAGCGGGAGGCCAAGTTACGCTTGTCACGTAGTACGCTAGTATCTAAATAGGTACCTATTGCGACCAGCTTAACTTTGCCGCTTAGGCTGGTCATGTAATTTCATGACACTATGATTGCGAATGGACTATAAAATAAATATTATACCTTATTCGCATCGTACTTACCTTTACCAAATCCAATGAGCCATCCTTGCTTTTACTACACCATTTTTAACACCTAGGTATTTAGAAATATCGTGCATTGAAATAAAATTAACCATTGTGCCCTCTTATGCCCGTCTCCTGCAGCAGGGATGAGCTTAACTTAGCTACAGAGAACGCCACTGTGGTCGCCAAATTTTGGCAATCCAAAATATAAATATTGATTTGTTGACACGATGAAGAAGAAGATAAAATTAACAATATGGTCACTTACCTGATCCTCGTCATGGTAGTCCACGACCTCGCCTCTGAAATTGAGAAAAATATCAAAATTAGTCCAAAAAGAAATCATATTACTTTTGTCTGACCACCAAAGAAAGTATTGCAATGGGAAAATTTCAATGGATTCTCAAGTGTTCTGTAGAGGGCGCTGTGTTGTACTATCGTTTCTTTACATGAAAAGGCTAGATAGGTACAAAAATGAATAAATTAATCTTTAAATTTTTGTTACGAGTTGATCAAATTGTTTAATGCTTTTCTGTTCGCTAACATGAATGATAGTTGGTATAATAGTAGAGTAGCAAGACGACTTAATATTATTTATCGTAACAAATCAAACAAACATAAAAACTTTTTGGCAAAAAATATCACCGCCGAAAACTGAAAAGCATAAAATAATAACTATTGTTACTCTATGTACCTACCTTAGTAATATTTTTGGAAATATTATCTACCATATTGCAACTTAGTAATTTTGAGTCGGCGTCATGCCAATGAATAGTGTGAATATTTGTAAAAATTTTAGACGCCGACTCAGAATTTCTAAGTTCCAATATGGTAGATAATATTTCCAAAAATATTACTAAGGTAGGTACATAGAGTAACAATAGTTATTATTTTATGCTTTTCAGTTTTCGGCGGTGATATTTTTTGCCAAAAAGTTTTTATTTTATAATTTTTAGTGGTTACTTTTCAAGTTTGTTTACATTCAAAATAGCCATCTACACGACCTACCTTACTGTTTCAAAGGAGTTTCAAGCGCGCATACAAACTGCATGAAATACTTAAACGTACATGACTAATATAAAAGCAACCTCCTTTTTAGATGTACATCTTGAGCAGATGTTTGGCAGACAGTCAACAACGAGCAGACGTCAGTAGTGTATGTAAACACAAGTACATTTTGCTTCAAACGTGTCGCAAAATATGAAGAATTTGTAAATTTCTCAAGATCCTTCTATCAGATCCTGACCTGATGACTATGGGACCACCTGGACAGTGTACCCTTTCAAACAAAAAAAAAATTTTTCGAATCGGTCCAGGCGTCTCTGAGTAATCGGTGAACATACATAAAAAAAAAAAAAAAAAGTTCGGGATGAATTGAGAACCTCCTCCGTTTTTTTTTCGTCGGTTAAAAAGGTAATAAATTAATTACGAACCCACATGAAACGGAGCATGACAATGCATGGTTGCCGCCAGCCATATTGAATTTTGCTTATTGGTTGGTATAACTTTAAATTTTCGAGTTAGCACCACGCCCTCTAGTTTGACATCAAGGCAATAGCTCAGAACAGAAGTGACATGAGTTTCTATGAGCTAGAAATATGAGCTTTGCGAAGGTCAGTGCATATCGAGAAACGGGAACTTTGAACTGAAAGATATTCAGTTTCAAGAACAGATTTTAAAAGTTTTTTACTTTGTTTTCAAAGAAATATGGCGTTATTTGGTATTTGGTTACGTGCCATGTAGTAAACCTGGCCTTTATAGGTCTTACGTAGGTACGTCTTACTTCTCTTCTGTGGAGCTTGCGCCCTACATTGAAAACGAAACAGAAGCATTGATTTTGACTTTAACTATCGCGTCGCGCGACTCGTCTCAGTGTGAAATTACCCTACGTGTGAAAGTTCCATCTTGAAGCGCGCGTTATTCGTGCATGCCCGTCCAAAATAGGAGAGCGCTTTCCTATGACTCTACGACTATGACCACTCAGCTTATTAGATGCCTGATTCGACAATGAGGGACTATTCAGGGCCACATTATTGAAATACTAACTATATCGGTACGATCGTACGCCCACCAAGACGACCACAGAATACAGAAAATGTATTGTGTGAAGACGACCCATAACGATCAATTATGATCTTTGGAGAACGGATGCTTGGATCTATTTTTTGCCTTTTACGGCGAGAGCTAAGGTACATCAGTGCTGTACTTATAGGTCTGAGGTCATATCATAACAGATAGTATTCACCTATAGTGTGCCGTCTATTAGGGTATGTGGTCGTCACTCTGCGACCACACAATAAGCTCTGCTGCCCAACTTAGGAACAGAGCAATACGTAATGGCGTAATGCCCTACATTTGCATTGTAAGTGCTTTATGCCTATTGATGTTTTTGTAGGAAGTGAAATATTATGTTGCCTTATGATGCCGGCTTATACATTCATCTGTCCCATTTTTTCCTGCGTGAACTGCTTGTAGAGGTGAACGAAAGATAAGAAATGATTCCGATATGTGCTTTGGTGATCTGACTTTCCCGAAAGTATAATGAGGAAATGTCCAGGGCCACGCTGTTGAAAAGAAATCATATAAAGCGCCCTGCTTAGGCATTACTATAATGTTATCTCATTGATGGAACCGTTTTATATTTTAGTATGCACAAAAAGTTTTAACTAAGCATGTGGACGGCGCCATTCTTATCAATAACGTGGTCCTGGACAGTTCCTCATTGCGTGATTGTTTTGTATCTGTTTTCTGCACGTGTGTGCAACCTACCTGCCGCGCAGCTTCATGATGACGGGCATCTGCGCCGTGCTGTCATGGATGCGGACCTGAGTAGGGTCGATCTCCTCGCACTCGTCGTCATCGTACTGCATCTGACCAGTCCTCCTCGCCAATATAGAGTCCATGAACGGGCTGTATATCTGCCCCCCAGTACCCAAAATGTCATCGATGTCAGTGTAACGAGAAATGTACTTCTCAGCTCCTTTTTGGTACACGTTCGAACTTCTGCGTCTGTTGTATTGACGACTGTTCTCGTACGGTGACGCCCGACCTCTGTAATCTTCGTTTTCTTTCGGAGTTTCAAGCCCCTCTGGACTTCTTCTAGCGCCAAGCGGCTCATCGTCTGGTAGATTTAACGGGAAAGGCGGAATTTGTCCGGGAGGCACGTACACTTGCACCTCTTCAGAATCTGAGCTGTCACTATCTGGCTGTTGTTGTGGAGGTGGCAGTTTTTCAATACCCTCTGGAACGTTCTGACTACTGGACAACCACCACGGGCGCTCTCCAGATTCCACGTGTCTAATTCTTCGAACAGGATATCTTTGTTCTGAGCCGGACTGTGACTGTGTCACATTGTTTTGCGTAGCACTCTGTGATTTGCTATTTGCTGAGTTTTCATTACTCGTTAGCCACCAGTCTTTTTGCTCACCTGATTCGATGTGTCGTACTTTGAAAAAGTTGTACTTTTCACTTTTTTCGCTTTCACTTGAGGACTTTCTTGGCGGTGTTAACCGTTCTATACCTTCAGGGATATTAGCTGAACTATCTAGCCACCATGGTTTTTCTTCATCGGCAAATTTACATTTCTTAAAAGGTTTATTTGGGTCTGTACTTTCAGAAGAGTTCATTTGGTTTCCAGAATTTGTTTGGGGACCTGAATCAGCTTGAGACTGAGGCGTGTGGTTATCATTTTTATTTTCACTACTATTTGATTCGAGCCACCAAGCTCGTTCGCCAGATTCTATATGTCTGATCTTTTTGGGTATATTTTTATCTGAGGGTGACTTATTTTCTGCGCTTTGGCTATTGTTCGACTTATCAGAAGGAGAGTCTAACCACCAAGCACGCTCTCCTGATTCAATATGCCGGATTGCCTTTAATTTTACTAAATTGTCGTCGTTTGATGCGATAATATTGCTTGTTTTACTTTTGCTAGTTTTCTCACTTTCGGTCACAAGATTGGAAACATCTTTACCAGTAGATTCAGACGTAGAGTTCTCAGGAGGCCATGTTGATTTATTTTCACTTGAATCTTGATGTCTCATTTTAAAAAGATTAGTTACTGGTGCTAGAGCTCTAATCAAAAACGATTTTGCTTCTTCTGTACCCTCATTTTTGATGGGTGACGATTGCTTAGCTGATCGATCTGTTGGAATAGATACCTCATCAGCTGAAGTCCTAGCATCATTTGTTTTTGATTTAGACGCTGAATCATCTTCACTTATTGACGACTGGGTAGATAATGTACTGACTGATTCTGGACTATTACTTTCACGAGATTTGGAATGTTTCAATTTTGCGTGACCATTTTGTAGATTGCTACTAGAAGAAACCTTAGTTATTGAGTTATCCTTTCCCTTTTCATTAGCATCACTACCTTGATCTGAATCTGTTGAACTTCCTGATTTACTTTTTCTTCTGACTATTTTTTTCTTGGATCCGGAGTCTGACGATGAATCAGCACTTGATTTACGAGCTTTTATTTTCTTTGTCTTGTTAGCAGTTCCTTCAGGTTTTGGCGGCTGAGGCGGTAATTGGCTATTAGTTATAGTTATTTCCGGAGACACGAGCTCAGCTGAGGCAGTTACTAATGGAGCATTAGCTTTCTTTAACTTGAGGTTTACATTAATTATTATTTCTGATGTGTCATCATCTGTATGCCGTTCATAATTTGATACAGTTTCTTGTGTAGACTCTGGAATATTATTCAGCACAGGAGTTAATGGCTTTTCTATTTCTCTACTATTTTCAGAATGTGTTTGGGGACTAACGCTGTCCTTTGAAAGTCGTTCTGTACTAAGACTTCGACTGCTTCTGTCAGAGTGACTGTAAGAGTGGCTAGTACTGCTATCTTTTACAGTAGGTGTATATTGAGTTGAATATCTGCCAGCATATCCTGTATAGCTCCCCGTGCTTGGCGTGTAGTAAGACCACCCTGTTGTACTAGCTCTTGTGGTGCTTCCAAATCTGCTACAACGAGTCGGATCATCTAATCTGTCCGACTGAATCTCTTTGTCAAACATTTGTGGCCTTAGTTTTGGTCTCGTTAATGTTTTTTCAATCGTTTTAGCTAATTCTGCTCTTCTACTTCGTACGTAAGCTGATGACCCTGGCGGTGTCGGTGAAGTATGTCGTGTGATAACGGTAATGGTTTCAGTCTCGTTCATATCTTCCACTTTAGTTTCTGTGCCATTTTCATGTGTATTTTTGCTTGTCTCTGTTTGTGATTCGTCTGTTTCTTTCACTGTCGTAATCGGTGAAGACGGCACAATCGGAGAAACAGATTTTTCTTTATCACTTTTAGAATCTCTATTTGAATCTGTGTGATTAACTGGAGATACTGATGTTCTGCTAACAGTAGGTGGGCTTCTTAGATAGTTTGATGAAAGTCGATTAGTAATGGAGTATCTATTTACAGTTAAATCTGGTTTCGTATCAACCCGGGAGGAAGGTCGGGAGTAATTAGAGGTTCGAGGGTATAATTTGTAACTTGAGAGGCTGTTATAGCCTGGAGTAGACTTATCAGTCTTGTTTGGAATGTCTTTTTCACGATCTGCAGGGCTAGGGTCTCTGCTTCTATCTTTGTAACTTTTCGTCACTCTCCCTGGACTTAGGTGTCTGGAAGGTCGATTTAGGCTGTACTTTGAAGACGTTGATATGGGACTAACATCCCTGCTTCTGCTTGTTGTTATCGATGGTATTGTCAGTTTACTTGTGTAATCTTTTTTGTCGTATTTAGATGACGATGAGCTTTTGTCTGAATAATCTTTTTTATCGTATTTCGAAATCACTTTGTCGTAATCTTTTTTATCATACTTAGAATTTGATTTATCTGTGTAATCCTTTTTCTCGTATTTAGATGTTGGCGTGGGTTTGTCATAGTCTTTTTTCTCGTATTTATTGACAGTAGGAGCTTTGTCGTTTTTGCCGTAGCTTGCATATCGATTGGCGATGGCAGAGATCGGGGTGTCGTCTTTAGTCCGGTCGGAGTTGAGCACCGGAATGCTGGAGGACTTGTACGAGGGTGTAATGCTGGAGTACTTGGCGGTGACGCTGGTGGGCCGGTCGGTGGAGCCGCTCGCCGCGCTCCTCCCACTGCGGCCGTACGATGACGAGTCATACTGAAATTCGAGAAAACGGATTTCATTAATACTAATACGTACTCCAATACTCAAAACAATTTCTCGCAAATACGATGTTCAAATACGAATTCACCAAGCAGAAAATGAGAAAGCTAAAAGCATTGCACTTTGCGTAAATATATTAGAGAGTAACTGCAATCTATATGCAGGAATTCTTGGATGAAAATAAATAAATTTTATGGTTGTGGATTTATCTATTCCCCTCGCCATAAAATCCATATTCTTCATTCAGCTCTACAACATAAATGGTGCTGGCCCTTTCGCCGCCTTAAAATAACCGGGGAATGCGCGCGCGCAGCCGATAACATACGGGGAGGGATTTTATTGAATGTTTCGCATCGTGATATTAAGTGCTAGAAGGCACAAAGTAAGTATTAGCTGGCGCCCAATCCAGAGAGACGGCTACAAGGAAACGTCACTACACTCACACAACATTTACACGCGATCTCGAACCGTTTCGAACCGGCTAGTAGCGAGTGTCAACAGCGTTCGGTGCGGGCGGAAGGCAAGATGACGACTGGCAAGTGCAAATCTTTTTGTATAGTGTAAGTTTAGTATGTGTAACCCAGGTAGGTATCGCAAATTAAAAACCAAAAAGAAAAATTTGCAACCCTAGAGTGTAGGTATAAATGATCGGAAAAGGGGTCGAGCTGTCCTTCTGTAAATTCTCTATTTTGTGTAGAAGGGCTGATTAATGTTGGAATGTAACGCCAGTTTTATGGTTGCGCTAACGACCTGAGTGACTCTTGTCACCTTTAGAGCATGATCTAAATTATAAGTGTTCGCATTTGCAGATTGTCTCGGCCATCTTTTTTTGTCTGGAGCAAGCAGCGCGATGAATGCTCACTGACTGCCCTGCATCGGTACATACCTGACATACAAGAACTCTAATGACAACTTGATTAATGGGCGTTTTTTGAACTAACTGTTCCGTAAGAAGGCGTTATACGCCCTCATAGACTTTGCCGGATTAGTTGTCTTTTGACAGTTATTCCGACCTAGGCTTTAGTGGCATATAACTACGTCACCTTGCAAATTAGTTTCTTCATAACAAGTATTATCTGCAAGATGTAGATACCTCCCTATTCCCGAATTTATTGATTTAACCTGATAAGGCAATAAGGTCAAATCGAGAAATAGTCTCTTAAGTTACCTCAATTTCGCGCTGTCAGACTCACTTATAGGTTTATAAGAGAAAAGGAGATATCTAAGTACCTACTGTCGTGTACTCGTGTCTAAATTCCCTAAATTCTAAGGTCTAAATATGTCAATGGGTGGGTTCTCACCAATTTAGTCGCCATTATTGTTTACGGTCGCCTTATTTTGACAGATAACGCGCATTTTGCGTCAAATTATGAGACAATTTAATAGTGATCATCTCCTGTCCTTTCCTATACCTATATAGACAGAAAGTGACAGCGCTTATTTAAGATAAGTTAAGAGAATTAACTTTCAAATTGCCAGCAATCGTTTGCTGCGATGTCAACTCGATCCCGACACTGAACTGTCAGAAACTTAGGTATGGCGGTACTCACACCCTCCGAATGATTTTGTGGTTTTCTGCCTGATCCGGTTTTTTAGCTTAGAAATCAAGGCACTCGTCACCGCATCAAATTACGGATGTCACAGGGCGTAATTTGTATGGTGTGGAGGCTGTATCGCCAGCATATCCACCATTCCATATAAGAGATCAACTTGAATAGGCAGGTGGATTTGCTAGCGATAGTACAACGCAGAATCCCATGCGATTCATGGGATTTTTATCTTCAAATCTAGGTTCAACGTTCACATCACAATTTAAAAGTGCATTGGTACTTAGGTACAGTACTGTTACAATTTTGTGCAAATAAATGATCATTTTATCTAAAACCACAGAGGCAAACATTTATGCCTAATATAATGGAAGATCTGACTGCAGAAATGCCTATCTTATCTGGTAGGTACCACAATATGCTCTCCCACTAATACTAATTTCATGCATATTTACTGGTGATATTTACTCACATAATTTCGAAAAGACATGTTGGTTGATCAGCTCGCATCTATGAGTCAGCAGTTGCAACTTATCTCCGAGTCCTGGAAAGAATATCAAAAAATAAATATCTAATTCAAATATTATATTATGTTCCGTGTGGTGCCGGCTTAGAATTCAATTTCAATTTCTATTTATTTATTACTAAATATCACAATTCGCTACTTGACAGGGTCGTAAATAAAATATAAAAGTTATATGTTGAAAATAATAGTCCAAAAATACTATAGACTTCATTCATCGTTTGCCAAAATATTAAAAGATAGAATTTATAAATACCAAAATAATATAAAAGTTATTGTTTTGACTCCATTCAAAATATTGAATTATGACGTCATAGTTCTATAATTTCATACAAAATATCGTTTTCGGTCGTCATAAAAAGTAGCTCATTTGACCTGTCAGTCAAGTAGCGAATTCACAATGTCTACAGGTAAAGTTCCAAGGCGACAATGCATACATTTTAATTGACTATTTATAATAATATCACATTAAATTACACTAAAATTACATTTCACCGAATAGCTTCACCCCATATCTTTCTCGAGAGTTCATGTGTATTGCAATTTTAGGCGACAGGCTGACAATCTGTCACTATGGTCATAAACAGTCTTCTGAATAAATTTCAATATTTTGTCAGATTTTCATTAAATTTTGGTAAGTATCCTACATACCAAAATTCATGAAAATCGTTGAATCCGTTGACACGTTTAGTTCAACTTGTAAGTTTTTAATAGAAACCTGTTCAACCCTCTAGCGCCTAAAAGTTAGGCAGACATTTCAGAAGACTATGTCTCACCTTTGTGACAGGTTGTCAGCCTGTCGCCTAAAGTTGAAACACATACAAAGTTTTAATTACCTTAGTCGCTTCTTACGACACCCGCAAAGATATAGTCGACGCTTTTAGTAGTATTGAAATTATTATTATAATTTAAAAATATTGTATTTACACAATCACTTAGATTTTATGTTACTACTACTACTATCCCACCGAGCCTTCTTGCTACACGGCCGTGTCAACGAACTGTCAATTGCACAAAAATGCTGCACAAATGCTACGGTTAACATAATCAATACTAGTGATGGGCCGAACATAGGTTTTACCGAATACTTCGGTTCGGCCGAATATTCGGTAAAAAGATTGCCGAACCGAATATTCGGCCGAATAATTCGGCAAGAATCGATGTTATATTTTATACAGGGTATTATACGGTTATCGTGGTCCAAGATAAATCTAGATTCTGGACATCCCGCCTAAGCTACCATAAAAGCAAAACAAAATGTTCAATATTTGAAGAAATAAAAATGGAATTCCCATACAAAATGCTCTATCAGGCAGCAAAATCAGTATGAAAGCTCCATTTTTTTTCTTCAAATATTGAACAACTTTTTTTGCTATTATGGAAGCTTAGGATGTCCAGAGTCTCCATTTTTTCTTTGGACCACGATAACCGGGACACCCTGTATAAAATAATTAGGAGCATTACTTGTTTACGAATTATGCGCTGATTCAAGATTCAAGATTCAAGATTCAAAACTTTTATTTCCAAGTAGATTCACAAAGAATACTTTTAGAATGTCAATATTAAACAAATCAAATATAATAAAAGTAGGTACATATAAAATTCAAATTATGATTAAGACGAAGTTACAATTGATTATGACAATTTTATACTCCTTGTAAGTCCTGATTTGGTATTCAAAACAAGTGCGTGTTTCTTGTGCTGCGCTGGAATTTCAGAAGTCCACGCATTTTTGTCATTAATATAATCATCTAACTTATAATAAGCTTTATAACATAAAGTTTTCTTAATAACAGACTTAAATTTACTTTCTGATAGACTTAATATATCTTCCGGTATTTTGTTATAGTATCGTATACTTAGACCTTGAAATGAAGTCCTAACTTAGGTTGATCTAATTCATTTCTACTCCTTGTATTGCGGTTATGCCTTTCATAATTTCTAGTGAAAGTATTTATATTCTTTCTGACGTACATGATATTTTCGTAAATATATTGGCATGGTACGATCAAAATATTAATTTCTTTAAACAGTTCTCTAAGGAGTCACGACTGCAAAGTTTATAAATTGCTCTAATGGCCCTTTTTTGAAGTACAAAAATTGTTTCAATATCAGCGGCGCGACCCCACAACAAAATTCCATAGGACATAATGCTGTGAAAATAACTAAAGTAAACAAGTCGTGCAGTTGCAATATCCGTAACTTCTCTAATTTTACGTACCGCATAGGCAGCCGAACTTAATCTTCCCGATAAAGATGTAATATGTGGACCCCATTGTAGCTTTGAGTCAAGAGTAATCCCTAAGAAAACTGTGCTGGTAGTAAATTCTAATTTTCATTATTAAGTTGTACATAATTACTCGATGAATGTACTACATTTGGCAAAGTAAATAATACACATTTTGTTTTCTTCGCATTTAGAACTAAATTATTTGCAGTAAACCAACTATGAATTTGTCCAAGAGTGTGATTTACCTCGTCATAATTCTGTGCATGTCTATCAACCTTAAATATAAGGGATGTATCATCAGCAAATAATACAATCTTGGACAAGTTCTGTACCATGTAAGGCAAATCATTTATATAAATTAGAAATAAAAATGGTCCTAATATAGAGCCCTGAGGCACACCAATTTTAACACGAGACCCCTGTGATTTGGCGCCATTTATTTGGACCTTTTGAGTTCTATTATCTAAATATGAATTCATCAGTTTTAGAGCGGTGTTTCGAATACCGTAATGGTCTAACTTTAGCAATAAAGTTTCATGATCTACGCAATCAAACGCTTTGGAAAGATCACAAAAAACACCAATGGCATCCTTTGATTCTTCCCAGGCATTAAATACATGTTTCATCAGAGCAACACCAGCATCTGTGGTACAACGTCCCTTTGTAAAACCGAATTGTTGGTTGTGTAACAAATTGTTTCTATTAAAATGGGACAGCATTTGATTGAGTATGATCTTCTCAAATACTTTGCTCAGAACTGGCAGAATAGATACAGGTCTATAGTTACTGGGATCTTGTCTGTCGCCAGCTTTAAACAGCGGAACTACCTTGCTATCTTTCATTAAATCGGGAAAGATGCCATGATCAATACAATCATTAAAGATATCAGCCAAATATGGCGCTAACAATTCAATCACTGATTTACAAACTTTAACTGACATGCCCCATAAATCTTCGGTGCTCTTAACCTTAATATCTTTAAAAGTTTTTAAAATACACTGTGGACTAACATGATGAAATTTTAATTCCGAATTGTAGACATCTACATTTTGTTTCAGTAAAATAGATGAAATTGATGGTAAAGAGTTCAGTGATTCAGTCGTTTTTAGCGGTATATTTGTGAAAAATGACTCAAACTCCTGCGCTACATCTGAATTTGTACTAATCATGCCGTTGTCAGTATTAAGGGAAAAGTTATTTTCGCGTGGCTTAGTTTTACCTGTTTCGCTATTAATAACTTTCCAGACAGCTTTAATTTTATTGTCTGAAGACTTTATTTTATTACTAATAAAATTTGCTTTAGCAATTAGACAAGCTATCTTAAAAGTTTTGGAATATTTTTACCAGCTCATTAAAACTGCCATCAGTTGTCATGTTTTTAAGCTCGTAAAGTTCAAAAGTCTATCTCTGCTAATCCTAAGACCTTTGGTCGCCCAATCACAGAATTTAAATTTCGTATTAATTTCTTTTGTGTCTATGTTAAAAATCAGTTCAAATTCTTCACTTAATAAATTAAAAAAGTCTTGGTATAAGGTATTAGGATTATCTAAGTTATAATTATGGAATGGTAATTTCTTCATCAATACATTTTGGTATTTTTCTAACCTACTAGCAGTGATGCGCCTGGTTTCTATTTTGATGGTTTTAATATGGAATTTGAACGGAAATAATACGGATTGACCCTTGTGATCTGACTGAAGAGAATTAATAATGCATTTATCTACAGGGTCACAATCACTAAATACATTATCAATACATTTGGCAGAAGTAGCCGTCACACGAGTAGGCTCATAAAATACATTAGACAAGTTAAATGATTTAAAAGACCTAAAATTTATCACTGAACGCATTTCTTACTAAAATGTCTACATTAAAGTCTCCAGCAACAATAACATGTTTATTTGTTTTTGTGACTAATTTGAGTACATCTTCCATAACTTCTAATAATGTAGTAAAATTGTTAGCTATAGGCGGTCTGTATACGCATACTATAACATGACTTTCCAGCTCAACACAAGATAACTCAGTACAACTCTCAACCGACAATCCAACAACATCCTTACGTTCCTTGAATTTAATATTATTTCTAATGAGTATTAATGAGCCTCCATGGATTGCGGATTTTCGGTTGAAAGAACTGGCAATACAGTAATTTTCATAATTTATTAAAATGTCATGATCATTTTGGAAATGTTCTGTAAAGCAGACTACATCATAGTTATGCTTTTCTAAAAACAATTCAATTTCAATACCTTGCTGGAAAAGCCCTGAATATTTTGATGTAAAACTTGTAATTGATTTAGCTTTTCCTTTGTCTTATGCTGAGTGCAAGAAGACCCCGGTTTGTTTATGTCATTTACATCAGTCAAAGACGGGGTTTCCTTTGTCTTAAAATCTAGTTTAAATCATTATTAATAATGTTACTTATTAATGTAGATGATGACACGTATTTTGTGTCGCTTATATTATATGCTAACAATGTAGCGACTTGCTTCTTATAATAATCCGACAGGTACATAGTATCCTGAGTCAGTATAAATTTGTGAATAAAATTATTCACATCAAAATAAGAAATAGCATCGCTATGATGACATGTTATATTGTACAAGTGCATGTTCATTTTATGCACACATTTGTTTTGTTGTGCTGATAAATTCGTACAATATGGAAAGTTGCACAAAATGAACTTGCACTTTGTCTGATTGTGTAAATTGAGCAACACCTCCAAGCTATTATCTAGTGCACCCAGCTACTTGTTTAACAATATCCTCAAAAGAGGCGTCAGGACAACACACGTTTGTCACTTGTTGATTTAAACGATAGTTCAATAATTGTCCAAAACCTACACCTAATTTATCCGAATAAATAATAGTCTGTTTGGGATTTTTCGCTGAAGGAAGGTCCTTTGTCGATCTGGATGCACTGTCACTGTCAATAACTGGTCCTGCGTGTGGTCGAGTGGTAGGGCACGGGCATGGGTCACGACGTCGTGCCTTCGGGGTCGGGCAAGCTTGGGCTGAGACGGTGGACGCCCTAGAAGAACGCGGTGCAGCGGCTGGGGTGGGCGTCACTATAGCCCTCTCGATCTCGATGGGAGAGGCGGCAGGTGACCCCGCAGGCTGCACGTTGCTGTCAGCTACCGACACCTGGTGTGCCCTCGCATCTTGGTGCACGGCGGGGCAGGAGCACGTGAAGCGCCCTGCCGCGTCCACCGCGGTGTCCTCCACGTCGTCCTCGCCGGGTGGGTGACGTAGTCGTTGGTGTAGGCAGTGTAGGAGCACCTCTACTTCGTCCGCCACGTCGAGTTCGCCGGGTGGGTGCTTCAGCCGCGATGGCAGGCGCGTCAGGAGCGGCAGGTGGTGCCCGCGCGGCAGGTGGCGCCCGCGCGGCAGGTGGTGTCGGCACGGCAGGCGGTGTCGTCGCGGCAGGTGGTGCCCGCGCGGCAGGTGGTGTCCGCACGGCAGGCCGTGTCGTCGCGGCAGGTGGTGCCCGCGCGGCAGGTGGTGCCCGCGCGGCAAATGGCGCCCGCGCGGCAGGTGGTGTCGGCACGGCAGGCGGTGTCGTCGCGGCAGGTTGTGCCCGCGCGGCAGGTGGTGCCCGCGCGGCAGGTGGTGCCCGCGCGGCAGGTGGTGCCCGCGCGGCAGGAGGTGCCCGCGCGGCAGGAGGTGCCCGCGCGGCTGGTGGTGCCGGCGCGTCAGGTGGTGCCGGCGCGTCAGGTGTGGCGAGTGCATCAGATGTATCAGTATTCACGGATGCCAAGGTGAACTCCTCATCTTCCATCAGCAGGTCCAGTAACTCTGCATTCTGTTGCTGTAGTTGTAGTAGCTCCGAAGTTGCAAGAGAGAGTTGCTCATGTGCTAATCGGCTCTCTGCATATTTAGTCTCAACATTAGCGAGCTGCGTTTGAAGATGATCAATATACAACTCGCTACTTGTGTGCAAAGTTTCTGATGCTGTTATCTGCATCGTCATCTGCTTGATCTTTATTTCTGCTTGATGGAACTCTTCTTGCATTTTTCTTATTAACAGTTTATATTCATCAGTATGCTTCAATAAATTGATTCTCTTAATTCTATTCGGTTGTTGTTTTACAGTTAATCTTAATAGTTTCAGGTTATGTCTAGTCTTTTTAATGAATTTGTTTAGTCTTAAATATTTCTTTATTTTATTTCCTTTTGTAAGAATTGTGTGGCGTACTGTACTTATGTCCTGCACTTCCAGTTCATGATGTAGGGAAACACTGAATTTATTTTCTATGTCTTCTTTTTCTTGGTGTAAATCCGCTAACTGTTTGTTAGCTTCGTTTAGTTGCTGGTTTAAAAATTTGCATCGATCTCGGGCAGAATGTAGGTCATTGATGAGGTCAAATCGAGCACGTTCTACAGAATCTATATGTTGAATATGCTGGTCAATTCGAAACAAACGACTCCGCTCTTTACCCCTATCAAATTTACATTGGAAACTTTGTCAACAAATTAAAATAAAACTGCATCATTGCTTGTCTTGAGGTCTTGACATACCAATTTGCAATGCAATATAATATAAAAAGGATGCGTTTTTATTCGGCCAAATATTCGGTAAAATTCACCGAACATTCGGCCGAAACCGAATATTCGGTAAACTTGCCGAACATGCCGAATACCGAACATAAACCGAATATTCGGCCCATCTCTACAATACCCCTGTTCGTTGTTCGTCCATCCATGTAACTATAAGATAGGTATGTAAAACAAAATACTGCAAATATTTTAAGGGGTGAATCAGTCCTGAACAACTTACTCCAAAACATAGGCCGAAAAATAAAAAAATCTTACTCCAAATGATGGTCTCAAATGTCTCGATGCTTTTTCTCCAGAATCGACAGGAGTCCTATTATATTCCGTGTAAATATTTGCAGAGTGTGTTGTTAATTTTTCACAGATTTACACTTTTACGAAATATTAAAACCAAAAAAACTGTTACTCTAAGAAAAGTTGTTCAGTTTCACGAGTCGAAAATATTTGCACTGAATTCATGCAGGTATTGATTTATGTAGTTTTGTAAATATTGACAATATTTTCTCTTATCACTTAGTCGGCTGTGAAAACTCGTCATCTTTGAGTTCTATATTATCTCTTGTTAACTTTTACACATATTTTTTTACACATGTTTTGTGTACCTAGGTACAATAAAGAATTTTAAAATCAGACTTTATGGATTTGTTAACACTGATCAATTAAAAAGCACAATAATATTAGGTATGTCCCTTTATTATTGTCTAAACATAACATTAAATCCCACTTAAAATAATGTAGATTTTAACAATTAGCTGGGTATGTATTGATTTGACAGATTTAATTTAATCAAGTTAGCTATGTCTACCCTTAAAACGCTTCCTTTGCTTCTATTTTTTGCTTTTTCTAGACTTTTTCTTGTGTTTCCTTGATTTTTTCTTGTGTTTCCTTGCCTTTTTCTTGCGTTTCTTTACTTTCTTTTTCCTTTTTCTTGATTTCTTCCTCTTTTTGATTGACTTCTTTCTCTTTTTCTTCTTATGTTTCTTTCTCTTTCTTAGAATATTTACGTCCTCATTTTCTTCGTCTTCTTCTTCTTCGAATGAGGCACCAAATTGGCTAACTTTATCTTCTAAAAGAGTAGAAGGCGCAAGTTTTGCATGCTCGGGAGATTTCCTTGAAAGTAGACTTGCTATGTTAATGCCATTTATGCTTAATCCTTCTTCTTCGTTCAATTCATTTTGCGTTATTACTTCTTGCTCATCTTCGGGTCTTCTCTCTTTCCATATTACTAAATAAATAATTCTATTTTTATTATTTGGAGATTTTGCTACGGTAGGTTGGTTGTAAATAGGTGACGTATTTACTTTGTAACCTTTTACCGTTGTGGTCGCCAACACTCCTAAAATTGTGGCAATCAAGAACTTCATCATAATAATTGCTAAAAAATGTTTTTTCAACAATGCAAAATTCCGCGCTTGCACATTTTTCTGAACTAAACGCACGTATGTTACATCACATCATTTTATCATCCATATAAACAAGAAGTAGATTTTTGACAGGCACTAAGAGAAACGGCATAGGAAAGATAGAGAAATGACAACCAGATAATAATAATTAAAGAAACTTTAAGAACAAACCGTAGAAAATTACTAATCAGAATTTTAATTAAAAATAATGAAGTCTTAACGTAATAAGACACAGAGATAGGTAGGTAAGATAGTAAACAGGTGGAACAAATGTATTAATCGTGATTTTAGCCATAACTTAGCAAAATGCACAGAAACTAGGTAATGCTTATTTGCAGGCTGGAGTTTTAATAGATACTCCAGGTTGGCTAAATTCATAAAACTGGTGACAACACGGGTGTCACTGGTGTTATCAGCTTGTCGCCTAAAATTGCAATACACGTCGCGTCGACTCTCAAATCCCTTAGTCGCTTCTTACGACGCCCACGAAAAGATTTAAGGTGATTCAATTGTAAGCCGGCACCCACCACACACACGGTAAACTCAAGATAACCAGCCAAAATCAGGTGTCGTCGGCAGGGCAGGGCAGAGCAGATCCTAGATGGAGCCCTACCACGCGTAAGTGGTAGTGGTTTACACTTGCAAAATTGGCGGTATAATCCAGCTTGCGGTGGAAAATTTCGCAAGTATATATGTCATGTGTGAGAAACACCGAGTCGACAAACGACCCGATGAACCCTGGTAAATGTGGGTATAGTATAATATGTTCCTACTCGACACGGATACGCGTGCGTGCGTAAGCGTGGGCGCTATTTGGCACGTGCGTGTGCGACTCTACCGATCATCGGCACGAGTCGCTTGCAGTTCCGCCTGCCCGATGTACCAGCTTTTATTGCGAGTCTAAAATAACTCATCCTCGTAGCTTCAGTGGCTACTTTACTTACCCTGCCCTGTCACCGGATTTGACATACATCGCTGGTTGTCTTGAGTTTTTTGTAATGACGCCCATACATTGATCTACAACAACCCATAGCATCATCATCTACCTGCTCTTATCTCAACTCAGTTGGGGTCGGTCGGCGCAACATGTTAAGTTAGAACACAAAATCATGTAGCAAAGGATTTGGCTATGTTTTATGACCGGCCGCCAGCTTGACGTCAATCCTCTTTGCGAATGGTATTGTCGGTGGTATCACCGCCAATAGATATTCAACCGAGGTCAAAAACTTTTACGTCTCCTTTTACGAAACATCCTGAGTGGACTAGGGGTGGCAGTATTCTTACCACACGGCATAGCATAATCAGCAATGTATATAAAAAGCCCTTTCGGTTGGGTATTGAATAGTTTCATTTAAGTATGTGATGTAGTGATATGACTCATGAGTCAGAATTGCGTTTTATCAATGAATCTTTTGTATAATAATAATACATTCGAGCGTGGGACTTAAAAGAAAAATTGGCACACTTAGTGGATAAATTCATCTTACATTTTATATTTCACTTCGGCTTCGGTTATATGTCTTTTGTTTTTTTTTTTCTTTGTAGCAATCTGGACCAGCCTCTATATAGATCAAATTGAACTAAACACTTGAAATCGAAGCTGATTGACCTACTTTTAAACTGATGAAGCTATTTACAGATCCGATTTAAATAGGTTGATGCCGACCTAATATCGTAGGTACACAATCCATGTAAGTGTACTTTTATTCCATTTCCATTTGGTACATACTTAGCCACATACATCTTTAAAAAGTTCACAGTGTTCAATTTCAAGTTGCCGTGTGGTGCCGGCAGAGTAGAATAGCACCACAACCACTCTTCCCGTGGGGGTCGTAAGAGGCGACCGAGGGATAAACTCGATCCAAACAGCCAGGGCCAATCGTATGGTGGCGGTTAATCCACCACAAAAGCATTCCCAAGGAGGGTTGATGTCTGGTAGGCGGCCGGTCGTAAAATTCAGCTAAATCCTTTGCAACACGATTTTGTGTTTAACGAAACGTGTTGCGCCGACCCCAAGTGGTTGGGATGGGGGCAGGAAGATGATGATGATTTTTAAAAAGTTCACAGTCAAAACGTAAGTTAAAGCTGTAGTCTATGTAATACTATTGAGGAATGAGGAAAAAATTTGTTTTTTTGTTTGTTGCATTAATCGTCAAACTCCGAAACTACTACACCGATTTCAAAAATTATTTCACCATCCATCTCTTTCATCAAAACTACAACACCCCTGTGTAACATAGTCTATTTTTTACCACGCGAAAATGCCTTATTCCTACGGAGTAATGGTAAGCAGCAGGTGAAACAGCTGGGATGGCCTCTAGAAAAATATACGCAGAATGATGCGCCATCATGTTCCCTGTCAATGCAACATCATGCACTGCGCTCGCCAATCCGCCTGCCAAGCGTGGTGAGTATGGCAATACCCCCCGATAGGGGGAGGCCCATGTCCAGCAGTGGACTGTTGTGGCTGTTATGGTTATGGATGCGCCATACTTATTATAGTCCATTCAAAATCATAGTGTCATGAATAACCAGCCCAAGCGGGAGGCCAAGTTGCGCAGGTCGTGTAGTATATACAGCGTAACTTGGCCTCCCGCTTAGGCTGGTCATGAAAAAAACACTTCCCGTGTTAGGTATACAATGTTAGGAAAAATTAGTTTCCACCGCAGGCTGAATTTGTACCAGCGAGTTTTGCCATCTGTACTGGTCGTATGCCGTCTAGTTGTTTGCATCTGTAGAGGCGTCGCCAGTATAGATGGCGAAGGTCGCTTGCTCAAATCCAGCCTGCGATGGAAAATTGTGCAAGTTTTCCAAACACCGGAAAACCGTTCGGTGCGTGTGAGAACCGCTTGAGCAGTCAGACTACTAAAGTACCGTCATTCGAATAGGCCATATTTGACAGCTGTCAAAATCATATTAATGCTATGATATAAGGTCTATTTTTCTTCGTTTCCATGTTTCCTAGTAGGTAGACAGTAGACAGTGGCCTGCTTCTTGCAGTAGGCGGTTGAAAAACTCTGACACCAGGGTTCATCGGGTCGTTGAACGACTCGGTGTCCCACACGAAAGAAGAAGAAGTAGACAGTACTATAGTGTTCAATATAAAATCCACTTAAGTTAATTATCCTTAAGAAGGCAGCTAATTAAGTATGCGGAGTGGTCATTGTTTCCACAAATGTGACAAGTAGTGCTTACTTGAACAAGCTAAAAGTAATTATTAAAAAATATAACCCTGACTGCGGTAATTTCAATGTTATATTGTGCTTTGAAACACGCCATTTTAAAAGCTTTTATTTAACTTGCAGTGTATGTAAGTATGTAAGTAAGTAAATATGTTTGTTCGGGGCAAATCTTGCAACTCAATTTAGAAGCAGATATCTTCAACCGATTGAGCTGAAATTTTGTATACACGTTTAGTTCGGATGACAATGCATGATTAGTTATATGACGTCATTCTAAATTAATCATGGCGGAATATCCAAGATGGCCGACAAGTAATTTTTGACGCACTCCTACAATATGGGTGTCAAATGAAAGGTCTTGCTGAGTACAATTCAGAAAATAATATGGCGGACATCTAAAGATGGCCTTTTAAGATAATTTACAATATGAGTGTCAGATGAAAGGTATTGCTGAGAATTACCTATTCGAATTATAAGTTGACGTCACTCTAAATTAACTATGGTGGACTTCTTAAGATGGCAGAATATCATTTTTATGCTTTTTTACAATATGGATGTCAAATGAAAGGAATTTTTCAGAATAACTCGAAAAATTAAGTGACGTTTACGTCACTTATAATCATAACAAAACCTGATATGGCGGACTTAAAGTAAGATGGCGTATTAAGTTTATTATGTTTTCTTACTAAGTGGGTGACAAACACAGAAAAATTACAGGTAAATACTAGTGTGAGCTAAATGACGTCGCTTCGCAAGATTTTAAATTTAGATTTGAGTGGTTATATTGTGTTGGGGTTTTTAGTCTTCTGTTCATGGCACTGTCAATGAAGAATGTTGTCAATTTATACCTATTATGTTCATGAATGCAATAAGTAGGTAGGTTCTATCGCACAACGTACATAATCAACTATGGCATAAAATATTTGTTTTCCAGAGATTGCTAAAAGTAAAAATAAATTATAAGTAAAAACATTTTAAAACAAGCTTTTATTTGGATGCGCTAAAAGCATAAAATAATCTATTTACTAAAACTTTAACTTGTTACTTATAATGGCATTAAATCTACGTCTTCATAATTTATACGATATAAAAGCTTGTCGCGAGATTTAACCTGTGTACCTATATATTAATAAAATAAATTAGGTAACCAGTGTAAATGATCTTGAACAAACTTTTAACCTAACACCACACGAGTACCTACTTAAATCTCGCGACAAGCTTTTATATCGTATAAATTATGAAGACGTAGATTTAATGCCATTATAAGTAACAAGTTAAAGTTTTAGTAAATAGATTATTTTATGCTTTTTAGCGCATCCAAATAAAAGCTTGTTTTAAAAATGTTTTTTACTTATAATTTATTGTATTTACGAATCTTTCATATACCTACCTATCTAGCCAATGTCACTTGCGCTGCTGAGACGAATCTAACGACACCAGCATTCGTCCAGTCTTTAGGGCTGTTGCACGTGAAAAATAAATTCACGTGACTACAACTTACTTGTCCCATACATACCTACAATACTACAAACATAAATACTTTCGAAACATTAACCTTCCTTCTGGGGCAGTCGGGTAAAAATAACTGGCTATCCTGTGCAAGAAGTCGAAATGGTATTTGTCGTCCAAGGTATTTTTATTTGTGCATTCAGAGATAGCTTCTGAAATAGGTAATAAATTAATGTTCTTTTTATTTAACTATCTAGTTGGTTAGCTACTCAATTAGATCTATGGAGACATAACGTTTTCGCTGAAGTAAGGCGGTAACCACACGTCCGTTGCTGCACTGTCGTAGCGCTGCGTAACGCTTGCGTTAGAAAAATTGAAAATTTCCACCTAGCTTTCATATAAATACGATTTATCTACACTTCATACATAATGTTCCTATTACAAATTCGAAAGCAAATGTATAAGCAACTGCTTTACAGCCATTCAGCTTTTAAAAAAATGTCGATATCATAAAGTAAAATGTCGATGTCATAAAGTACTTTTTTCTGACTTTATGATATCGACATTTAGCAGTAAGATAATAAAAAAAAACAAATGTCACGACACAATCAAAGAATGGGACGACACTTGAAATTATGAGGACTTATTTATTATTAAATCTTTGCTTCAAATCATTTTCCGAATTAAAATTTACCGATTAATGCTTTTTAATTTTAAAAGTTGTTCCGTTTTTATGAGCTTCCATTTTAACGTTTAGTTAAAAAGTTACTTATGTATAAAAGTCGTTCAGTTGTTGGTTCAGTAGATATGCTTGCAATCGCCATTGTGAAGTGCGGAGGTATGAATTATTTTTCATAGTTTTTCTTGTAAAGTGTAGATAAAATAGTGTATGCAATTGCAATATAATTAGGCTTTAGAATGCTCGTGTCAAACTATTATCACACTCGGCTGCGCCTCGTGTGATAAACAGACACTCACATCCTAAAGCCTCTTATTATAAGGCAATTGCATAAACTACTATTATGTCAAACGGTTTGTCAGGCGCGTCCGCTAGCGCTGCGTTGCCGTATTTAATTGGGAATAAAAAGAACCTACATAATATAATATCATTGGAATGAAATAGAAAATTGTATTGTAACGCAGCGCTAAAATAGCGTAGCGTAGGTACTTGTGATCCCCGCCTAAACAGTTGGGATTCTTTGCTGTCTTATGGAGAGACTGGGGTAATTAAATTACCGTATTTTTCCCTTACTTACAACGCATGGGATACAGGCATATGTGTGTATGTAGGTATGTATGTCATTGTTTTCATACTTAGACCGATGCTACATTTCAAAGATTGCGCCAAACGGGACATGGCTGCGTTTGACATCGACCATCAAAGCTGGGAGAAGCTTGCTGAGAATAGGGATGAATGGAGAAAGCGTGTGTTTGATGGGCGTACCTAAAGCTCACGATGATGCCTGGATCGCTGGTCTCGCAAACAAAAGGCAAAAACGACATCGAAACATGCATACGTGCCAGATTCGATGGCATTTCCATTGGACAGTTTGGGTAGTTTCGTAATCTGCCTACAGTTTTTAGTATGGAAAATCCAACGGGAAAATCACATTGACAATGGCGATTGAGTGTCGCTGGATCGCTGGCATTAGGTACCTGCAATGGCAAAAAATAGCAAACTTGGCGGTCTCGATCCCATCTCGATTTACAAAACATCTTTCACTATAGGAACTGCTAGACTTATTTACGTCCAATGTTTAGCAGAAGCAGTATTAGGTGGCCCGAAATAAATGGCCTACTCTCTGAGTTTTAAGTGTCAAAGACTCGCGTGCGGTTGTTGCCTCCGACTAAATGGGCACGCATCTAGTGCAGCCAGGGTTCCCGGCCAAATCTCACACAAAATCTAATCTATCTTCTCAACAAAATTGGGGTACCTTCCTCTTTTTACACAGATACCTAAATGGCCAAATCTCACACAAAATCTAATCTATCTTCTGAACAAAATTGGGATATCTCTAACTCTTTTAAAACAGATACTTAAAATGATACAAGCAAGGGTAACCAACAATAAAATATGTGGCCTGCCGCGCGTAAAGGTTCCAGGTGTCGGTATTTATTATACGAGATATTTGCATTTTGTGAAATTGAGATTTTCAGAGTTTTACATCTTTAGTAGTCCGTTACAAAAAAATATGTTTTTGGTCGACATTACAATAGAGAGACTATACCTACAAGATTCCGAAATTGCTTATCTCAAGTCCTTATCGGTTTACTGGAACTCCGAGATAAGTAGGTATTTGTATTTTTACGATGTTGGATTTTTACATCTTCGGAGGTCTGTAAAACTGAAAGTTTCAGGATGTATATTATTGGTTTCATAGTCAGTATGATAAAGGGACTCTTGTAGATTCCGGATCTGAACTTAGCTGGAAGACCCTTTTTGACCTCGACAGTACAAAATTTGAGTAAACAATATACATATCGTAAACATTGTCTAGGATCTAGGATCAGTCTATAGTAATTCAGATCTAATTTTTAGTTTTTACTAAAAAATCTATAATATTCAGGTACTTACCTAGACTGTTTCTAGCTAATAATTATTTTTGTCATAAAAATAAATCTTCAGCACTGTCCACCTATTATTAGTCGACATTCTTGAAAAACTACAACTGGAGTATGGAAAAAAGCCAGTAGTGTGAATAATGCCAAAAGTAATGAACTAAAATTAGAGCACTTACGCACTCAGGTGCTTTCATGCTTTCAAAACAGTCTGACCTAATACCCGTTTGGCCTACTTTATTACAACAACATCCACAGTAGTCCACTACTGGACATGGGCCTCCTCCTATTGAGACATAATAATTGCCTAGTGTATGAAGATACTCACTCACTCCGAGTGATAGTGGCTAAGAATACTACCCCCTAATACACGCAGGGTGTTTTGTAGTTAGCGACGTAGAGTTTTTGCCCTCGGTTGAATATCTGCCGACTATAGTCAGCCCCGCGTTTTCCATAATTGCGTCCCAGGCAACGCTGTGCCGAGGTAATCGTGCAAAAAGTCATGCCGCTCTCGTATCGACTTATACAGCCATGAAAAATCTTGCCTCTGACATTGAATAAATCGTCTTACAACAGAATTCCTAAAGAGGATTGACGTTAGGCAGGTGGCCGGTCATAATAGTGTCATAACATAAAACATGGCCAAATCCTTTGCTACATGAATTAATGTCAAACAAAACATGTGGCGCTAACCCCCACTGATTTGGGAAAAGGGCAGGAAGATGATGATCATGTAAATACTCACTACCTACGGTTGGCAGGCGAATTGGCAAGATTTATCACTTAGTCGCCTTTTACGGCACCCACGGGTAGAAATTGGGTGATGTTTTCGAAGCCGATACCACACACCACTCAATTTAGTGTTTAGATACTAAAAAGCATCAGTATATGTCTAATTGTATATTCCTAGTTCTTCAAAATTCGTACTCTATTCGACTATTTCATCCAAGTTGTCTTTAATTAAGGACAGTGTCCTCAAGAGTTTTCATTTCAGAGCGTTTTCCCGGAAATATATTTTTAATTTGGATTGTGCTGTTTGTGCTGTCTGTTTGTGCTGTTTGTGTTGGATTACTTAATCTAGAGAAATTTAATTTAGGTATCCTGTTATAGGAACACACATTATGTGCATATCTACATATACACACGCGCAAATATCTTACAAAATAAGCCGTTACTCAAAAGTATTTTGAAACTTGCAACAATTTTGAAACTTGCAAGTGAGCGAATGTTGTTTTTAGGTGCAAGCTTCACAGAGTAGACGTGAGACGCAAGATGGCATCTGTCAAACAAGACGTAATGGTCGGAAGTGTGAGACAAACTATATAGCGATGCTTGAATCGATTTCCATATAAATTGTATGGAACAGAAGTGACAAAGCTACACACGTGAGACGTGCGTCGAATCGATTGGTAACTACGATAAAAGCGGGCTGCCATGAGATATGTACCTAGCCTTGTAACGGCCAAGTTATTTCCACTTGATTTTCAGTTCAAAACACATCTTTAGTCGTAGTAACATAAAGCGTAAGTCCACAACCACGCGTTTGTTATACGCTGAAAACATTTCGTTTCGGTTTTCAGCGCGCACGCCGCCCGCCGCCGCGCGCACGCGCACGCGCACGGGCTAAATATACGCGCGTTGCATGTCGCACGGGGATATCCTCACTGACAAATTATTTTTATATATCCCTGCATGTTATATCCGGTGGCCCTATCATTTTAAGTGCAAGTTTTAGCTATCGCTTCGCTGGAGGGGAGCTCGAACAAATTGGGAGAGGTGGAAGAGATTTACGATTAATACGTCTTAGAATTTATGATTTTTGGAAAACTTGCTGTTGAATGATTACTAACTATTTTATCAATTCAGTAGCGGCTCGTTAGCGGTTTCACCCGCAGCAACTCTTTTTCCCGCCAGAAAAAGAAATTTTCTCTGTATGTGTTATACATATAAAAATATAAAAATTATTATTATAAAAAAAAAAATATTATTGAATGCATTTATTTACTTTTCTCTCCTTTCGAAGGTATCCTCCTACCCCATGGGCCTTATTATTATTATTATTATATAAACTTTCACCTTTAATCACTCTATCAATAACAAAAAACCGCATGAAAATCCTTTGGGTGGTTGACGAGGAGTTAGCGAATTCCACGACAGACAGACTTCATTTTATACTTTGTACCTAGTGAAGGACGTGGTGTAAATGGCTGTTTTTTACAACCGTTTACTCTCTGCCTACCCCGCATGGGATATAGGCGTGATGTATTTATGTAAATATTTAATTCAAGAGATCACATGAAATTGGTTTTTAGTGTTTCGTATTCGTCAGTTTTGGATCGATCGACATCTTTAGTTTGGAGATAAGTATATCAAATAGGCCCTTTAGAAATATTAGCAAAAATTAATGCAATTTTTTTTGGATCCTCTCCCTCCCACATATGTGAAAGGGGGCCAAAAAAACAAACTATCGTTTGCGTTATTGCATTACTTATAGTTTATGGTCTGAGTTTGTTCTACTCGTGAAAACATAGAGGTACTACAGACGTAGTTTTTATCAATCCTTCCATTTGTGTAGAATGAAATTAAGACGCTTTTTGCATTTCTCTATCTGTCTGTCTGCCATGGACATTGCTAGCTCCTTCTGAATAAAACGACGCAATAGATTTTCATGGAATTTTTTACACGCCAGGAAAATGTTTAATTCCCACAGTAATAACGATTAGCAGCAGGGCAACCACTGGGTGGGTGGGCCGCTAGTACTTAGATAAGTCTTCTTCTTTTCGAGTGGGACAACGAGTCATCCAACGACCCGATGTCAAAGTTTGCTACTAAATAAAATGGAAGCTACATTTGGAACTGCATCTGATATTAATTTTAATCCGCCTACACTAAGTTGTCGGCGCGATTACTCACAAGCACAAGCTGGCTTCATAATTTGTGGATGACTCTACACTAGATGCATACACTCATTTATTTGGTTTGAATCTAGACATAATGTATCATATCTATTTATTTGGTTTCTCCACAAATTAGGGAGACGGCGCGCGTGGGCAGCCTTTACCATATTATGGCTCATTCAGTACACTACGAGCGTCGATTTTGACGTTTCCTGGAATAAACTGATATCTCAGATATTTCTTGCATTAAAATTGGCTCAGAATCGTATTATGTTCTGAATTGATTTAGCTGTAGCATTCTAACCAAATTACGTTCTTGTATTGAATTAGAAAACTGATAACACGTTTGAATAAGAGATTATGCATGCTAAACTACACTAATTCAGAATATTTCAGAACAACCTGTTTGTATTGACAGGGTCTACATTTTAGATGACAGTTGTCAAGCTTCTTGACAATCAATCTGCCACTTTGGTATTTTCCTGCATAATATTTTACCACTTTGACATTTTGATATTCTGATATTCTTCTACTTTGAGAATTATAACAGTAGCAATAGCAACCCTTAACAAGTGACAATCGCGAAAATCCTAAATAGGGTCTAGTGATCCTTCTGTTGTGGTTTCTCTGCTTATCTGCTACATACAAGTATGATACTTGGTTCTGGGTTGCGACGCAGTAGGTTCCGGGTTCCATTCACGGTGAGTCACTCACAAAGTTGACAATTGACATATATATCGCTTGACAATTTGTTCCATGTCTGATTAGGACATTTCAGGCTGAACCTCCTGATTGTCCGAAAAGAAAGATGATTCCGTGCTTTGGTGGGCAACTTACGCGCGAAGCGCACGGTGGAGCAGATGTACGAGGAGTCGCAGACCAGCGGCCCCGGTTGCTGTCTTTGATTACTAAGACGACGGTCGCCACACCAACATGTAAGAGACCTGCTACTTGTAGTAGGCGGTTGAAACACTGACACCAGGGTTCATCGGTTCGTTGGACAAGTCGGTGTCCGACTCGAAAAGAAGATCTTCAACGTTCACAGCCATAACACAATAGTCCACTGTTGGACTTGGGTCTGCCCCTTGAGTCCTCATCTCCCTTTATTTTGACAGACAATTTAATACCGTCTGTGTTTCTTAAAAAAAAATTACAAACGGGTTTCGTAGTCATCGTTTTAACATTATTTATCAGGTTTTTCAGCGTTTCAAAGTTAATTTTGTTGTTGGTTTATTTGCAGCTGTATGGTTACCAACAGCAAATTGAAAAGCTTTCATAATTCTCAAAATTTCAGTGGCACAGTGTACATTATAGTTTTAATAGTAACTTCGGATTGAAAACTATATTCGTTATTTTTTTGGTGTTTTAAAGGACGGCATACCTGGCAGCAGGCAGAAGGACTTGACGAAATGATAAGGGTTTCTAATCTACTACGAAACCCTAAAAAGCAAAGCTGTAGGTGTGTTGTTAAAAGAAAAAGTTAATCAGTAGTTTTGTTTAGGGAATTCTGTCACCCTTCTACCTAACTATTTTGGTTTAGAAAGTATGCGTCCCGGTCAAATTGATATCACTTCCTGTTTCAACGGCATCTAGCCACATTGAAGATGCCACAAATTTTAGTTTTTACCGGACAGCTTGAGAAGGAGGATTGAAATCATGATTGTGTATAATCTCCAAAGTCGCACCTTATTAACTAACTCTTTAATTTTTCCAGGGGGTACCTAATCGATTTCCGAAAGCAATATAACGATTTCATATTTCTACAATTAAGAAATTAAATTAAAAAATATTTTCTATTCTATTTTCTATTTCAGCCTATTGCAGTTAGAGATGAAAATTACCTTGAAACTTTCCTTTGCTGAGGTAAGTTTCCTGAAAGTTACCTGAAAGTTTCCTGGCGAGGAAGTTTTCAAAACTGATTATTTAACTTAAGAAAACAGTTGTTATGTTAATTATTAACTTAATATTACTTAAAAAATTCAACATAGATGGCGTTATCTGAGGATATGTCTCAAAGTACATTGATCTCAACATGGATGGCGTTATCTGAGGATTTGAAAAAAAAACTACCAGATTTAAGAAAAAAAAATTGACGTAATGAATAACATACAAAATACTAATTTTTAACCTTATTTTCATTTAAACATACTTATTATCACTAACTTTTTACGTTGAAAAGACATTTTTGAAAACTTCCTCGCGAGGAAACTTTCAAGTAACTTTCGGGTAAATTACCTGAAAATTACCTCGAAACTTTCAATGTTTCGGAAACTTTCAGAAATTTTCATCTCTAATTGCAGTCCACTGCTGGACGTAGGCCTCCCCCAGGGAACGCCATAAGGCACGATCTCCCGTTTTTGCCATCCAGTCGCTACCAGCCGCCTTTTTCAAGTCATCGGTCCATCTGGCCGGAGGGCGTCCAACGCTACGCTTGCCGAGGCGTGGCCTCCACTCGAGAACCCGCTTACTCCACCGTCCGTCGGTTCTACGACAGATGTGGCCAGCCCACTGCCACTTCAGCTTGCTACACTTCCAGACTATGTCCGTCACTTTGGTCTTTTTTCGGATGGCCTCATTCCGGACTTTATCCATTATAGAGATACCAAGCATAGACCTTTCCATAGCTCTCTGAGTGACATGTAGCCGGTGGGCCAGTTTTACTGTCAAGTTCCACGTCTCGGCTCCGTAGGTCATGACTGGTAGGACGCATTGATCGTACACCTTGGTCTTAAGGCATTGTGGCAAAGATGATTCGAGGATGTGACGCAGCTTTCCAAATGCTACCCAACCAAGCTGCACTCTTCTGGTGATTTCAGCCTCAAAGTTGTCTCTTCCCATCTGCAAAGTTTGCCCAAGGTACACGTATTTCTGGACAACTTCAAGGACTACATCTTCGACGGAGACCGGCTCGGGGATTATGTGTTGATTGAACATGACCTTCGTCTTATCCAAGTTCATCCCAAGTCCAACACGTCTCGAGGCAGAGTTAAGACTAGATAGCATTTTTTGCAGGTCCTGCAGCGATTCGGCCATTACGACTATGTCGTCGGCAATGCGGAGATGCGTGAGACTTTCGCCGTTGACGTTGATGCCCAGTCCATCCCACTGTAGAGTTTTGAAGACATCCTCCAATGCGTTGGTGAAGAGTTTCGGGGATATAACGTCACCCTGTCTTACACCACGGAGCAGTTGGATGGGTCTTGTATTATGGTTTTGTACTTGAACGGACATCGTAGCCATTTGATAAAGGCTTCTCAGCACCTCCACATACCGCCAGTCGACTTGGCACCGCTGCAAGGACTCCAAAACAGCCCAGGTTTCGATAGAGTCGAAGGATTTTCGTAGTCCACAAAGCCATACACAGTGGTTGGTTATACTCCTCTGTCTTCTGTATAACCTGCCTTACAGTATGGATGTGGTCCACGGTACTGAAGCCCTTACGAAACCCGGCCTGTTCCGGTGGCTGAAAGGCGTCAAATCTTGATGCCAGACGATTCGTGACGACTCTCGAGAACAGCTTATAGACGTGGCTCAGAAGTGTGATCGGCCTTTAGTTTTGAGAAGCGTTTTGTCTCCTTTTTGAAAAACAATGCAACTACACCACAGCTCCACGCCTTCGGGGATGTCCCATAGGCTATTACAGAGTTGAAAAGCCTTTTAAGATCCTCGAGTACAGGTTATCCACCGCCCTTAAGTAGCACAGAGGCCACTCCGTCTTCCCGGGAGCCTTCCCATTCTTAAGCTGTCTGAGAGCCGCCGCGATTTCGTCTATATCTACGTCCGGGAGATCTTCTGTAAAGTGGCGGGAGAGGAGCTCTTGGGTCTGGGGTCGCATCAGGTGGAGGCTTTTTCGCATGTGACCCGTCTAATTCGCATCAGTTCCAGGGCCTCGCTTGAAAGTTTGGACTTCTTGTCTGTTCGCCTTTTACAAAAATGCTTCGTCCCCACTTCGCGAATAGCCCCGACTATGCTCTCTAGGTCCTCGTCAACGTTTGCCGGGGTCTCCAGGGCAGCGAATCGATTTTTCAGTTCAAGTTGGAACTCCTCATGTCCGGCTTGGGGCAGATTGGGACGGAGAACTTGCTTCACCATGCGGTTTCTTTCTAGCTTGAAGTTGATATTTAGGGTGCCTCTTACTAGTCGGTGATCACTTCCGGTATTGAACCTACTGATCACTGAGACATCCCTAAATATATGCCGTTTATCCGTCATGATGAAGTCGATCTCGTTCTTCGTCCTGCCGTCAGGGCTCTTCCAGGTCCACTTCCGTTGGGGCTTTTTCTGATAAAAGGTGTTCATACAGAACAGCCCCTGCCCGCTAAGAAAGTTGACTAGCATTTGGCCCTCTGGTTTCTGCTCCGTAGCCATGTGGTCCCAAGCTTGATTCGCCGTGCTCCTGTCCCACTTTAGCGTTGAAGTCCCCCATGACAACAGTGAAGTGGGTCTTAGTGGTTTGGTGTATGGCTTTCGACACGTCGTCGTATAGGGCCTCCACCTCTTCATCTGAGCTGCTCGAAGTCGGCGCATATACCTGTACGACCTTAAGAGAGTACCTCTCGGTCAACTTCAGTACGAGGTACGCTACCCTGTTCGAGACGCTGCTGATCTCCTCCACGTTGTCACAGAGAGCTTTATTGACAAGGAACCCTACGCCACCCTGGGATTGTGCGCTCCCTTCCCTGAAGTAGAATAGGTGACCTGATTCTAGGGTTATCGTGTCCTCCCCCTCTCTTCGGATTTCTGACAATCCGAGAACATGCCACCGTATCTTATCTAATTCTACCTCAAGGATTTGGAGATTTTCGTCCAGCCGCAGACTGCGTCCGTTATACGTCGCCAGGGTCAGTCTATGGCAGCCGTAGTCCGTAGCCCGGGGATTCTTCGCACCCCCTGCCCTACCATTACCCGGGCCGCTACCGTAGCCCGGGGTAGTAAGGCGGCCGGGAACTAGGGGCCGGTTTTTTCTCGTCCTGTCCATGGGGGGTTTTGCCCATAGTCACCACGCTGGGCAGGCGGGTTGGTGACCGCAGTTTGCGTTTGTGGACTATGTTTTCAACACGGGAGGCGCTGCTGCCCACCTCCCGGAAGCCCTTTATCGCCTCTTACGATACCCACGGGCAGATTTGGGGTGGTGAGATTCTACTCTGCCGACACCACACGGCAAAATATTTTATTGTACACAAACAGATAAACACATGGCGTAGGTATCGATTTCTTTCTGCACTATTAGAAAGCTATAACATCCCTGAGTAACAAAGGTAACTTTATACCGCGGTCAAATATCATAAGATATATCTACGGGAAAGACGGGAAAAGTTATTAATCGATTTGGAATATAAACTAGCTCGTATCATAGAATAAAATGTTGCTCATTATTGTCTGTATCATACCTCTACATTATACAGTATGCCCAAACATTATACCAAGAATATAGTAAATACCATTTTGAGAAACTATACGGTGTCGTTACTTAAATTATAGTTTGTCGTTTGTTTATTACGTTAGTTTGTTTATTTCATAGTTTAGTGTTTAGTTCCTCTAGGTTTATTAGACCCACCGAGCAGAACCACTAACTCAGCAGTTGTAGTTAGGTAGGTAGAACACTCATTCTAGCCCACAATAATTGAGGAGCTAGCACATGTAGTGTTTACGATACTCGTGAATTGTAATGCCACACGTAACTACACGTTAAGTAGGTACATGTTGACAAAACGCATATGTAGTAGTAGCAACGTCTTCTGTAGTCCAAGAACAAGTGATTTTATCATATTCAGTTCGTATTTGAATGAGAAGTTTTTATTTGCTGTCATAAACATAATTAAATTAACTGTTCCCAAATAAACGTGGATAGAGCAGAATAACATCCCAATTTCGACTGTTCACTAGGACGAAAGATACGTAGGAGTAGGTAGATATTAGAACAAACTAAACTTGAAACAAGAAGAGTAGAACGTAGGTATTTAAGTAAGTACAAAAACGTAGAATTGCGAGGCCCAGGTTCTACATAGGTATAATTTCAGAGAGTTTCATATCTTTTAATTTTAATACGATAAACCTATCAAAAAAATACTTCCTTAAGTTGTGGTATTTCATAAATAATGCAAAATATGTAAGGAATTCTGACAGACCATGAAACAGGACAACATCCCATAAGAAAATATTTCAGCAGCCATATTTTTTTTTTACTTTCCATAGTAAATGCAGTCAGCTGATCAAGCTTTTATACGGAAGCTGTCGCTTACACCCCGTAGAAATAATTACAATCACATAGACACAATCAAAATATCTACTATTGATTCTCTTACTGCAAGATGCGTACAGTGAATCATTAACTACATAGCTATTCACTTAAACATAAACAAACGATTTCATGATATTCCAAGAAAAACCGAAATGAGGGCGCAGTCTAGCAGTGTATGTAAATAAACATAAAAAATGCACGAGCCGGGCATCCCACGTTTTATAATCACATCTATGCAGGTTTAGCTCAGAAGCTAGAACTTTTAACTAATTAAAAATTCAGCATCTACATAGAAACACAATAGCTGCATATAAAATAGTCACTACCAAGAATTCTTTCACAAAGCGTGTCTCGTTCGTGTCACGCTAAAATAATTTACGATACCACTTATTTCAGCGTGAACAATTTGACTAAAACTTGGCCAAAACCTAACTTCCGTCTTCGATAAACTATACAAACAATCACATAACTAAAGCTCAGTTATTTCGGTTCAACATCATTTAGTACCTATGTGGCAGTTGTGGGCTCGTGGCTACATTACAAAACGGCAAACCTCAAGTTTTGGTTAATTACACAAAGTTATTCGGGCGCATTGCTGAGAATATATCGAAAGTTGAAATAAACTGTTGATTTGCCGATTTTCACTTGCTGGTTGGGGGGTTGAAAGTCAGATGTTTGGTTTAGAAGATAGTAAGTATTTCTTACCTGTAGTAGTTGAAGTTGGTTGCGTCGGGGCGCGCGGTGCGTGCTGCAGGGCGGGCGGCCGGCGACTGGGCGGGCGGCCGGCGGCGCGCGCGCATACAGAGATGTAAGTCGGAACGCTTTTAGATGTTACTATTACACTACTCGCTAGCAGGGCGCGATACGGCATACTTTGCTGGTTCTTTTACGTGTGTCTCTTAGTAATAAACTCAAGATAAGCTGCAATGTATGCGGAATCCGGCTCGGTTGGCTGGGAAGGGTAGTACCATCTCCGCGGTACGACAACGAAACGGAAGTGGACTGATTGACAATTACTTTCTTTTTCAATAAGTTTCTTTCAGTTTTTCAGGTTGCGGGTTCGGTTCTCGGTGGGTAACCCTCAAAGCTGGTATTTATCACTTTGTGAATGTGTTCCCAGTCCGGTTAGGCCTAACTTTAAAATGCCTGTAAGTAACTCTCTGTATCTCTAACTCATTTGTATGGCGATTCAAAAGTACCAACCCTTATTTTTAGCTCAAGTTGTGTATGAACAATAATTCACGTTTTAACTTATAGTGATGCACTTTATCTGGGGACACGGTTTTCGAATACCCGACCAATTTAGATACCCGGTTATCAAGTACGAATTTTTCAAATACCCGTGTAAACCCGGGTATTACCTTTTGAAGTAAAAATGCATAGGTAATCGAGAAATAAAGATTTAAAAGTAAGCTCTATTTAAAACTGCTACCCTTCGGATAAAATAAAGTACAAGCACTGAACATTCAGTTTAAATAAAGTGGGACAAATTATTTATTTAAAACAAACAAAACAAGTACATAAATACATTAATCAGTCACATTTTTCATCCTTTTTGATTTCACTTTCTTCTAACAGTTTTCACGTGAGAATGAGATAATTCTCGGTGATAAGGTAGATAACCTAACTTTCCAACGGTGAAAGAATTCTTGTAATCGTACACGTAGTTTTTGAGAAAATTCCTCACAAAAAACTGCAAAAATGCCTATATATATAGAAATTATACAAATATTTTACCTAGTAAAATTATTATGGCAGTCTTATACAAGCCCGCATGAGCTTACAGATGTATAAAATCAACTTGTTATAACAAATAATATTCTTGAACATATAACAATATCCTTTAATCTTTTCTCTCTTTTGTTTGTATTAAATCAGTCTATCTATCTCTTTTTCTCGGGTACCCGGGTACGACCGACGTTAGTACCCGGGTACCAAAAATCTGAAATACCCGGGTAGAGTCTGGCCAGCGAGTCTTTGGACACGGAAATGGCGCCAATTTTAAAAATCTTTCACATGTTAACACTGAAAAACTACAATAAAACAATTTTGATACTTACGATTTTTTTGTTTTCTGCTCTTTAGTTTGTGTTTACCTTGCCTACCGGTATGTATGTATGATGTATGTACCGGGAGTAACAGAAAGGGTATAACAAGCCGAAAGGAGGTCATGGTACTCATGAAACTGAACAACTTTCCCCATGAAACATGGGTCGATATATGAAAAAATATTTGGACCTTCCATACAAAATCGCAGATCAGCTGATTGATAACACTGAGAGGTCCAAATTTTTTTCATATTTCGTCCCATGTTCCATGGGGAAAGTTGTTCAGTTTCATGAGTACCTTGACCTCCTTTTGGCTTGTTTTACCCTTTTACTGGTTACTCCCGGCAGATACATCATATATACATACCGGTAGGCAAGGTAAACACAAACTAAAGAGCAGAAAACAAAAAAATAGTAAGTATCAAAATTGTTTTATTGTAGTTTTTCAGTATTAACATGTTGCCATCTATATACATATAATAAAGTTGTAGAGGGTCGAAAGTCTGTACATAGAAGATTTTCGAAAAAAACTGTTTGGTGATACTTAAAATTGATAACAGAACACGTTTCAGCAATTTTTAGATTTTTTTTCTGTTTATCTGTTTATTTGTTTATTTGTTTATCTGTTTGTATGTGAAAGCATCACGCAAAAACGACTGAACCGATTTTGATGCAAATTATACCAAAATGTCGGGAAAATTACCGACCAGGTTATAGGCTAAAAAAAATCGACCCCTAAAAGGGGGGGTTGCCACTATACTTGAAATAAGTTTGCACGTAAACCGATATTGCGTGCTTGCGTGCGGTAGAGGAATAAGTTACTATAAAATGTAAAAAAAACTACTCAAACTATTCCAAGGGGTGAACCAGTCCATGAAACTGAACAACTTTCCCCAAGGAACATAGGTCGAATAATGAAAAAAAATTCCTTCCCTTCCCTACAAATTTAACTTGGTCGGCTATCGAGACTAGGGCTTGACTTCCGGAATTCCGGAATTGGCTCAATTCCGGAATTCCGGCTAACCCCAATATCGTTTTCAATTCCGGAATTGACGAAATCAATATCGAAATTTTGATATTACGAAAAAATATATTTTTTCATACAAAAACAATACAACATATTATACTTTATTGCACATTAGATACAAAATTTACATTACTTAACTCATTCTTTGCTCGTACAATGCGTAACTAGAACACTAAACTGTTCGAAATTGATATTTTTTTATTTGTCTTTGGCTAGTTACAAGAAAAGGGTAGCAAATGTGTTATTGAATCAAAATAGGATTGAAGTAAACTTTTAAACTGTAAAAGTATATACTGAGTGAGTGTTTTCTACCGTTTCATGGCTAAGTGGTTTGTTTGCGATGAGTTTACTCCATATGTTTACATACGGTATATAAAATTAATATTAAGGAAACTCCAGGTCTCTTTAAATACATATTATATAAGTAAGTACATAAGATTCTTTGAGACTGTTTGTTTCTAAATTAATTAAAAAATACCTTACTTTAAATTGAGCAATCATAATTTCTGACTTATTCTAAAGATTTTTTTATAAAGTCATGGTAATGTGGTGAATGTCATGCTTGAATAAGCCGGTATGGCTTAGCAATAGCATCACCCCATTTCTTTCCTGTGGCTGTCGTAAGAAGCGACTAAAGGACTAGAGGGTTTCATGTGTATTGCAATTTTAGGCGACAGGCTGACAACCTGTCGCTATAGCGATTTACGACAATAGCTAAAACAACCCTCAAAGATATTTATCAGACGTGGCGATAACGACCGTATTTTTATGGCCGTTGACGCTCTGCCTACCCCGCAAGGGATAAAGACCGAAAATGGACTATTGTGCGCCGCTTCCTCGTGATCCTACAAGGCGCCCCCGCGTGGTTATACTGCACGGCAAACCCATTCAATACAATTTTGAAAAAAGATGAATTTTGAGCTCCTAATTCCGGAATTCCGGAATTCCGGAACTGGAGAAGCGAATATCGAAACTCAATTCCGGAATTGAAAAAACGTCCGATAGTCAAGCCCTAATCGAGACGGCTGGGGGAGGTCCAATTATTTTTTCCTACAGTAGGTAAAAAATAAGTGCACCTATTTTACGACTAAACCAGTCCATGAAACTGAACAACTTTTCCTAAGAAACATAGGTCGAAATACGAACAAAAATTTGGCCCTCCCATTCAAACTGAACCGGCCGGCTCATTTGTATAGGAGGTCCAAATTCTTTTTTCATATTTCGACCTATGTTCCCTGGGGAAAGTTGTTCAGTTTCATGGACTGGTTCACTCCTTAAAATATTTGCAGTAATTTTTTACTCCTATACAGGTGTTAGGGACGGTGTGACGAAAACTTTGCTGGCATGATCAGACCATCAATCTGAACAACTTTCACTATGGAGCCAATGGTGGGAAACGAAAAAAATTTTTCAACCTCCCATACAAAGTCAGTCAGCTGATCGTAAATTTTGTACGGGAGGTCAGATTTTTTTTTCGATTTCCACCATTTGACTCCATAGTGAAAGTTGTTCAGTTTGATGGTCTGAGCACGCCTGCAAAGTTTTCGTTACACCGTCCCTAACACCCCGTATTTTGAACTACCTATGTTTCTTGGGGAAAGTTGTTTTCATCCTATCTATTCGAAAAGAACGCGCCGCAAATGTCTTTTATTTGCACTTTTTAAATAAAGAACTCAACAAATGCGAATAAAACTACTTTGAATTTAGAACATCTTGATGTTCAGTCAGCGCCAAAGAAATAGAACGCAAATATTGTTCGAATAAAGGCTGTATGGGACAACGGCCCATAGTCGCGCGTCCCTAATAGAACTAAAAAAAAGATACGCGCGAATTACTTACAGTCCGTAATTTTCACCAAAAATTAGAGTATGTTAGAATTTTATTTAACTTTTTGAAAAATTAGTTCAAGTGACAGTGAAAGTATAACATTGCAATAAAATATGAGGCGCCTTTTATTTTCTCATAGAGGGTACCGTGATGAAAAGTAGAGTGAATTACTCGGGCGCAAAATATATTTTGGCTTCGGGGATTCTACTCTAGAATCCCTTACTTCGCTCTGAATTCAAAGAAGCGCCCTCGCCGTAGAAGTGTTGTTTTGCGCCCTTATGATATCTACTAAAAGTTTCTTGAACTGGTTCACCCTTTACAATATTTGCAGTTTTTTTTTACTCCCATATTGGAGTCGAGATTCGAACACGTACCAACATAATAGTAAAGCAAAATAAAAAACCAGCCAAGAGCGTGTCAGACACGCCCACAAATAGGGTTTGTAGTCAATGTTAAATATCAGCGTTACGAAGTTACCTAATTTCGTTGCTGGTTTGTTTGCAGTAGTAAGTATGCTTACGTACCACAAATCAAAAAACTTTTATTTTCCTTAAAACTTGCGTGGATACAGTATCCGATATAGTTTTTATGGTAACTTCAGACAAAGAACTAATTTTTTTTTCAAATATTTAGTTCTAGGAAGAGTAAACTCCCCATAAAAGCAAATACTTCGAGGCAGAATCACTTTTGTGATATTTTTTAAAAAAACCTCGCCTTAATTTTTAAAGATCTATTTAACGATACCCTACTTAATATAGCAGATGGTTATTTTTATCCTCCTTTCACATGTACCTACGCCAAAAAATAAAAACATTTTTTTCCCAACATTCTAAATTTGTGTCAAGCAACACGATCTATCTTCACATCAAATATGTCGATCGATTGAAAATGATGAAGTTATGAGGGCGGGGCATACAGTTAGTTTGTGTCTTATATGGGTAGGTGGATTTGCTGGCGATAGTACAGAAATCTGTATGTACATGTATTAAAACTGTTACAGGTCGGTCAAGTAACGTTTGGAATAATTAAATCATTAATTTACAAAGGCATTCCTAGCTGAAGAGTAAGAAGATCTAGGCATTGAAGTAAGTATGTTGTGACTGTCCTTCATCCATATCTATTCACAGAAAACGTTCATATATCAGCATCCATGAGTCTCCTAGATAAAAGATATAAGGTTGAAAACGTTCACTCCTTTCCTTTCTTTCCGATTTTATCAAAATATTCCCAGTTCCAATTTAGAAAAAAGGAAATCTCAACGTTGGATTATTATCTAATCTAAATATAAATAAAATTGAAATCATAATTCAAAAATAAATTAAAAGAATTTATACTTACATTTTACCACTTATAATTCACTTCTATAAAACTCGAGTATACTCGTGCACTCACTTTCAAAGAATGATATAATCGATTGTTGTCAAAAGACCGAGTTGACGCAAATTTTCAGATTTGAAATAAAAGAATTATAAATAAAACTAGACATCTGAATGTCAAAGTGTCAAAGATAGTTTATTAAAGAAAGAATAAAAATGTCAAAACTTGAAATATCTCTAAATGTTTTATGTTAAATGTCAAACTTGAATACCCTTGAAATATTCTATGTTACGTGTCAAACTTGAAAACCCTTGAAATATTCTATGTTAAGTGTCAAACTTGAAAACCCTTGAAATATTCTATGTTAAGTGTCAAACTTGAAAATCCTTGAAATATTCTATGTTAAGTGTCAAACTTGAAAACCCTTGAAATATTCTATGTTAAGTGTCAAACTTGAAAACCCTTCAAATATTCTATGTTAAGTGTCAAACTTGAAAACCCTTCAAATATTCTATGTTAAGTGTCAAACTTGAAAACCCTTGAAATATTCTATGTTAAGTGTCAAACTTGAAAACCCTTGAAATATTCTATGTTAAGTGTCAAACTTGAAAACCCTTGAAATATTCTATGTTAAGTGTCAAACTTGAAAACCCTTGAAATATTCTATGTTAAGTGTCAAACTTGAAAACCCTTGAAATATTCTATGTTAAGTGTCAAAACTTGAGAACCCTTGAAATATTCTATGTTAAGGCGTTCCGTTTTCCATACAAAATTTCAATGGAGTTATGTCTGTAAAGGAGACAAGAGTCGGTTTAAAAAACTTGATGGGGAGTCCCGTGGGTAAATAAGATTGTCGCAAAACACTAAAAAGATTTTTTTAATCATCAGATTTCCCCGTAAAAAGCGAGTCGCCACTTTACGAAAATAGATGGAGCTACTGCTGCAATAAATACGTTTAATTTTATTATGCAGAAAATACTGATTATCTTTTAACTATAAGTAGTTTTGCGACAAATTTACGTGTGCCTTCATCATTCAGAATAAAGTTTCTTTAAAAAGAAACTCTACAGCTCATGAGTAACCCGACTGAAGTGCAGTTTTTCGTTTGTATGACGTAACGAACCACCTTAAGTGTCAAAACTTGAAAACCCTTGAAATATTCTATGTTAAGTGTCAAACTTGAAAACCCTTGAAATATTCTATGTTAAGTGTCAAACTTGAAAACCCTTGAAATATTCTATGTTAAGTGTCAAACTTGAAAACCCTTGAAATATTCTATGTTAAGTGTCAAACTTGAAAACCCTTGAAATATTCTATGTTAAGTGTCAAAACTTGAGAACCCTTGAAATATTCTATGTTAAGTGTCAAAACTTGAGAACCCTTGAAATATTCTATGTTGTAATATCACACAAAAGGGAAATCACTCAAAAGTAAAATCTAAGTAGAACACTTTAGTTTCTCAAACTTAAATATCACAACACTACACTTGCACGATATCTCCAGCTCAACGTTAGGTTCGGGAACCGTTGCTCCTGCGGAATATGACACGAAAACCAAAGGGTTCACAGGACGTTACACGTACAATAATAAATTAACACAACGTTACACTCGTGGTATGTCACTCGCACAATAATAAATTCACAAAACATTACACACGCAGAATGTCACTCGCACAATAATAATTTCGCAAAACGTTAGACACACGGGATGTCACTCGCGCAATAATAAATTCGCAAAATGTTGCACACGCGGATTGTCACTCGCACAATAATAATTTCGCAAAACGTTAGACACACGGGATGTCACTCGCGCAATAATAAATTCGCAAAATGTTGCACACGCGGATTGTCACTCGCACAATAATAATTTCGCAAAACGTTAAACACACGGGATGTCACTCGCGCAATAATAAATTCGCAAAATGTTGCACACGCGGATTGTCACTCGCACAATAACAAATCGCAAAACGATAGATTCGCGTAACACATAACTTTACGATCACTTTGCCTAAGCATTAATTTTGGAATTTCCTTCACGCCTATTTGATACAAATGGTAGGTAAACACTTACGTCTGCAGGTTTGGATCTCAAACCTGGCATTCTCAAAGTAGTTGCCCCATCATAATCCAGTTCTATATACAGGATGATTTTTCATTGTTACAAGACATTTTTTTTTCTTCTTCCTTTACTCTGAAAAATACGAACAATATTAGTATTTCTTATATAATACAGATAAAAACATAATTCTAGAAAGTTACAATAAACAATTTTTTTGTCAAATTCACGTATTCCAATTTCATACCACCCTTTGTTCGATCTCCGCCCTACAAATCCAAATGAGATTGGTCACTTTATAGGAGCACCCTAGCAGCGATCTGCAATAGAAGATATTACTCCATTCTATCTTTCCTAGATATAAAAAAAATACTTATCTTTAAAATAGAATTTCACAATGCTCCCGGACTTTCGGGCATCCTTTGTTTGGTAGTTTTCAGTATTTCTTTGACTTTTTCCGAGCACTCAAAATCCCCTTTTTGTAGCTGCCATTTTGCTCCTTCCTTCAACACTCCAAAAATTTGACTGATTTTTCCTGTTCTAAAACTGTCAGAAACCTTTTCAAAAACAAAAACGTCACACGATTTCAAATTTTTTTATCCCGCCTACAACATTTGTCACCTTATACTTTGACATAAAGTTCTTATAAAGAAGTTTCTTACTCCAACACTGAATATAAAATCAAAATTAGGGTTCGATCGGTCAAATGGGTCAAATATTTAATATTTTAGCAAGATAAACATTTTCAATTTTTTTTATGTCGAACGACGAGGTTCTCTACAATCCTCCCCCAGATTTTGGTTCTATACCTATAGAATTAAAATCTTATACCTCAAAGAGAGCTAGTCGTCTACCATAAAAAATAAAAGAAGAGAAAAAAAATTTAAAACTTTAATTATAATTGGAAAATTAACAAATATTAAATATTTATCTCAATCATTGATAATGCTAAATGGATTTCTCTAAACATAATATCGAGATAAATGTATCGCATTATAAACTCCTCGAACTGTTAATCTATCTGGATCAACTAAAACATAAATATTTCCAGGCTTCCTAATTAAAACTCTATAGGGACCTTCGAATCTAAGCTTAAACTTTTTGAATAAAGATTTCCTAGTATCTGATTTATTTAATTTTCGAATTTTCACTAAATCTCCCACTTGAAATTCTATCAATCGGTGTGTCTTATTATAAAATTCCCTTCTAATTTGTCCTGCCTGCCTTAAATTTTCCTTAACCTCTTCTCTAATAGTCTCAACATCCCTAGTATTTTCAAAATGAGGCAAAACCCGATCAATGGTTAACCTGGCCGAACTCCCGAAAACTATTTCCTTTGGAGAATATTTTGTCGAATTGTGATAAGTGTTGTTATATAGCTCTTCAACATCTCCCAAAATCTTGTACCATCCTTTATGATTATGATGACAAAAAATACGAAAGTATTTGGATAACTCCTTATTCACCCTTTCTGTAGTATTGGGTCTCGGATTCCTAATCGAAGTATAAAGTGCACGAATTCCCAATTCTCTTAATCCAGTTCTCCATATCATACTAAAAAATTGTCTTCCATTATCTGTCATAACTATTTTGGGCTTGATGATTCTAACAAACTCCTTTAATTTCTTTAAAACCGCTCTAGAAGTAGCCCTGCTTAAACCATACAATTTAATGTATTTGCTAAATGAGTCTTGTAATACAAAAATATAAGAATATCTTGATTGAGCTCTAGGTAGTGGTCCGTACAGGTCTCCCATTACAAGATCTCCTATCCCTTCTGTAATAATCGAATTACAAGGTCCAACATATTTAATAGGATCATCCTTCGATAATTGGCAAACTCTGCATTTCCGAATAACAGATCTAACTGTTGTTTTCATCCCAATCCAATAAAACCGTTGCCGAATGTAATGATAAGTTTTATAGACTCCCAAATGTCCCATCTCAATATGTACTTGTCTACAGGTTTCCTCCCGTAAAATTTCCGGTAAGAAAATCACTTGACGATCAACATTAGGTGGGTCATAGTATAGAATTCCATCAATCAAAGAGCATCTGGATGCGATTCTACCCAATCGGTCCTCCCCCAAACCATTAAATTCTAAAACTCGTTGTCTAATATTCATAATAATATTATCCATCATTTGATATTCATTCAAGCGTTCTAATTTCTCATTTAAAGACCGGCTTGAAGAAACTCCCATATACATAATATTTGGGCATTTCACCTTTTCTTCCTGAATAACTCCCCCAACAGGATACCTCGAAAGTATATCCGGTACGCGTAAATACATACCCTGATGCAACACAGACACCCATACTCTGTGTTGCATCAGGGTTTGTACAGCGTTCAGACGTACAAACCCTGATGCAACACAGAGCACTGGTACCATTTCTCCTTACAATTATATTAATTATGAGCATGAAAATGAGGATGAGCATGAAAATGGATACCAATGCTTATGGAAATGAACATGCGCATGGAAACGAGCATGCGCATGGGAACGAGCATGCGCATGGAAACGAGCATGCGCATGGTAACGAGCATGGGCATGGAAACGAGCATGCGCATGGTAACGAGCATGCGTGTGAAAATAAGCATGCGCATCGAAATGAGCATGCGCACTGACATAGGCATGCGCATGAATATAAGCATGCGCATGAAAATAAGCATGCGCATGAAAATAAGCATGCGTATGAAAATAAGCATGCGCATGAAAATAAGCATGCGCATCGAAATGAGCATGCGCACCGACATAGGCATGCGCATGAAAATGAGCATGCGCACTAATATAGGCATGCGCATGAAAATGAGCATGCGCACTGACATAGGCATGCGCATGGAAATAAGCATGGGCATCAAAATGAGCATGCGCACTGAAATAGGCATGCGCATGAAAATAAGCATGCGCATCGAAATGAGCATGCGCACTGACATAGGCATGCGCATGAATATAAGCATGCGCATGAAAATAAGCATGCGTATGAAAATAAGCTTGCGCATGAAAATAAGCATGTGCATCGAAATGAGCATGCGCACCGACATAGGCATGCGCATGAAAATGAGCATGCGCACTAACATAGGCATGCGCATGAAAATGAGCATGCGCACTGACATAGGCGTGCGCATGAAAATGAGCATGCGCACTGACATAGGCATGCGCATGGAAATAAGCATGGGCATGGAAATGAGCATGCGCACTGAAATAAGCACGCGCATAAAATTAAGCATGCGCATCGAATTGAGCATGCGCACTGACACAGGCATGCGCATGAAAATGTGCATGCGCACTGACATAGGCACGCGCATCAAAATGAGCATGCGCACTGAAATAGGCATGCGAGTAAAAATAAGTATGCGCATGGAAATGAACATACGCACTGAAATAAGAACGCGCATGAAATTAAGCATGCGCACTGAAATAGGCATGCGCATGAAAATAAACATGCGCATCGAAAGGAGCATGCGCTTTGAAATAGGCATGCGCATGAAAATAAGTATGCGCATGGAAATATAATGCGCATCGAAATGAACATGCGCATCGTAATTAATATGCGCACACTGAAAATAATATGCGCATATGCAGAAATGAGAATGCGCAAGGAAATAAGCATGTGCTCTGAAAAATAGGAACTAAATGGTAGGCAGGGATAATAAAGTACGAAAATTTTGTTATTTTTGCTCTACGACGTTCTGTTATCGAGATAAATGGACTTTTAGTTTGCATTATTTTTATATTAGAAATCGCTACTTTATTGAGATATGATGCTACAGAGGCGTAGGACGCTACGGAGGCGTTGGACTTTATGCACGTGTCGGACGATACGGAGGCGTCGGACGCTACGGAGGCGACAGACGCTATGGAAACGTCGGACTTTATGGAAACATTGAACGCTGTAGATGATCGGGGTTTTCATCAGACGCTATGGAGGCTTTAGGCACTATGGAGGCGTCGGACGCTATGAAGGCGTTGGACGCTATGTGAGACAGGGTAAGTCGTGCGATGATTGTGTTCCGAATAAGGGACTGATTTTAGGTTTCAGATAATCAAACAATAAAGTTTCAATAAGAGTACGAAAATAGAGCTATTTTTGCTCTACGACGCTCCGTTTTCGAGATCATTGCACTTTTAGTTTGCATTCGTTTTTCATATTAAAAATCGTTACTTTGTTGAGATATGATGCTACGCAGGCGTTGGACGCTACGGAGGCTTTGGACGTTATGGACATGTCGGACGATACGGAGGCGTCGGACGCTACGGAAGCTATGAAAACGTCGGACTTCATGGAAACATTGATGATCGTTTGTTTGATAATCTTAAAAAACAAATCAGGCCCATATTCGGTTTACAATCATCACATGACTTATCCTTTCTCACATAGCGTCGAACGCCTTCATAGCCTCTAATGTTGCCATAGCGAGCGACGACTTTATACCACCTGACGCCTCCATAGCGTCTCTACAGAGTTCAGTCCCTATCCTCTACAGAGTTCAATGTCTCCATAAAGACTGACGTTTCCATAGCGTCCATCGCCTCCGTAGCGCCCGACGCCTCCGTATCGTCCGACACGTCCATAACGTCTAACGCCTCCGTAGCGTCCAATGCCTGCGTAGCATCATATCTCAACAAAGTAACGATTTCTAATATAAAAAACGAATGCAACCTAAAAGTGCAATTATCTCGGAAACGGAGCGTCGTACAGCAAAAATAGCTCTTTTTTCGTACTCTTATTGAAACTTTTTTGTTTGATTAAGCGAAACCTTAAATCAGTCCTTTATTCGGAACACAATCATCGCACGACTTACCCTGTCTCACATAGCGTCCAACGCCTTCATAGCGTCCGACGCCTCTATAGTGCCTAAAGCGTCCATAGCGTCTGATGAAATCCCCGATCATCTACAGCGTTCAATGTTTCCATAAAGTCCGACGTTTTCATAGCGTCTGTCGCCTCCGTAGCGTCCGACGCCTCCGTATCTTCCGACATGTGCATAAAGTCCAACGCCTCCGTAGCGCCCTACGCCTCTGTAGCATCATATCTCAATAAAGTAGCGATTTATAATATAAAAAACGAATGCAAACTAAAAGTGCAATTATCTCGAAAACGGAGCATCGTAGAGCAAAAATAGCTGTATTTTCGTACTCTCATTGAAAAATGAATTTTAATAGGCTTAAACCGAAAATCAGTTCCCTGTTTGATACACATTTTGCGACTTTGGACATTTTGCGACTTAGGACATTTTGCGACTTTGGACATTTTGCGACTTTGGACATTTTGCGACTTTGGACATTTTGCGACTTTGAACATTTTGCGACTTTGGACATTTTGCGACTTTGGACATTTTGCGACTTAGGACATTTTGCGACTTTGGACATTTTGCGACTTAGGACATTTTGCGACTTAGGACATTTTGCGACTTTGGACATTTTGCGACATTGGACATTTTGCGACTTTGGACATTTGCGACTTTGGACATTTTGCGACTTTGGACATTTTATGACTTAGGACATTTTGCGACTTAGGACATTTTGCGACTTTGGACATTTTGCGACATTGGACATTTTGACTTTGGACATTTTGCGACTTAGGACATTTTGCGACTTAGGACATTTTGCGACTTAGGACATTTTGCGACTTTGGACATTTTGCGACTTAGGACATTTTGCGACTTAGGACATTTTGCGACTTAGGACATTTTGCGACTTTGGACATTTTGCGACTTTGGACATTTTGCGACTTTGGACATTTTGCGACTTTGGACATTTTGCGACTTAGGACATTTTGCGACTTAGGACATTTTGCGACTTTGGACATTTTGCGACTTTGGACATTTTGCGACTTTGGACATTTTGCGACTTTGGACATTTTGCGACTTTGGACATTTTGCGACTTTGGACATTTTGCGACTTTGGACATTTTGCGACTTTGGACATTTTGCGACTTAGGAAATTTTGCGACTTTGGACATTTTGCGACTTTGGACTTGGCTAAATATTCCTAAGTTGTCTGTGCTGCATCAGGGTTTGTTGCATGTTTTGATTTACACACCCTGATGCAGCACAGACAGGGGGCTGTCTGTACTGCATCAGGGTTTGTATTGTCGCATCCGGTACTATATTTTCCGTCCCTTTAATATGTTCGATTTTATAATTGAATTGTTCTAAAAACAAGATCCATCTAGTTACACGGGCATTAAACAATTTAACATTTTTAATAAATATTAATGGTTTATGATCGGTCTTAATAATTATCGGTACTCCCCTTAAATATGTCTCAAACTTTTTCAAATTGTAAATTATAGCCCACAGTTCCTGTTCAGTAACAGTCCACCTCAACTCCGGTCCACGTAAAGCTCTACTACAAAACCCAAGGATCTTCATATTTCCCTCATCATCAATTTGATATAGCACTCCTCCAATCCCTATTCCCGAACTATCCACTTGTAAATAATATTCTCTGTTTTGATCTGGATGGTGTAGTAAAATAGTTGACAAGAATTCCTTCTTCAACTCATCCATTGCCGATTGTTCCTCTTGACCCCATTTCCATCTTTGTTCCTTACGTAAAAGATTATTAAGAGGAATCGTCAAAAGGCTATAGTTAGGAATAAACCTCCGATAGTAATTACATAACCCCAAAAAGGCTCTTAGTTGTTTAACTTTCTTAGGTTCTGGGAACTCTTGGATCGCTTCGACTTTAGCCGGGTCAGTCCTAATCCCATCTATTGAGACTATATGTCCTAACATTTTAACTTCTTCACAAACAAATTTACATTTTTCTATGTTACAGGTCATACCAGCCATTTCTAACCGATTTAAAACCTCGTCTATATGATGAAGGTGTTCAACCCAAGTCCCTGCTGTCAGAATAGCCAGATCATCAAGATAATTTACGCAAAATTCTCTAACTCCTATCCCTAGAATTTTATCCATGGCCCTGCTAAAACTTCCAACCGAAGTTTTCAAACCTTGGGGTAATACGTTATAAACATAAGATTTCCCATTTACTGTAAATCCTGTGTACTTCTTACTATTTTCCGAAATGGGAATTTGAAAATACGCGTTATTTAAATCTAAAATCGTAATAAATTTCACCCCATGGAAAGCATTCAAAACATCTATCTGAAGTGGTGGTGCTTCCGACTCTGCAACCATGAATTTATTTATTTCCCTTGCATCTAGAAGAATACGAACTGAACCATCAGGTTTTATAGCAAAGGTTAGCGGACTACAATAAGGAGTTGATGCTCTTGAAATAATTCCCATTTCAATCATTTCGTTAATTTTATCCTCGACCTTTGATCTATAAGCATAAGGAATTGGATAAGTTCTATTAATCTTTGGTGTTGTTGTTTCCATTTTAATCTCATGAACGTAACAATTCGCCCTTCCTAATTTTTGTGAAAACACCGCTTTGTGTTTCTCCAAAAGTTTAAACAAAGAAAGTTTTTGTTTAGACGAGATTTCCATTCCCAATTTAACTTTCTTTCTATAGCTATTTGACTCAATTGTTTTAGTTTCCTTTTGAAGTACTTCTTTCTGAAGATTCACTCCTGGAGAATCCTCGTACACCTTCTCTAAAAATGGTACAACAACCTTCTTACCTCCCCCTGTGTTTAAGATTAGCGCCTTCGGATCACCTAAATCAATCTTAGCCTCATTTGCTATTAACCAATCAAACCCAAGGATCATATTTTTAGCCAATTTGGGAATAACTAATAATCCGATCTCAAATTCACAACCCTTAATCTCCAAGGTTATACTAGTTAAGAAATTTATTTTTAAGCTTTTCTGTCCTACTGCCCTTTTATAAATAAAGGCTTTATTGGGAGCTTGGCCAAGTTTTGGATTGAATTCAGTTTGAAAAAGAAATCCTCAGCTATACAAGTTATTTCGCTACCCGTGTCTACTAACACCACAAAGACCTCCCCCAGAAATTCCACCTCTATTTCGGCTGTAATCCTAATATTCTCTTGTGTAATAAAACTTTGATCTACCTCTAATTCATCTGTAAATAACGAGTTATTTATATTGAAAACACTTAGATAATTATTATCATTTCCCTTTATGAAATTTTTTAACTCAATATAAGGTCTTATTATCTCATTTAATTCTAAATATCCAAGGCCACGCCTATCATTTCCTACCCTATAATTTTTATTTTCAACAGGGTGACACCTTCCTTGTCTTGATCTTCCCAATCCGTCTCCAGGTTTCCATCCATTCTTAATGAGATAATTTACTGCAAAGTATTCTTTATTGCCTCCCCCAATTCCAGCTGACTCCGAGGCCAAAGATCCAGCCGCATCTAGTTTAAATCTATACAATCAGGTTCGGGTTCCATCTCCAGCTCACCCTCATTCTGAGTCATAATATGATTCAATGTTTTCGTTCTCTTGACTCCTGGTTGAGTCTTGTTTTGAACTGTACTTGCAACACGCTTTAATTCTCCTTGGGGATGGTTCGAAACCTCCACATGGGTCTTGCATTGACGTCCCACATCATCAAGTTCTCTAAGAAACTCAGCTGCTTGTATAATTTTCCCTGACTTCTTCTGTCTCCAGACATATTGTACCTCTATCGGGAAATGATTCATTAGATCAGCTACCAATTGATCCTCAGGGATATTCCTTGCCAACATTTTTGCTTGACTCGCCAGATTTATGAAATAACTCATCATTGAAGGTTCTCTCTTCTCACTCCAAGTGCCACAGACTATTGACCGGCGAAGTTGATTTTGTTCTGTTTCAGACCAAAATGACTCAAGAAAATCCCTTTTGAAGTCTTCTTCATTCATCCACCTGTCCTTATAAATCCTTGCCCATTTACGGACTTCCCCTTCCAGACAAGCTATAATCTCTTCAATCACCTGGTCTTTTCTTGAAATTCTATTCAAATAGGCAAAGAGGTCTTCGATGAACGTTACCGGATGCATATTCGCTTTTCCGGGGTATTTCGGTCTTTCTAGTTTTGCTTCAGCCGCGTGATAAACAGTTACAGGTTCCACGGTGCTCCTGGAAGTTTCTTGGTTTTCTTTCTCCTCATTAATCTTGCGTGCGAGCTCGTTTATCTTGTGCGACAAACGACCAATAGTAGTCCGCATCAATTGGAATAAATTCCTCCTCTATTGGTTTTCACGACAGCACGTTGAGAAGTTTCTGTCCGTCCTTGGAGAATGCCCTCCTGGGATAATCCATCAGTTTGTTGTGACCCGCCTGTCTGTCCTTGAGGTCCCTCTACTTGGTGTTCAATCATTTGTTGAGAACCCTCTGCCTGTTCATCTTGAATCTCTGGTTGTTGTGGAAGGTCTACCATTTCAATCTGATCTTCTTGCTCACGTTGTCCCTCTCCCGTCTACCGACGACATTCCTTGTAATTCTTTTGGCATGCCTATGATTTCTTTTATCGAATTGACTGCAACAAAATTAAAAATTTCAACCTTCCATATTAAAATCTAATATTTTCTTTAGGATCTTCCAATGTTTCTAAAATCTTGAAAAATCTTTTAGAACTTCAGTTTCATTTTGATTCCCATCTATTATTTTTACTTCTGTATTATTGATTTCTCCATTCATTCTTCCTTCTAGTAACCATGCTTCATGACTTTCGTGTATTTGTTTTAGATAAGACAAGGTTAGTGCATTTTCGCCTTCTCTTTTCCTTGAGGAGATTCTCTGTAAAGCTATCTCTGGAGTGGTTCTAAGATAGACTATCAAGTCTTCTTGAACCCAAGCCTTTTCACATATAAAGTCATACCAATAGTCTAACATTGTTTTCTCAACAACGTTCAAATATCCTTCTTGAATGAGTGTTTTAATGAAACAATTCTTCGCAGAAAAATACTCCGCTCCATGATCCTATATTTAGTAGTTATAGGTTCCTGGTGGTTCTCTAATAATGTTAGGAACACATAATTTTGGAAAGTATAACTCCATCGCTCTCTATCTTCCGAAAATGCTTTAAATAGATTGACCCCTCCAACATCTTGCCATTTTTCAATAGGCTCTTTCAAAACAGTAATATCCTTTTGTAATGCTAGGCCATCTAATAATGAAGATTTCCCAGAAGCAATATTTCCTTCTAATAGGATTTTGTATTTCCTCATGGATATAAATTTTATCAAATTTATATCAAAATATTTAATATTTGTTCTGTAACAAACAAAAGCTAGCATCAAGACCTATACACTATAACTAACTGATTTTTCTTATTGTTTTCTCACAACATCTCAAAAATACACCGCTCACTTGCGACTTCGATATCCTGGTCACGGCACCATTGAAAGAAACCTGTCCTCTGGAGGTCCTTATAAGTTTAGTAAAACAGTTAGACTGCTTACTTAGAATTGAAGATGGCCAATATTAAGTGTGATCGTCTATTGGGTTAGGAATACATTGCGTTAAAGTAGTGACTTGTTAGTTCTTACGAAGTGGAGCAGTGTTTTGCTTGAGATGTATAGAGAGGAAACATTTAAGTTTAAATAAAAAAAAAACTACAAGAATACGGGGCTCCCATCCATCCTACACACCCGTCCGAAAGGGGCCAAGACGCACTCATTCGACTTTCCTAAACGACCGAAGAATTTTGAATTACACGACGCTCTGTATATTGAAGAAGAAAGCCAAAAGATCAAATACTCCTAATATTATGGGAACTAACGAAGTTAATTGTGCTCCACTAGGAAGCAAGTTAAAGGGGTCTAGGTTGGGGACCAGGTCAGGAACGACCCAGTCCAAGGTAACTCCGGGATAATCCCGTGACCAACCAACCCGGAATCCTACCTATCTAATCCTACCTAGCTAGCTCAAAGTCCGTTGACTGAGCATCCGCGTAACCTAAGGCCAAAAGTAAATTTTGGAGACAGTCTTTCACAAGAAACCCAGAAGGTGAACTGTAGAATAATGGATGGGTGGCCATTCCCTTCGTGTTGTATGTGTTTGTTGAGGTATGGAAGCTTTCCCTCTAAGGCACCAGGGCCGGGAAAGCTACGCACCTCAACGCGGTGCAGTCTGAACTAGACCATGTAGAGTAAATTATGCTTGCAATACCAACCCAGGAACTCAGAAGTAGATCTTGTAATACTAGATATTGTGACTTCTAGTATTACCACATACCCTCAGTCCGAGAACAGGTATAGAGTGTAGCGCTTACTCTACAGTTCAAATCAACCTCTGTACGCGCGGTGGCACTTCACAGCATACATACACAGGTTAATAAAATTTAATATTTAAATTAAATTAGAAAATTCGACAGTCCCCCTTTTAAAATTAGTTAAAATAATTTTTATTATAATTTGGAAGATTAATCTGATTTAAGATATATTAGTGTTAAAAAAAAAAGGTTGTAACGTTTGGAATAATTAAATCATTAATTTACAAAGGCATTCCTAGCTGAAGAGTAAGAAGATCTAGGCATTGAAGTAAGTATGTTGTGACTGTCCTTCATCCATATCTATTCACAGAAAACGTTCATATATCAGCATCCATGAGTCTCCTAGATAAAAGATATAAGGTTGAAAACGTTCACTCCTTTCCTTTCTTTCCGATTTTATCAAAATATTCCCAGTTCCAATTAAGAAAAAAGGAAATCTCAACGTTGGATTATTATCTAATCTAAATATAAATAAAATTGAAATCATAATTCAAAAATAAATTAAAAGAATTTATACTTAAATTTTACCACTTATAATTCACTTCTATAAAACTCGAGTATACTCGTGCACTCACTTTCAAAGAATGATATAATCGATTGTTGTCAAAAGACCGAGTTGACGCAAATTTTCAGATTTGAAATAAAAGAATTATAAATAAAACTAGACATCTGAATGTCAAAGTGTCAAAGATAGTTTATTAAAGAAAGAATAAAAATGTCAAAACTTGAAATATCTCTAAATATTTTATGTTAAATGTCAAACTTGAATACCCTTGAAATATTCTATGTTACGTGTCAAACTTGAAAACCCTTGAAATATTCTATGTTAAGTGTCAAACTTGAAAACCCTTGAAATATTCTATGTTAAGTGTCAAACTTGAAAATCCTTGAAATATTCTATGTTAAGTGTCAAACTTGAAAACCCTTGAAATATTCTATGTTAAGTGTCAAACTTGAAAACCCTTGAAATATTCTATGTTAAGTGTCAAACTTGAAAACCCTTGAAATATTCTATGTTAAGTGTCAAACTTGAAAACCCTTGAAATATTCTATGTTAAGTGTCAAACTTGAAAACCCTTGAAATATTCTATGTTAAGTGTCAAACTTGAAAACCCTTGAAATATTCTATGTTAAGTGTCAAACTTGAAAACCCTTGAAATATTCTATGTTAAGTGTCAAACTTGAAAACCCTTGAAATATTCTATGTTAAGTGTCAAACTTGAAAACCCTTGAAATATTCTATGTTAAGTGTCAAAACTTGAGAACCCTTGAAATATTCTATGTTAAGTGTCAAAACTTGAAAACCCTTGAAATATTCTATGTTAAGTGTCAAACTTGAAAACCCTTGAAATATTCTATGTTAAGTGTCGAACTTGAAAACCCTTGAAATATTCTATGTTAAGTGTCAAACTTGAAAACCCTTGAAATATTCTATGTTAAGTGTCAAACTTGAAAACCCTTGAAATATTCTATGTTAAGTGTCAAAACTTGAGAACCCTTGAAATATTCTATGTTAAGTGTCAAAACTTGAGAACCCTTGAAATATTCTATGTTGTAATATCACACAAAAGGGAAATCACTCAAAAGTGAAATCTAAGTAGAACACTTTAGTTTCTCAAACTTAAATATCACAACACTACACTTGCACGATATCTCCAGCTCAACGTTAGGTTCGGGAACCGTTGCTCCTGCGGAATATGACACGAAAACCAAAGGGTTCACAGGACGTTACACGTACAATAATAAATTAACACAACGTTACACTCGTGGTATGTCACTCGCACAATAATAAATTCACAAAACATTACACACGCAGAATGTCACTCGCACAATAATAATTTCGCAAAACGTTAGACACACGGGATGTCACTCGCGCAATAATAAATTCGCAAAATGTTGCACACGCGGATTGTCACTCGCACAATAATAATTTCGCAAAACGTTAGACACACGGGATGTCACTCGCGCAATAATAAATTCGCAAAATGTTGCACACGCGGATTGTCACTGCACAATAATAATTTCGCAAAACGTTAAACACACGGGATGTCACTCGCGCAATAATAAATTCGCAAAATGTTGCACACGCGGATTGTCACTGCACAATAACAAATCGCAAAACGATAGATTCGCGTAACACATAACTTTACGATCACTTTGCCTAAGCATTAATTTTGGAATTTCCTTCACGCCTATTTGATACAAATGGTAGGTAAACACTTACATCTGCAGGTTTGGATCTCAAACCTGGCATTCTCAAAGTAGTTGCCCCATCATAATCCAGTTCTATATACAGGATGATTTTTCATTGTTACAAGACATTTTTTTTTCTTCTTCCTTTACTCTGAAAAATACGAACAATATTAGTATTTCTTATATAATACAGATAAAAACATAATTCTAGAAAGTTACAATAAACAATTTTTTTGTCAAATTCACGTATTCCAATTTCATACCATCCTTTGTTCGATCTCCGCCCTACAAATCCAAATGAGATTGGTCACTTTATAGGAGCACCCTAGCAGCGATCTGCAATAGAAGATATTACTCCATTCTATCTTTCCTAGATATAAAAAAAATACTTATCTTTAAAATAGAATTTCACAATGCTCCCGGACTTTCGGGCATCCTTTGTTTGGTAGTTTTCAGTATTTCTTTGACTTTTTCCGAGCACTCAAAATCCCCTTTTTGTAGCTGCCATTTTGCTCCTTCCTTCAACACTCCAAAAATTTGACTGATTTTTCCTGTTCTAAAACTGTCAGAAACCTTTTCAAACACAAAAACGTCACACGATTTCAAATTTTTTTATCCCGCCTACAACATTTGTCACCTTATACTTTGACATAAAGTTCTTATAAAGAAGTTTCTTACTCCAACACTGAATATAAAATCAAAATTAGGGTTCGATCGGTCAAATGGGTCAAATATTTAATATTTTAGCAAGATAAACATTTTCAATTTTTTTTATGTCGAACGACGAGGTTCTCTACAGTACCTAAATAAATAAAAAGTATACATACCTATTACCTACACAACTATTTAATAAGAAAACAAAAACAGAAGTGCAATAAGTAAGTAGAAGAAATAGAAAGAAACAAGCATCCTTCGACATGGGTCAACTCGGATTTGCTCCTTCACATAAAAATAATAAAAGAACACCGGTGTTGGTACTGTAGCCAACTACCTATATCATCAAGATGTACCTAACTCAGGCGCTCAGACTTTGCAACAGGAGGGATCGAAGTGGGCTTTCCCCTTCAAAGTCAAGTAACAAACTCACATCGGCGGTAGTCTGGGGTTTCTCCAGGTTATTCCATCATCATCGTCATCACCATTATCTTTGCATGCCCTAATCGTACAAATCACGTATAAAATAATAACCATGAGACAAACATCGAAAATGAAAACGTACCATTATGTGTAAAAATTGTGCATGAATCACTCAAAAATTAAGCGATGTTTTTAGATGTTTGGTATGGTGGAAGATAAATGTTCTGATCATATTTTATGATTAGTGAGAACCTTTATCAGCACTGGAGGTACTCTCTGTCTACCTACGTGACGGAACACCATGAACTCGGCAAAATATTAAAGGGTGCCACACACCGGGCCCGTATGCGTGACGTGCAACGTGCACCATACGATACAACTAGTGATGGGTAACCACCCGGGTATTTACCCGCCCGTGGGTAAAAACCCGGTTATTACCCATTTCAATCCACCCAAACCACCCGATGGCCGGGTGAAAACTGACTATTAAAATTTTTAATGTATTATTATTTTATTACTGATGAAACGTATCTAGTTACCAAAGTAAAGTGAAAAATAGGACTATGCAAGGGCAGATGGAAAATAAATTAAAAGTTTATGTGTTTCGGGGTGTAAAAAATCAACTACAAATGTTTTAAGTGGTGAACCAGCCCATGAAACTGAACAACTTTCCCCAAGGAACATAGATCGAAATATGAAAAAAAAATTTGGACCTCCCATACAATTCAAATTGAACTCGGCCGGCTGGTACATTTTGTTTGAATGAGTGAGAGAGAAAAATGAGTATGAGTAGTTATAATTATTTATTTCACAGCTATGCGTCAATCAATATGAGACAATTGCAACTAAATAGAGAGAGTACCTATTATATTGCAACATTTGCAACTAAGAATAAATAGGTACTAGATGTATAATATTTTATAAAAAAGCAGATATTAGATTGCCGTGTGGTGTAAGCGGAATAAAATTTTACAACTCCGTATCTGCCCATGGGTATATAGTAAGAGGCGATAAAAGGCTTCCGGGAGGTGGGCAGCAGCGACTCCCGTTTTGACAACATAGTCCACAAACAACACTGCGGTCACCAACCCGCCTGCCCAGCGTCGTGACTATGGGCAAAACCCCCCCATGAACAGGTCGAAAAAGAAACGGCTCTTAGTTTCTGACCGCCCTACTACCCTGGGCTACGGTAGCGGTCCGGGTAATGGTAGGGCAGGGGATGCGAAGAATCCCCGGGCTACGGACGACGGCTGCCATAAACTGACCCTAGCCACGTACAGTGGACGCAGTCTGTGGCTGAATGACAGCCTCGGTGGCAGATACGGTGGCATGTTCTTGGGTTGTCAGAAGTCCGAAGAGAGGGGGAGGACACGATAACCCTAGAATCAGGTCACATATTCTACTTCAGGGAAGGGAGCGCACAGTCCCAGGGTAGTGTAGGGTTCCTCGTCAATGAAGCTCTATGTGGCAACGTAAAGGAGATCTGCAGCGTCTCGAACAGGGTAGCTTACACCGTTCTAAATTTTGACCGAAAGGTACTCTCTTAACGTCGTAAGGTATATGCGCCAACTTCGAGCAGCTCAGATGATGATAGGTGGAGGCTCTATACGACGAAGTGTCGAAGGCCATGCACCAAACCACTAAGATCCACTTTCCTGTTGTCATGGGGGGACTTAAACGCTAAAGTGGGATGTCTCAGTGATCAGTAGGTTCAATACTGGAATCGATCACCAACTAGTAAGAGGCACCCTAGATATCAACAGCTTCAAGCTAGAGAGAAACTGCATGGTGAAGCCAGTTCTCCGTCTTAATCTGCCCCAAGCCGGACATGAGGAGTTCCAACTTGAAAACTTGAACTTAAAACTCGATTGCTGCCCTGGAGAACCCGACAAACGTTGACGAGGACCTAGAGGACATAGTCGTGTTTGTTCGCGAAGTAGGGATGATGCACTTTCGTAAAAGGCGAACAGATAAGAAGTCCAAACTTTCAAGCCAGGCCCTGGAACTGATGCGAATTAGACGGGAAACACTAGAGGATGACCAGTCACTTAACAAAAAGATTCTAAGTATGGTAAGACGCGACCTCCGAAGCTGTTAAAGCTTGAGTGTTATACTCGACTTGTAAAGGAGGCGATGAAGAAAAACCGAGAGTCGAAAGGTTTTACCAAGACAAGAGGAAGGAATCATCTGGCAAAGCTAAGTACCTCGAATGGTGTAACTGTCACATCGGTTCCCGAGATTCTTGCTGAAATTGATCACTTCTATGGAAACCTGTATGCCTCACATGCGCAAAAGCTTCCAACTGACATCAGACTCAAGAGCTCCTCTCTCCCGCCACTTTACAGAAGATCTCCCGGACATACAGGGAGTAACAGAAAGGGTATAACAAGCCGAAAGGAGGTCAAGGTACTCGTGAAACTGAACAACTTTTCCCATAGAACATAAGTCAAAATATGAAAAAAAAATTGGACTTCTCATAGTAAATCAATCAGCTGATGTGCGACTTTGTAAGGGAGACCCAAATTTTTTTTTCACATTTCTACCTATGTTCTATGGGGAAAGTTGTTCAGTTTCATGAGTACCTTGACCTCCTTTCGGCTTGTTATACCCTTTCTGTTACTCCCGGTAGATATACACGAAATCGGGGCGGCTCTCAGACATCTTAAGAATGGGAAGGCTCCCGGGGAAGACGGAGTGGCCTCTAAGCTACTAAAGGCCGGTAGAAAACCTGTCCTTAAGGAGCTGAAAAGGCTTTTCAACTCTGTAATAGCTTAACTCCGGGACAACCCCAAAGGCGTGGAGCATAGGTGTAGTGGCATTGTTTTTCAAAATGGAGACAAAACTCTTCTCAAAAACTATAGGCCGATCACACTTCTGAGCCACGTCTATACTCGTAAGCTGTTCTCGAGAGTCGTCACGAATCGTCTGGCATAAAGATTTGACGCCTTTTAGCCACCGGAACAGGCTGGGCTAGGGCTTCAGCACCGTGGACCACATCCATACTGTAAAGCAGGTTATACAGAAGACAGAGGAATACAACCATCGACTGTGTATGGCTTTTGTAGACTACGAAAAAGCCTTCTACTCTATCGAAACCTGGGCTGTTTTGAAGTCCTTACAGTGGTGCCAAGTCGGCTGGAGGTAGGTGGAGGTGCTGAGAAGCCTCTATCAAATAGCTACGATGTCCGTTCAAGTACAAAACCACAATACAAGACCCATCCAACTGCTCCGTGGTGTAAAACAGGATGACGTTTTATCCCCAAAATTCTTCACCAACGCACTGGAGGATGTCTTCAAGGGTCTCTACAGTGGGATGGACTGGGCATCAACGTGAACGGCAAAAATCTCACCGGTTCCGCTTTGCCAACGACATAGACATAATGGCCGAATCACTGCCGGACGCTGGTCCTGCAAAAAATACTATCTAGTCTTAACTCTGCCTCGAGATGTGTTGGACTTGGGATGAACTTGGATAAGACGAAGGTTATGTTCAATCAACACATAATCCCCGAGCCGGTCTCCGTCGAAGGTGTAGCCCTTGAAGAAATGTGTGTACCTTGGGCCAACTTTGCAGATAGGTAAAGACAACTTTGAGGCTGAAATCACCAGAAGAGTGCAGCTTGGCTGGGTAGCATATGGGAAGCTGCGTCACATCTCGAATTATCTTGCCACAATTCCTCAAGGCCAAGGTGTTTGATCAATGCGTCCTACCAGTTATGACCTACGGAGCAGCCGAGACGTTGACCTTGACAGTAAAACTGGCCCACCGGCTACATGTCACTGAGAGAGCTATGGAAAGGTCTATGCTCGATATGTCTATAATGGATAAAATCCAGAATTTTATTTTATTTTTTAATGAGGTTATCCGCAAGAAGATCAATGTGGTGGACATAGTCTGGAAGTGTAGCAAGTGAAAGTGGCAGTGGGCTGATCACATTTGTCGTATGACCGATGGACAGTGGAGTAAGCGGGTTCTCGAGTGGAGGCCACGCCTCGGCAAGGGCAAGCGTGGACGCCCTCCGGCCAGATGGACCGATGATTTAAAAAAGGCTGCTGGTAGCAACTGGATGGCAAAACCGGGAGATCGTGCCTTATGACGTTCCCTAGGGAAGGCCTACGTCCAGCAGTGGATTGCAATAGGCTGATATAGTAGTATAGAAGATACTATATAATATTTTATTTAAAAATGTCGCATATCTAGCAATTTTGCGTTTGAGTGCCTAGATATATACTTTTGTTCCAAATTTAAGTTTCATTTAGTCCCTAGGGACTAAAGGATCTACTTTAGTTTGCTTGATATACGTCTGAAGTGTAGATTTTTAAGTATAGGGGATATAAAGTAATTTTTTGTCATAATTTTAGCGGTGTTTACAATGGAAAACAAAAAAACTTATAGCTGTGAAATACTAGTTATACCTGCTTTGAGAATTTCTTGGGAATATAACCTTTGTTTATATTTTTTTTATATAATACTGTTTTTACCCGTCAATTTGGGTGATAATGGGTAAAAACCGGGTGATTTGGGTAATTACCCGGTTTTAACCCGGGTGGGCTGAATGGGTTTTTACCCTCTACCCATCTCTAGATACAACGTCATCTCTACGCACGTGATGACGTGCACGTCAAGCATACGCGCCCTGTGTGTGGCGCCCTAAGAGATACGAAAATGTCTGTATTGAAAAATTTGTTTAGCATGATGTGCCGCTTCTGTCGGCTCAAAAACTTCTCTTGGCGAAACGAAGTTCGCGGGCACCAGCTAGTTTGAAATATTTGAATTATTTGACGTCCAAAGACTCGCTAGCCAGACTCTATACCCGGACCCGGGTACCCGGGTAGAAAGCCCTACTACCCGCCAAGACGAGCCAGGCGATTTGTGAGGGACTGACTACCTTTTCTCAAAGTGCTACAAGTTTTCCCGCACTTCCGGCCTTTTTGTAGATTCCTATTTCAGTAAACTGAAGTACAACCGTTCGAATAGACCATATTTGACAACTTCCAAACCCATACAAGGAAAAATGGACCTTATGTTATATTATAGCACTATCATGATTTTGATAGCTTTCAAATATGGCCTATTTAAAAGGCCGTACTGTAATCAGATTTTGTAGAGCAAAATGAGTTCATTTTGATTTTTTCACGTTAGCGAAACGATCAAGCGGTATTTGGAGTTTGTGTTTGAGTTGGTGCCTTGGTGGAGGGAGGTAAGGCGTGTAGCTCAGGAAGCTTGGCTATACTTGAGATCCGATGTCTTTTTCACAGGATAAGCCATATTCTCTCGTTTTGGCGATATTTTACATGAACATGTTTTCGGTAGGATGAATTTTGCTGAGAATGTAACTAATATTATTTCCTTGTTATAGGTACTCGAGTAAACTCATTATTGCTATCTTGTTGTCATGTAAGTTGAAATGCTATGTGGTGCCGGTTCAGAATAGCATCACCTCATATCATCCCCGTGGGCGTCGTAAGAAGCGACTAAGGGATTTGAGAGTTGATGTGTGTATTGCAATTTTAGGCGCCGCGAAAGGCTGACAACCTTGATTGATTCTTAATCTTATGTCAGGCGTGGTATAAATGGCCATTTTATAGCCGTTTACGCTCTGCCTACCCCGCAAGAGATATGGGCGTGATATACCTAATGCATGTTCGTATAAAAACTAATTTAAGTTGATCTCTGAAAGGGATAGCTTGAGGGGTAGGTTCCGTAGTTTGATATGCAGAAGGTATAGTACCACTCATCATGCATTTAACTCTTAACAGGATTAGGCGAGAAATACCTACACATAACGTCCGCTTGTACGTTAAATTTACGCTGCGGTGGCTGCGTAACGCATGCGTTAGGAAGGACCATACGAATTTCGACCTTATACAAACTTCTACCTACTGTTTAGTTATCTCAAACCGTATTTGTATGGAAATAATATGGAAAATAGCATTTTCCTAACGCATGCGATAGCGCTATTAAAAAAAACTGGTAGTTAAAAGAATCATCGCTAGATGGCGCTAGCAACAGATGCACGCCAAGAATTCTAACAAGATTAATGTGATAGTGATAGTGTGGTCTATGATTATTAAAATGCATCTCCTAACTACTTAAAACGACTTTCCTTGCTCGTAAATCTCACTTACTGATTATGATTGTCATGCATGAACTAAATACTTACATATTCCTTGTCAAAAATGGCCAGTGCAAGTCATTCAGCGCCATCTATCGATGATTTTACTAACTATTAAGTACTAAATTTTACTTTTTTTATAGCTGTCAGAAAAGTCCTCATACTTAGGATTTACGTTACCTACGTTAATAGCTACCGAAGGTTATAGTTAATAATGTAGAGACGGGTGGGAAAATAACAACGAAAATGAAAAGCTCAATTTCTTTTTGAACTTTTATTGCTTTTTTTGTTTCTTTAACATAAATAGCATTTATTTTAAAATTATTACAAGTTACAGTTACAAACGTACAATAGGTATTGCACCATTAATAAATAATAATATAAAATAATTCTTTTATTTTTAAACTACTGCACCTAGATTACGGTACACGACATCGCATATTGCGCCGGTGTTCTTACGATTAGAAAAATATTGTGAAAAAAAAGCTTGATGAGTTTTTGGTTCCTTTATTTGGTGATTCGTATAAAATGGTTGGGACGCGCGGTCGGCCGGCGTAGTCTGAGACACGGCTTAGGGCTTAGGGCGAGCAGAGCGCGCGTCCCGACCACCGCGCCGCCGGCCCACGCGGCAGGCCGACTCGCACGAGTCGCGCCTGCCCCGCCGGCCTCACAGCAACTGACGAACGACTAGGCTTAAACGGCTTATACCCGACCGGAATTGAGCCCCGAATTTGAGAGAAATGCTTGGCGGGGCGGCTGGTATTGTCGGTGGCTTGTGTTGGGCGTTCACATTCTTTCCGTGCTGAGGGCGCGGGACTCCTGGACGAGGTACACCTGGGAGCCGGGCACGGTGGAGGTGGTGACGAAGGTGCGGTGCTTGGCGCGGATCAGGGAGAGGTTGCTCTCGGCGACGTCGGCGCGGTCCTCGGCGGCTTCCAACTCGCGCTGGAATCGTCGTACTCGCGTCACCGACTGCTGGGAGACTCCCTCCTGGAATGTGTAAAAGCAATGCTTTTAAATCATGTTACTAAAACGGTCTTCACCTGCTACTTCAGGTTCAGCGTCAAGAATCCCAACGGATTCAGTACTAGGCTAATTCAGTCGCCACACCTGATGTAAATACACTTCCCATCAAAAAAATCGAAACACCTCGGTTTTTCTTGTTTTCGGCCGAATTAAACACCAAAAAGTATTGTTTGCATTAAAAAAATATATGACTGTGTAGCTGGCAGTTTTGTCTTTTCAGTGTGTATAAAAAAATACAAAATTCAAAATTGGAACCCCACCTGTTTGTTCTGTAAATGAGATGAATGACTGAGACACGTTTGCAGTTAGCGCCTTTTAACGATTCATAACATTTTCGACATTAAAATTTAGAGCTCGTCTTATCTTATCTCAAAACTTTTGTTTTTTTTAATTGTTTAGTGTGACTTTGGATCGCCTAAAAAAAGTTAAATTTTATCTGAATCATGGGTATTTTGCCCGTAGAAGCCGCCCAAGTGGTGACATTGCCAAATTTTGGACTTGGTCATCGTTTTGTGGCTGAATGTTTGCATTAAAGCCTCACCTTTGTTCATAAAGCTTACAAACGCTATCAGAAGACTGGTCTGTTTACGCGACGTTCAGAATCTGTCGGAAATCGGGTCAGTTCTGACCGACATGATCGAATTAATGTTATGAGTTCTTTGCAAAATCGACGCCTTGGCGCTTTTCATCTGCGGGAAAAGCTATCAAATGTACAAAAGGTGACTGAAAGTGGTTCTACAATCAAAAGAAAGTTAAAACAACGTAGACTGGTATCGCAATAGCCAGGAAACGGGCCCAAATCAACTGAAGACAATTAAATAGCGCGCCTTAACTTTGCAAGTGAGCACCTAAACTGGTAGTATACCCAGTGGATCAAATTCCTCTTTTTTGCTGAGTGTAGAATTACACTGAATGGTAACCACGGAAGCACTATGGTTTGCAAAAGGGATTAAAAATGCTTTACACAATGCTGCATTGATAAAAAGGCCAGTTATGGTGACAGTTCGTGAACGGTTTGGGAAGGAATCAGCGCCGACGGCATGACAAATTTTGTCTTCGTGTCTGCAGTTGATTTGGGCCCGTTTCCTGGCTATTGCGGTACCAGTCTACGTTTCTTTAAACTTCTTCTGATTGTAGAGCCACTTTCAGCCACCTTTTGTACATTTGATAGCTTTTGCCGCAGTTGAAAAGCGCTAAGGCGTCGATTTTGCAAAGAACTCATCATTAATTCGATCATGTTGGTCAGAACTGACCCGATTTCCGACAGATTCTGAACGTCGCGTAAACAGACCAGTCTTCTGATAGCGTTTGTAAGCTTTATGAACAAAGGTGAGGCTTAAATGCAAACATTCAGCCACAAAACGATGACCAAGTCTAAAATTTGGCAATGTCACCACTTGGGCGGCTTCTACGGGTAAAATACCCATGATTCAGATAAAATCTAACTTTTTTTAGGCGATCCAAAGTCACAGTAAACAATTAAAAAAACAAAAGTTTTAAGATAAGATAAGACAAGCTCTAAATTTTAATGTCGAAAATGTTATGAATCGTTAAAAGGCGCTAACTGCAAACGTGTCTCAGTCATTCATCTCATTTACAGAACAAACAGGTGGGGTTCCAATTTTGAATTTTGAATTTTTTTATACACACTGAAAAGACAAAACTGCCAGCTACACAGTCATATAATTTTTTTAATGCAAACAATACTTTTTGGTGTTTAATTCGGCCGAAAACAAGAAAAACCGAGGTGTTTCGATTTTTTTGATGGGAAGTGTAGTTCAACGTCTTATTCATTCATCAGATATAGGTATTTTGGGATTATTTGGAAACTGATGGGGCCTTACCTGTTCCTGCAATTGCCTCTTGTAGATGTTGACCTTCTGGGAGGTCTTCTCGAGCGAGTCCTGGAGCAGGGAGATGTTCTTCTGGTCCTCCTCGCACTGGATCATGACCTCCTTGAGCTGGCGCTCCTTCTTGCGCAGGATCTTGATGGTCTCCGCGTGCCTCCTCTTCTCCTCGTCCATTTCCAGTTCCATGTCCTTGATGCGCGCCTCAAGTTTGCTGATGATACGCTTGCCTCCGACGATGGCGTTGGCCTCAACCTCTTCAAGGCGGACAGAGATGTTCTGGAAATTGAATGATTCGTCAATATTATGTCATCCATGCCCTTAAGCCCAGGTTATTTGGGGTACAATACAAAACAAACATATCTATTTTAGAGTGATTTTAATAATCTGGTACAATTCTATACCTCGCCGTGTGGTGTGGCGTAGGAAAATTCCACCCTTAGTTACATTTACTACCCGCAAGTTTCTTTGTAAAGTCGCAGAACCTTTCACTTTATCCTAAAAAGTCCATGTCCGTCGTTACATGATCCTTCCCATTGCTTTTTTTTCAAAATGGGTTTTTGTAGCCGGAAGATGATTGACTTACCTTGACTTCGATCTCGAGGGACTTCTTCTTCCGTTCCCTTTATCCTAAAAAGTCCATGTCCGTCGTTACATAATCCTTCCCATTGCTTTTTTTTCAAAATGGCTTTTTGTAGCCGGAACATGATTGACTTACCTTGACTTCGATCTCGAGGGACTTCTTGACGGCTTCGATCTTGACGATCCTCTCCTGTTCCTCGTGCAAGTGTTCAACGGTGTGTTTCAGTTCAGTCTGAAAGGAACAAGTGAGTTTTATATGTCAGATTGTGATAAACCTAATCAAAACGTAATCAAATACTAAGAACAAAATCTGTATCCAGGATCTCGAATTAACATTATTCGTCGAAAATCGTTTTGCCCAGAACAAGATTCTCTACTTATTCTTTGCTCAGAATTATATGACGTTCTTGAATCAGATTTTGCTGTTTTGATATTCTTCTACTTTGAGGTTTTTGAAAGTAGCCTGGCTATGTAACAATTGAGAGTCGCGGAAATCCTGGTCCAGTGAACCTTCCGTATACTCTCTATTTTATGATTATAGTGCCCACACTGCGCACGAGAGTTTACTGCCAAAATCTTCTACAACAGCCTACAGGCGCATCAGCGCCGACTTGATCAAGAGTAGAAGTGGTCGCCATTGGCGAAATCGGCCGGAGAGATCATCATGATGATGATGTGCATACCTGGACGCGCTGGTACCGCTCGTCAGCCACGCGCAGCTCCTTGGTGATCTCGTCGTAGTCGGCGGCGACGGCGGCCAGCTCCTGCTCGATCTTGGCCTTGCTGCTGGACAGGTTCACGTTGATCACGGTCAGCTCGTTGATGCGGGTCTGCGACTCCTCGTACATCTGCTCCACCGTGCGCTTCGCGCGTAGGGCCTGCGGATCGAGACGGTTCTGGGTGAGACTGAGAACCATAGTCCGGTAGTACCGTCTATTTTAATCAATTTATATAAATGTTAAAGAGTAACAAACTACCTACACCTAACGTAGATAAATGTGACGTCTCCACTTTTTTCCATCTGTATTTGGTATACAAGTTCTTTTTGGAGACCAAGGCACAATATTCTACGCCTGTTAAAAAGTAGTCCTAATTTGGGTGCTGGGATCAGAGAATAATAACGCGCTACCGGCCTCGATAGTTCGGTAGTTTATTCATTTGCCTGACAGAACAGCCCTTCGAAGAGCCCAGTTCTTTGGGAAACCCTCAGGAGTCCTTTCTTCTTCAACCCGTATCCACCCAATGCTGAGAGTAGATATCTCCTCCAACGATCTCCAGGAGTTCCTACCTGCTCGTAATTGCCACGGATCTCCTCCACTTCGCCGGTGAGCGACTGTATTCTGCGCTGGGCGACACCGTACTGGTCAAGTGTGACCTGCAGCTGCCTCTGGACCTCGTCGTAGTGGGTCTGGATCTCGGTGAGCTGAAAATTTGACATGGGTTATTGTATCAGCAGTGGTTTGAGGAAATAAGTTGACTTGACTTTGAGAAAGATGTTTTTTGTAACACTTGAATGCTCTTTTTTTAGGGTTTCGTAGTCTACTAGAAACCCTTATAGTTTCGTCATGTCTGTCTGTCTGTCTGTCTGTCTGTCTGTCTGTCTGTCTGTCTGTCTGTCTGTCTGTCTGTCTGTCTGTCTGTCTGTCTGTCTGTCTGTCTGTATGCTGCGCCCTCATATCTTCGTCAGTTTTAGAGTTATCGTCATGAAATTTGGTGAGAAGATAGATCGTGTTGACCCAAATATAGAAATGTTAAGAAAAAAATATTGAAAATGTTTTTGGACCCCCTCCCATACAAGTGAAAGGGGGGCAAAAAATTTTTTTTTCTTCTGTAATATTGAGTAGGGTATCGTTGAATAGGTCTTTTAAAATTAAGGTGAGGTTTCTTTGAAACAAATTCTCTAAAATGTTTCTGTCACGAGATATTTGCTTTTAAAAAGGGCGTTTTTGACCCGTAATTTGTTCCAGCTGTAACTTCTAAAGTATAAACGCTAAAAATTTAAAATAAATATGGAATATAGCTCACAATCTGAAGTTACAATGAAAACTTTAACGGATATCGTACCCTTAAAGGTTTCAGGAAAAAATGAGTTTTTCTATTTGCGGTTGGTCATCATACTGCTGCTAACAAACCTTTTTGACTTGAAACCGTTGACTACGAAACCCTATTTGTGGGCGTGTCTGACACGCTCTTGGCCGGTTTTTTACTCAAATACCTGGCCAACAGTTGCCAAGATTCGATCAATAAATAGAGCCGAACAATTTGGAAATTTTACATAAGGCCCTAATGTTGATTGCTGACGAATTTTGTCGGTTGTTGTCTTTCTTAGACGAGAGATTTTTGTTATAAACGATACTAAGAATAAAACAGAAATTTATTACACATATACCGTGTCTACGTCGATGATGTCTTTGAATATTAAATCATCAAACGAAATTTTACCTGTAGGGACTGCTTCTTGATGGTCTTCTGCAGGTCGATGTTGGTCTTGTTGGCAACGTCCAGGGAGAGCTCCAGCTCGGTGATCTGGATCTGCAGCTTCTTCTTGATGCGGGTGACCTCCGACTTCAGCTTGGTCTCCGCCTCCACCACGCGAGCGTTCAACTGCTCGATCTCGATGCTGGTCTGTTTGCTGCAAGAAAGAAAATACTCAGTTGAAACTTCGGAATCCAGAATTGTTGTCACCTTATTTACACACTTATAGTGGCATATTTCTACTCTTTGAAAACATATTTTTGAGAAATTATTCAACAGACTATGTAGTTTTTTCTGTAAATTTTTTGTAGGTTTATATTTAAATTAGTCATGCTCGATGACTCTTCAAAATTGTTTCGCAATAGGTACTTTTGTCGATCATCATTTCTTAGATCCGGATTTAAATATAGCTCGGTAAATTTGGCAGATAAATGGTTGGTATTCGATTTGTAACATTGTTGGGCAATCTCAAAATAGACCAGAGTGGACTTGACATTAACGATTTGTTTTTAATCACCATTTTCCTCGTATTTACCTTGTATCTATCATCAGCCTTGTATTGAGAGTGTCGAACTGTCTTAACGTGTCCTTTAATTCCTGTAGTCTCTGCATGTACATCTCCTGCATCTGCGGGTATTCGGTTTCGATCGTCACTACACAACGCCTTGGCGAAATCTCTCGAATATTCCTCACGGTTTCAGAAATTTGTTCGGAAAATTTACTTTGCATGTTCGATGACATCATACTTGACATTCTGCTTTCTGATTGCGCGATAGAAGACATGATGTTCTCCGTTGATTTCGCCAAATTGCGGTCGATAAGATGTTTTCGAGCAAGCGTATCCATACCTCGCATCTGTTCAGTGCTAACATTTTTCCTGCTCTCTTCAAGTAGAGTTTGAGCAATCGCTTTAGCAGATTTACCTCTATACATCATAGCTTTTCCTCTCAATTCCGACCCAACGTTGACAGCTTTCTCGTAAAGCTCAAGTTCCTTTTCGATTTCATCCATTCTCTTCTTTTGCCTTTCGGCTTTTATTTTTTCCGTGTTCACTTTTTTCTTTCTTGCTTTCACTGTAACACTTTCCACACCGACGTGTTTACCAACGTTTGCTGCCGCAGCAGTTGCAACCACAGTAATCGGAGCACGTTTATTTATATTATATTTAAGTAAATCCTTCTTCGCCTGATCGGTCACTTCATGCACGATGCGCGACACGTCCTCCTGCGAGTAAGCTCGGATCGGTTTGTCGAACCGATATTTCTCTAAGCCACGTTCGTTGTTCCACGGCAGGTGAGGGGGTTTGGCTGTGCTGCCCTGCTGTTTCGCATTGATGTAGTCGATCATTGGCTGGTAAAAGTTGATGCCGTAGCCATAATTATCTTCGTAGACAGCGGTGGGCGGCCGATTCCACTTGGTATAGTTAGGCACTTTAACCGGTGGCATGATGTTGAAAGATTTACGTTCGCTGATCGATCGTTTCGTTGAGTTATCGCTCGGCCCGTGTGCAATCGCGGGCCGAGGTTGTGTAATTGGGACAGCCAGAAAAACTGTGGCGTCTTTTGTAGATTTTCATAAGCACTGAATGTGCCAAAATATAATGTGATCGCTGGTAATATTCACCAATCAGATGAGCGGATAAATATAAATGGAACTAGTGCCAATAAATTTGAGTCATATTATGCGTGAACTTGCATATGGCTCTTTCAATTTCATCCCGGAAGTACATACTATGTAAGAGAGCTAGCAACATTAGTCATTGAGTTTCACTTCTGATATCATTAGTGCGTCGTCCATCGCTTCAGTTCTTGTTAGTTAAAGTAAGTAATTTATCAGTACCCTTCATGATTTATTGATCTAATACTGTCAATCTTGTATTGGCGGGGGTCCAGTGATGGAAGTGTGTCATGGCTGTGATTTGATGTGCCCCGTTGGTTGCATTTTTGGATGACAGTCTTCAGTCAGCAGGGTAAGGGGAGGGGTTGGTGCCGAAAGACACTTTCAGTTCGTAGTTCCGATTTGGCGATCGCCATCGCATGTGCATTCTCGTGTTCAGTCTTTTGTGATCGTTTTCAGTGTAAGCTTGTTGTTTTATGGTAAGTGTGTTTTGAGTTTGTGTTTCTATATGATTTGTTTTTTTAGTTTTGCGACGTTTGTACTCTTAATCATTGTCTTATTTACATACCAGTACCTATAGGTTTATAAATAAACACTTATCGTCATCCCCATTTTTTTACCCATCTTTACAATTTCTTCCCATATCAGTGACTGAAAAATTTTGCTAAAACGATTTCAAAGGATGAAACAGCTCGTGAAACTTTCTTTGAAATCAGCTTCGTCATGTCAGCTGCCTGGGTCCCAAAACTATCCTCTTTTCCTTGGGCTTGGTCAGTTTCACGGGCCGGTTTATCCTTTTGCTCACAGTGTGTATGCTTACCGGATAGCCTCGACTTCCTCTTCCTTCTCCTGGAGGCGGCGCTCGGCCTCGTGGCGGAACTGGCCGAACTCGGCCGCCAGCCTCTGTGCACGCTGCTCCTCAGCCTTGCGGCCCTGGGGACACACAGAGAATTGAGGAACTGAACTCTTCGAAAGACGGTGTAGCAACGTGATATGCCGCTTCCAGAAAAAAAACTGAGAGTTGGACCAATGGCTTTGAACTCTGATGATAATGTTATTGTGATGTCTATTTTCATTTATCATTGACTGATCCTCCCGATCACTAACCTCTTTCTGGAAGTTATGAATTTGACCGAAGGTTCTGTTAATTTTCGTGTGATATCTCTATTTCGATGATCGTTTTGTTGGCGACCTTGGGCAAAGCTTGGCGAATTATAATTTGTTTCTTCTTTTGCTTTGCGAATTTCACTGCAGTGGTTTTAATTTTAGTATCCTCTGTAGTATTATAGTATTAACTGACGTCTGAACTATAAATTGATTTCTATTTTCAGTATCTGGTACTCTGGCACGCGAATTTACATACTCCTGAACGAGTGCCAAAGTGGTGCTAACGACAAACTATTTGTTATCAAAGACAAGACTATTAATTACGTCTAGGGCTGTAATAATGTCAAATTAATTAATTAAATAGGCAGTTTCATTGCTGTTTGGTGGCTAGGTACCGTAGTAGTTAGTACAAAAGAATACTAACTAAGTATAACTAACTGCTTTATAGTACGTACCAAAGCATTTGTTTGACATTTTACTCAAGCCCCTCGAGCATACAAATTAAAATCATGGCATATCTAATCAGAAATCCGCGAAAATTGCCAAGGTGTTTTCAGAACTAAATCGAACCAATCATTCAGATGGTTCTTTTTTCTTACTTGATTACCTTCTTCTTTTTTACCAATAACAATGAGATTTAGTTTGAGCAGTATTAGTGTAGCCCGAGCCATCTTGTAGAAACATGTTTCCCTAGACATCTTTGTTTCTCGGCTAATCAGATCTCTCGTAAGAGAAAGAGACTTTCGATATTTCGCCGGAAACTATCTCTTTAGTGCGCTGTACCTTAATACTGTTTGTTAATTTCGGAAAGGGAAGCCAATCGGAATCGGCATGTATGGACCCTTCGCCACTGGCCAGAAGGTCTATGAATGCAAATATTGGTACTTACGGCCTCAGCCTCCTTGTAGGCGGCGGTGAGCTCCTCCCGCTCGTTCTCAAGACGGCGCAGCTCGATCTCGAGCTCGTGATAACGGCGGTTCAACTCGGTGAGGTTGGCGCGGGTCTCGTGCAAGTCGTCTGCAACAAACACCAGCTCAATGTGGACACTTTACTTGTTTCCAAGTCATCACCATGATATCATCCATTTAAGGGCTATGCTTTTGTTGCTGGAGCAATTTCAATTCCAAACTGTTTTCTGCCAGAGTGCTTTGTATGGCTTTGACCTCCTGATATTAATGACATGTCGTATCTATCTATCCAATTTTTGATTCTTAAAAAAGTAGATTATTGAGGAGGAAAACTCAAAGCCTATTGCAGATGACAGCAGGTGCGAACGCAGCAAACGCACCAAAAATAAGTAACTGAATTTTATTGACTTTCACGCATTTACGCTCAACCTCAGAAATACTCCACTTTTATTTAAGTTGAGAGCAGCATGCGCTTTTTCCGTTTATGTCCTTTAATCCTCATTTACATTTTTTTTTAACGGAGTCTTTTATATAATTTATCCTAACTTCTCTAAGCCTTGCTCTCTTTCTGCAACCATCTTCATTAACCAGTTCAAAGTCTAAACATTTGTGCATCTTGAACACCTAAAAGAAGTAAACTGCTAAAGTGCCTACCTTAATTATGTACTACTGCTTTAGTGGAAGGGTTACATAATTTCTTACATTGAAACTAGTTCAAGACGTAATTCAAAATCGATTCGAAGAAGAGTAAAAAGAAGCTTTGATAAACTTAAAACATACGCCAGAGCACAAGATGAAAACAAACAAAAATTGCTCTGTTGAAGGTTGCTGAACGATCAATCACAGATTGAAGAACACATCTATCACTCAATGTTGTCCTGAACTAATTAATTTATTTACTAAAGGTTATTGCTGGGTTCATGTTGAATCAATCCGATCTGTTATTGTCAGGATTGATTGACAGCTGATCAAGGTCAAGGCCATTGATTGATTGATTTATTGATAGAAATAGTCGAGATGACCTTTTGATAGTTTCCGCATCATAACGGAAGTATCATCAATGAACACGCAGAAGCTCTACTTGTTGACTAATATCTTTGAAATATTCAGCTAACGGTAGACGAAGATACAGCAAAGATGTGTCAAATTAACGAAATGGTATTACGACAGTCTTTTTACAACCCTGCGTGGTTTCAACGTTTCAAGGGGGACTGAACCAGCTCAAGAAGCTGAACAACCAGGAAGCAATTTGGAAACCTCCCAATAAATTTTCGTCACTGAAGGTTTTGTGGATGCTACCAATTTCAGAGGAAATTTGTTGATGGTGAAACTTACCACCCAACTTCTTGTTCTCGCGGCCAAGGGCGTCCTTCTGTTCGCGGGTCTTGTCGAGCTCGTGGCTGATGCGCTGGATCTCGGTGACCTTGATGCGCAGGTCCCTCTGGGTCTGCTCGTACAGCTGCACGGTCTCCTCCAGCCGGGACTTGATCTCGATGTTGACGCGCTCCAGCTGTTCGGTCCTCTTCTGCAGCTCCCGGGCGGTGCCGTTCGCCTTCTCCAGGTCGATGATGAGGACCTCCACCTGGAATGACACGGGTTGAGTTGCATGACTTGTTGGTATGCTTCACTTGTTGTGCATGTCGTGTACGAAATCTAGATAAGCTTTATTTGGGTGATGTTAACGTGCTTTGTGCAAAATTCTTGCAAGGAATGTACTAAAAATTTCGAGAGATGAATTTCCCGATTTTAGTCATGGTCATGGCATTATTTGAATTCACTTTATCTACGGCATGCATCGTGTGTCATGAAGTCTTTGATGTGAATCTGTGCATGTTTTTTTGAATGCTCACCTCGCTCTGCAGACGAGACTTCTGCTTCTCAACATTGTTGATCTTGGTGATGAGGGTCTCGATCTGTTCCTCCTGCTCCTGGATGCGGATGGAGTACTTGCGACGGATCTCCTCGATCTCCTCGGCGCGGGCAGCAGACTCAGCCTCGAACTTGGACTTCCAGTGCTGCAGCTCTCCGTTGGACTTGACCAGCTGGCGTTCCAGGTCCAGGCGGGCCTCGGACTCCTCCTCAAGCTGGACGCGGACGGACTCCAGGTCGATCTCGATCTGTTGAGTGAACGGGTGAGATTAAGTTTTAGTTCTTTATTTTCGTATGGTACAGCTTATAATATCGTCATCCTTTTTTTAAGTAAAGATAGAACAAAATTCGATAAAGGGGTAAACTCAGTGTCTAGCTGCGCTGCGCTCGCTGACCTGCCTACTAAACGTAATGAGTATGGCAAACATCTCCAAAAACTCGGAAACCTATATCCAGCCGCTTTCTATTAGAATCAGATGATGGAGGTACCAAATAAATAATAGAGTTGCTTTACCTGGTGAAGGCTGGCCTCCAGGATGGAGCGCCTCCTGTCCTCGTCCTCCAGCCGGCGGCGAGAGTCCTCGAGCTGGCTGACCAGCTGGCTCTTGAGGTACATAACATTCTCGATGTTCACCTATAAAACCATGAAAAAGTTATAATAAAGTGTGAATATGAGTAATAGTACTTAGCTGAGAGTTTATGAAAGCGTTCTAAAAAATTAATTTGTAGATGTGCCTACCTTGAGGTCCTGAACTTCCTTGATGAGCTCAACATTCTCCTGGGACAGGCGCTGCTTGTGGGAGGTGATGTCCACGATGGTGCGGTTCAACTCCTCGATCTTGATGTGCAGCTCGCTGATGGTCACTTCCAAACGCTCTACGGTCTTAGTGATTGTGATCTTCTCCTTGGTCACGTTCTCCACTTGGGCCAGCAGCTCGTATACTTCAGCTTGGAATTTGGACTTCTCCTTCTCAGCCCTGCAGACAAGGAAACGAGTCGTGCAATCACCGTGCGTAACAAGACATTGAGGTGAGTTTAAAGGTGGCAATGAAATGGTGAACAGGTAAATCGCACAGCTTTCGCAGGAGATGGTTCGCACAGCTCTTAAGTCTACATAACTATCAAACCATTCCGTTAGTAATGATTCATGGGTATATGTTAGGTGTAAGGCGGCGTCCTCACCTGGCTTTGCCTTTGGTAAGCTGGTCGAGTTGTTCCTGGAAGTCGACGACGATTTCCTGGTGCTTCTTCTTGAGCAGGTGTGCGGTCTCTTCGGACTCCAGGTGGACATCTTCCAGGAGTTTGCGGAGCTTGGTCAGTTCGGTGTCGCGTTTCCTGTTGATCTCGAACTGAAACACGTACGAGATCATTTCAGTAGGACCCCAAAACTTGTCAAATTTTGGGGTTCACTTAAATATTTTATTTGTATTATATTTTTTATTGTCTTAAACATATTCTGCATTTGGTTCCTTTCTTATCATTATTTCAAATCTGGTTTTTCCTGTGAAACATACATTTTATAACGCATAGCAATAACATATTCGCAATGGCATGAATGAGACATTTTCGCAAAGCCAAAAAGATACTTAGGTATTGTGAATCATAAAAAGTTTTGGAATGAGCTAAATTTTGACATTGTTCATCCTCTTCTTTTGGATTCAGCGTCATCTTCTGATTTTTCCGTAATTGAATGTTTTGCATTTCTTGCACTGTTTTGTTTTCTTTCAATATGTTCATCATCATACTGTCTTGTTCTTTTTTGGTTTAATCTTCATCGACATCGTCTTCTTCCTTATTTGCTTTTGGTTCTTGTGTTGTATTAATAAGGTGCTTTCTATAATTAGTTTCGCTACTCTAAGGACATTTACTAGTATTATTGGTGATAAGTATAGTTTGTTTGTTTGTATTTACCTGGCTCTCTGCACCGCCTTCAGCTTCCTCCAGCCTCTCAGACAGTTGAATCACTTGCACGCTCAAATCTGCCTTCTCCCTCTCAATCTGAAAGAAAACGGTGATTTACGGGGCATCCCACAAAAATGTGAAATTGTCGCTTACATGAAGTATGGTAGCATACTTATGCTTCTGATGATACAAAGCTTCCGGATTCGTAGAACTTAAAGTTTTGAAGTTTAAATCGATTTCGTATTTGCGACATCTATGTCTATGTGTATTACCCGGAAATATTTAAAATCAGTGCGTCATGTAAGCGACATTTTCAGTTTTTTATTTTCAGGTATTTAGAAGCTATTAAATGTTACAAGCTTTTTTTCAGGTAGAAGATTACAGTTAGTAAATACGTGTAGAAAATTTATTAGTAGTGAAAATACAACGTACCTAAACGGTTTATAAAGTGTTGCAATGCTGCTTCAAGAAATAAATATTGGTGTTTTCTTGGCTTTATGATAGAATTTTTGGAACCAACCGTAGTACGAGAATGTTTTGAACATAGGTACTGTAGTGTATTTTGAACAAACTATAGTATGTTTTGAACAAACTATAGTATGTTTTGAACAACTTGTAGTATGTTTGGAACATACACACGATAGTAAGTATGTTTACCTGGAATGTTTATTCTTGTCAATGTAATACTCATCATTATAAGAATCGATAATTCATCAACAAGTTCAGATTCAGAGATTATGCAACCGTGATGTCACCGAGTAACCCGTCATTCACATATTTCAGCATTGTCCCCGTCTAAATTAAGAAACCGTACATGTCTCACGTTGCTGTGACTAACTCAGATATTTTCGCTACGCATACCACAATCTATTATTATATTTCAATATTGTGGCATTCTCATCGGGAACGAGCATCATTTGGCCCAGTTTCAAAAGTGAGACCGGAGAGCGCGAAGTTGAGATTTCAGAGAATGCTTTCGTTGCGAGTCTAAAAATATCTCGAGTTGCGAGCGGCGCGAGAGTCGCGGAGACGTGCGCCGGCGCCGCCAGCGGGCTGCCGCGCGGCGCGGCGTGACATCGCGTCGCGCGTCGTGACGTCGCGCGCGCGACCTGCGACCGACCGACCCGCCGCGCGCTGCTCCGCACTGCAGCAGCGAAAATAGCACACGCACAATCCGATGGCATGATCGCACTTTATGAACTTTGATATTCATGATATTGAACTTATCCTTCACAGTCACGATTGCACACATTTCTGATTTCATCACACTTCCAGGAAACACCTTCATCCATATGTTTTGTTTTTATTATGCTATGCACTCGTTATGATATTATTTACAAATGAAAATTTACTTTGAAAATAGATTTACAGAAATTTCATCAAGATTGTCCGATAGTAGCAAATTTTTCACTTGTTAAAATCAAAGAAGAAGCACTGGGAATGAATTGCACTAGTAGAGTTAATAAAGCTTTAGGAGAGTCCAAGTTTTCATGCGGCTGGAATTTTCCAAGTTCACTTTTACTGGAGGGTGGAAAACTGCAGGCACTTTCCACTGGAAGGGTTGCAAAGGGAAGTCGGTCGGGCGGGCGGTATTAATAGAGGTGTGCGTAGCCCCGCCCACACCTGCGCGTGCGGCCCGGCGCCGGCGCGCGCGACGAGCCCGCTATGGGCGCGCGCGCGCTCGGATCACGTTTCGCGCTCACTTACCCTCTGACGCAGCTCTCTTTCGGATTCCAGATCATCTTGGAGGAGACGGATCTTGTCCTGAAAAATACAACAGACGCTATCATATGTCCGCTTCGCACTTCACAAGCACTGCACAGCCGCACTGGTCGCGCCGGTACCTCCAGCCTGGAGAGAGCACTCAGGTCGGCGCTGTACTCGATGTTGACGGTGTCGGTGGTGCCGCCGCCGCTGCTGCGGTACGTGTACTTGGAGGTCTTCGCCACGGACGACATGGTCGCTGTTCGTCTGGTCGGCAGTCGGCGCTACGTTACCGGTCGGGCACCGTTCGACTAGTGAGAGCGGGAGCGGGCGGCGCGCGCGCTGCTGCCGACCCTCCCGCGCCCCGCGCCCCACGCCCCGCTCCCCGCGCCCCGCGCCCCACGCCCCGCGCCCCGCCGCGCCGCTCCAGGCTCCCGACGGGCTGGAGTTCGCGGATCGTGTTACCACCCCCGCGCACCCCCCTCTCAGCCTTTTATAGACACGCCCGCCTTACGCCCGAGCCGGTCTCTTTTATTTTGCCCAAAATTTAGCGAAACCCTTTCGTCCTGAGCGGCTGCAGCGGCTGCAGCGGCTGCAGCGGCTGCGGCGGCCGCGGCGGGCTGCACCGCGCGCCACCTGTCGCCTCTCGTCTGCTTGTTGGCAGAAAAACGGCGATAGTCTTTATTCTAATCGTTATTCAGCGGCAGAAAGCTTTGAGCTTTTGATTTTGAGATATATCGTTTGTTTGTGTTGTGTGGTCGGGTGGTGTGGAGGGTAGCGTGGCGTGGGCGGCGGTGGCACGCTGGTGCTTCCTGGTACACACGCGCGTGCCGCAGACTCGCTGGCAATGTTCACGCGCATGCCACCACTGAACTTAACAATGAACTTCTCCTTTAAATTTACCCCAGCGCGATTAATGTTTACAAACATTAATTACCTACTCAAATATAATTTTGCTCGTGCGTATCCTCTCTGCCTCTGCCGATAATTCTTGTGAAATGTACTCCTAATTACGCTATTTGCAATATTTTATAATTATTTTAACAGCTTTAGGCAGAACGCATTTGAAGAGCGACGATAAAAAGGACGGTATTTTCTCGTAGCACTTCGTAGACATTTCGTAGACCTCTACAAGTTATTACTTTCGGGTGATGTTTTCTTCTCCTCCAACCAAAGGTTGTTTGGTAGAGATCGTTTTAAGCTTTAAGGCCGCTTTTGTGTATTTTAAGTTTAAGTTTAACTGTTATGTTTTCATGTTTTAAGTGTGCAATAAAGTGTTTTTACTTACTTTTCTTTGCCGGGAGTAAAAATATACTTGTTAATGAAAATATGTTTAAAGAGGTGACACAAATCATGAGACTAAAAGACTTTCACTCCTATAAAACGGAAAAGGTAAATATATAAATGCTTTGGATAAAACGCAGCAGTAATACATGATTTATTTTCCCCTTTCGATCTACCTATATTGCTAGAGGCCAGTTATTCAATTTCCCAGGAAAGTGCATCCATTGGAAAAGTCCGACACCAGGGTTCATCGGGTCGTTCGTTGAAGGGAAATCCCCTTGGAACACAAGCAGAAGGGTACTCTTTCTTAAACTCTGTATTCTGAGCTCTGTATTCTAGGTATGTACGGCAAGGAATTCTTAAAGGCTAATTTAGCGGCTCACAATTCCAAACTAGAAACTTAGACACAAAATGGAGAGATTACAGAAAGATAACTCGACTCCATCTTGGGCCGATTTGAATGCAAAAAAGTTCCTCTGAGATTCCAGCAAACGCAAGTAGGTAAGGGTCAAAGTCGTTGTTAGTACTGAGTCAGCAATCTGTAAAGGCGCCAGGCGCACCGTCTCCTAATTTGTAACTTACAAGTCAACAAAGGATAAATTTGATCCTCTGCCATACCACTATAGTATAACATCTGTCAAATCAGGTGGATTAGGTATGATCAAAGGTAAGATACTGTAGTTCAGATAGATATTTGAGTTTAGATTTTTTACGAGATATACCTAGATGACCACCTAATTCTGGAATTCATGATATGTTGATGCTTCCAGCAGTTAGTTGCGAAACACCTGTATTTCAGAACTGGATTAATGTTCAGCTGAAATGTCAAGATATTTTCTATCGGCGGTAGGTAGAAGTGTTATTATTCATCGCTCTATTTCAGTAGGTACACTCGTGTACACAACTCATTTTTAAAAAATCAGTTACCCAGTAATTTATGATGGCGGACTTGTTTTTATTAATTTGTCCCCTCGATACGATACTACAGGACAGATTAAAAAAAATGTTTCCCCATTGCAAATCTACACATGAAATCATCATCAATTATACATTGTAATGATGTCTCATTTAACTCCTCCTACACCACACAACGGATTTAGATGTGGTTTATTTTAATAGGTAGAGTGATTCAAGGGGATGATTTAATAGCAACCCGGAAAACGTGTTACTCCTACGCAGGAAACTAACCGCTGCTGCTCATCACATTTTGCGTTGGTGTTCCACCACTGCACTCGCTCTCCCTCACTATTGCTACTACTATACCAATTTTTACCGTGAAAAGTCGGGCTCGCTTCGCTCGCAATACGTTTTACTTGTGTCGGTGTGACACCATCGTTCTCCCTCAGTATAGCTTAAACTATACTATCTATAGGCCTGGATCTTAGGGCGGCTAGAATTGTAAATCCGCCACTGCTGAAATCCAAGAAAAAGAAAGCTACCGTGTAAACCACCGTTTCACAATTTTTTTCCAAACGTCTACTGTTGTGACAATGTATTTTCACGAGATTCAACGGACTGTTTGTCAGACATTGACCATTGTCAATTTTTTCTATAAGTGTGGATAAAAAAAATGGTTCTAAGGTATTTCAGCCGCCACGACCCCCCCTGAAACTGAGGGCTGTGACCGCGCCTGTTTTGGCAGTTTCAAATTTCAGAATCACTTGTTTTACCTATTTTAAAAACCCCATCAATATCCATTGCGTGGTTTGGGAGGACTTAGCGAATTCCACGACAAACAGAGCACAAAGCTGAACCTAGCTCTCTCAGATTAATTTAATTCTCAAAAATTCGTCGCTCCGACCCTTTTTGTGTGTTTTTGTAGATCGACAATGTCATCTGTGAAAACCCGAGGAATATCGGTCAACCAGGTACTTGATATTGATGAGTAATAATGACGCACGCACCGCTTACGCGCGCGAGCGTCCAGCGTCCCGATTTCCACGGCGCGCGCGCAGGTGGGAAAATATTCGGTTATATCGGTACCTGCGTAAAGTGGGCCGAGAGTGTTCCGCTTCCCCCCCTCCTCCCCACTCCCCGCCGCGCCGCCACCGCCCCGTAAGCTCCAGGACTGATTTTATGAGTGTGACACCGAGTCGTTTAAAAACCCGATTTCCGCGGGCAGGTGGGAACATAGATATTCGGTTATATTAGTTCTACGTCTGATCTATAGAAGAAGGGGACCCGAAATGGCAACATTCTTGTTGACATCTTGCTCAAATGTCATGTAGTATGAAAAGACGCAAGCAATAATGTTGCCATTCTGGGTCCGCTTCTTCTATGAACCAGGTGGTGCCTGCGTAAACCCTTCCCGCCACGCCGCCGCCGCTGCTTCACCCCCGCAAGCTCCAGGACTGATGTAGTTCTTCTTTTTGTGTGGGACACCAAGACCCTGGTGTCATAGCTTTTCAACCGACTACTACAAGTAGTAGGCTTCATGGTTGGGTAACGAGCGCCAACCGACTCCTTAGCGTATCCTCCGAAGCACGGAAAAGCATTGATTCAAATACGTATAACTTGACAAAATTATTTTTGACATCCTGCTCGTATGCCATACAGTGATAGAGAGGCAAACAATAATGTTCGCACTAAGGTATTCTTGATCTGGGCAAGTCGTAGCATTGATGACCAAAAAATATGGACATGTTATGGACCTCCCAATCCGCCTACAAAAGCGTGTCAGAGCAGAGTTTTTTAGTAATGCATGATTATCTGGCAAGGGGAAGCTGTTTAGTTTTAATTCATGAGCTGATTCATCTCTTGAAATAATCTCACCTCGTTTTCGTCTTTTCGATTCGTAAATATTGTGTTTTTCAATTTATGTTCGCTCTCTTTTTTGTAGCGAATATGACCCTATAGTTCGTAGAGGCCGTAGTCCTCCGTAGGCATTGCTGCTACGCTTGCTACGCCCAGCGTAGGCATAAGATGCGAAGCGTTCAAAAAATTATTACGAGAAGAACATAATGAGCATTTTTTTCCATAGAAAATGAAGAAAGCTTTTTTGTCACTTGATGTTTCTTTGTCTTTGAAATAATCAAATAGTAGGGGCATACCTATAGCAGGCCTTGATGTAATAAAATAAGAATTTGTAGCTCCAAAAAGCAGCCTATGTTACACAGAAATGTTGTTGGTAGCTTTTAAGTGATGAAGGAATTTCTGGAATCGTAGTTTTGGAATTTATCGACACAAACACACAATAAAAAAAAGAAAATAATGATTGACATTATTTTAATACAATGAAAACAAATTGCTGTGGGTGTACTAAGGCCTCTATGCGGCTTAAATTGTTTCTGTTTTATGTATTACTTATTTCTAAAACGTTATCAATGAAAACATCATTATTATCGATGCAGTTGTTACGAATAAATATTATTGGAGTTGGTCGAACCCACGACCTTCAGCGTCCTACTTAGAGCTTATTATATGAGCCATTAAAAAAAATAACAGAGAAAGTAAAAAGTGTACCTAAAGGAAGAAAGTATTGAGTATATAATATAAGCAAGCTATAAAGTGCGCATATCGGCCCGCGCCGAACTGCCAAAACGTAATCAGTTGCTCCTAGATAGGTACATGCGTGAAATGTATGCGAAGTCATAGAGGTTCAATAGTGTTGCAACTGGCGATTTGTTACTGATGGACAGAGAGGTTGTGTTCTAACTACTGCCAACCGGTTTAACTTTTTAGGCGCACTCTAGTTATAATATTAAATTATATCTTAGCCACAACAGTCTACTGCTAGCCACGCTAGCTATTCTCATCGGAATCCCCCCGAGAATTGAACCTAGGACCTGCCTGAGGTAAGCGCTCACACCACTACACCACGGAAGCAGCTCGCGCGCCCACGCTAGCTATTCTCAGCGGAATGTAAAACACCTTGCCGCTTCGCCGCGCCGACAAAGCGCCACGACGCCGCACAACTGAAATTTACCTAGCTTTAGTTTACACCTGCCGTGTGATGCCGGCATAGCATCACCCTATTTGGCTACTTAACTGACAGGTTAAATCGAAACAGCGTTTTATATGAACGAAAAATGACGATATGTTTTGCTGGTTTACTTTATTCTTAAACAATCTATTTGAAGCTTATTTGAAGGATAAAAACCCGGTCAAAATCTCCTGTTCTATTATAATTATAGAACTAATCTGTATGGAACTGGGAACAACAGACATGGACATTCTTAAATTATGACTAGCGGCTATTTAGCTTTTTAACCCGCTGCAACTCGTTTTCCCACGAGACAATAGTAGGTTGTTGACGAGGACGGAAAATAAGACTTTGATTTACGAGTAGAGTTTGAATAAAATAAAAAATACCTATACGAGTCTAGCAAAGTCATTTTCCCCGAGGCTTACATAGAGCTTTTCTCAAAAAAATGCTAGGAAATTATAAAGATTTTAATTTATTTTATAGTACCTAATTTGATATAAAAAGTTGTTTTACTGATTACTAAGTAAAGATGTGGATTTAAGTTATTCTTTTTTTATTTTGTAATTTCGGAACGATTTCGATATCGCGCCAGAAAAGTTGTATGGAATCCATTGCAGTTGTGTAAAAAAGAAATCGTTCAGAAATTACAAAATCACAGACAATGTCAAACTTTCTGGAATGGTTTTTGAAAGAAATTGTCATATTTCCTAGCATGTTTGAGAAAAGCATTTTACCGGATGTGTTATACATAATATGAACTTTCCTCTTGAATGAAAATCACTCTTACTCGTATAACTAAAACTCGAATCAAAATCCGTTGAATGAGTTAGGAGCAGTTATTTAATTTCACGATAGACAGACAGACAAAGAAAGAAACGCTAAAAGCGAGCATTTTTATAAGACGAGTGACGAATTAGCTAACCCAGGAAATGGGCATCATCTTGCACTGCGCTCGCCAATCTGCCTGCCAATCGTGGTTAGCAGTGAACTGTTGTGGCTTGTAGCACATTTGCCTTTTTTTAAATGGCTCAGTTGATAAGCTGCACGCTGAAGGTCGTGGGTTCGACCAACTCCAATTATATTTATTCGTAACAACTGTATCGTCAATGATGATGTTTTCATTGATAACGTTTTAAAAAATTTACCGTTACATAAAACAGATTTTTGCATAGACGACATAGTAAACTTCTATTACTTCTATTTACCTTAATGCCACTTTCCCACATGAATGCTGTAAGCAGCGGGTAAAACCGCTGGACAGGCCTCTAGTCTTGGATTAATTTGTTGTTAATTTTATTACAACCTGAATTCTCCATCAATTGTTTAACCTTTAACTATGAAATTAATCACGATTAGTCTGTGATATTTGTAATCACTAATCATAATAATTTACATAGTATAAAAAAAATCGTTTCGCGTGTCTGGCAGTCCCTTTGTATCTGAGCTTAGAATAAAACTATGCAAAAGATATAAAGTTAGATAATTCTAACTGAAAAAATAAGCATGAGGGCCTTATCATAATACCTGTTTGGGAGCAGCTGTAGAGTTTTCGTTGCGTATTTGTATTTGATTTGAGTTTTTTTTTTTATAAGCATTTGGTTAGCATTTGTCTGCAATCTCACCTGATGTTAAGCGACGATGCAGACGATGATGGAACATGCTCGCCCAGATAATGCCTATTCACTATCGCCTTGAAAAGGCCCAGGTTATAACGTTCCGGAAACAGAACAGTTTGCGAATCGTCTGGAATTCACTGCTTATCCGCCACGCATCCGTTACGTTCAGCAGCCGCTCCCAAACTGTTTGTGTGATAAAGCTCTAACCTGCTGGGAGTCTTCTTATTTCCACGGAAAATTTAGTAGCTGTAAGTAAAACCGCAGGACGGGCTGCTAGTCTCTTGTAGAACAAGTTCTGGTCCACTTAACATTTGGCTGGCTGGGTTACATAGCTTTCATAGGTTATAAACTGCAATCAATTCATCAAGCTCTTGGAATATTGCAATGCAAGGCTCCATAATTAATTACTCAATGCATTTCAGTAAGTATAACAAGTAGGTACATCAATCGATACATAGTATAAAATGAAGTCGCTTTTTGTGTTTCTCTGGCTGTCTGTCTGTCAGGTTTTTGTATAACACATACAGGGAAAACGTCTTTTCCTGTGGGAATATGCGGGTGACAGTGACATCGCTTACGGATAGCTAGTAATAAACAATTAAGACACATATCAAATAGGAGTGCACCGGTAACATATCTTTGATCCGAATTGTTACTTCTCGAATTTTGATAACCCGAAAATGGTTCCTAGAATGCTTTGTTTCCAGATATATTGGTTTACAGAATGACATAATGTCGGACCTACAATTTACAGAAGTATCATTTTCCAGAAAAACTTATAACAAATTTTCAAAACTAAACTTTTTCTTTTGAAACCTATTTCGTATGACACCAAATTCACTATACCAAAACTTTTATTTCCAACTTTTCTCTTCTCATAGTATCATTTGTCAAAAGTTTCAATTTCCATAACTATCAATACTCAGAAAAAGTGCGGCGGGGGCTCGATTCATATTTACGTGCAGATGAACATGAGAGAAGGACCTGGAGAGGCTCGTGAGGGACGTTAGAGTAGGTACGGAAATTTGTGGCCCCCCTATATATGGCATACTTTCGAATTATTAAGGCAGAAGCCAGAGAAGGGCCGAGTGCGAGCGAAGCGAGTATTGATACTAGACAAACTTCTGGGACTTCTGGGCACCCCGACTTCGGATAGGTTAGGTTCAGAAGGCGGAAGCGAGCAGGCGAGCGTAGCGAGCGCTCGCTTCTGCCATAGCCTTCGGGTAAGGTTGACATGTATGCATGCCTGCTTGTGCTTGTCTGCATGCATGCTCTCTTGCTTGTTTGCTTGGTTGCTTGCATGCGTGCTTGTTTGTATGCTTGCATGCATGCATGCATGCTTGCTGGCTTGCTTGCTTGCTTGCATGCTTGCATGCTTGCTTGCTTTATTAATCAATCAATCAATCAATTCTTTTGTAAAATTTGCATGCTAATATTTTAATTAACAAAATATGTGGGACGATAAACTTTTATATACCATCTTTTATACCATATTTTAAGCAAATAAAGTTTCATTTATCATTTATCATTGCTTGCTTACTTGCTTGCTTGCAAGCTTGCTTGCTTGCTTGCTTGCTTGCAAGCTTGCTTACTTGCTTGCTTGCTTGCTTGCTTGCTTACTTACTTGCATGCTTGCTTGCTTGCTTGCTTGCTTGCTTGCTTGCTTGCTTGCAAGCTTGCTTACTTGCTTGCTTGCTTGCTTACTTACTTGCATGCTTGCTTGCTTGCTTGCTTGCTTGCTTGCTTGCATGCACTTGGAAGTTGTTGCGTGTTTTAGCGTGTTTGGAATAAAATATATCTGGCTGGATTTTAAAATGTTGAGAAGTGTAGCATATGGGTCAAAAATATTTGGGGAAGAAAATTGTTAGATTATGATATATATGGATTTTGTTACTGCGGTATTTAGTTGATCTGGAATTTAAATCAATAGTCAAATGAAAAAACAGGAAAATAAACTTCGGGATTTACAAAAGTTGGAAAACGTTACTTTGGCAAATCATAACGGGGAAAGTAAAAAAAAGACGAACCGTTTTCGGGAATATCATATTCGGGTTTCAAATTTTCGGAAGTACAATATGTAACCTTATTTATTTATGTAGGTATATATATACAGGGTGGTCCATGGAGTGACGTCAATAAAAAGAAATTAGAATCCTCACATCTTGGGGTATACGAAAATACCCCATGTTTGTTCCGCGATTATTTTTAGTTTCCGAGTTATTCAACTTTTAAAGTTGTATGGGAAAATCTCTTTTAAGAGATAAGCTCGCCCTTGCAACAAATTTAAGTTAATATGTTTCTGTATAATTGATGCAATAAAGAGTATATATAAAATCGGAAAATTTTCATTGGTATGGTACCAAAAAAGTTTTAACAGACCAATGAAACTGTTTCATGATTTCCGACGTTGAAATACCGTTAGTAAATAAAATGACCAACTGCGAAAATTACGACCGAGCAAACCGATTATCATTTTTTTTTCAGAAGTATACGAAGCGCCTTGGGCCATCCCATCCCACACCAAAATCAGCTGTCCGTACATTTTTCTATGAGAAGTACCTACCAAATTTTTTTATGTTTTGACTTTGACCTCAGTCTGACCACAAATTAGGAAAACGGCGCGCTGTGGTCCGACCTGCTAAGTTTAGCGTTCGGAATACAAATTGTCACCTATCAACCCAATTATATTATAAGTAAGTTTGTATCAACCCGGTCAAGAGAGTGCACAAAATTTCACCCAAACCAATCCAGCCATTTCGGCGTGAATACTCCCTACCTACCTACCTATCTACATGGTATAATAAGATACTCCGCCTGGTATTTCATTCCGAGACTCGTGAACCACGTGACTAACACAAGACTACGTCATCACGCTTTTGGGTAACGTATTTTATTTAAATAAAGTGGCAATACTAGTGACGTAGGCTTGTGTTTGTCTGGGAATGTAAGACCATGTTACAATAGACTATGCCTATCTACACGCATTCCCACAAACTCTCTCGAGTAATAAATGTGTTGTTTAGTGCGCCGGAATTAGTTCACCTACCGTTGAGGAGGCGAGCGGGGTAAGCGGGGATGGCGGGGTGAGGCGGGCGGCTTCGTGACTCACTTTGTTTTTTCAGCTGATTCAGTTTCAGTCGCCACCGACGCCCGATTTCCCCTGAAAACATAATTATACCACTGAGTAATTTTCTCGAAAAGGAAAACACTTCGAGGGAAAACGTGACCTTTTTTTTAAGGTGTGAGTTTACGAATTAAAACGATCTAGTGTGATCTTGTGTCAGGCCGTTCAAATTGGTTAGCTGAGATTTGACAGCTGTTAAATCCATACCAGAAGACATGTCAACAAGGAAAAATTGGCTTGAAAAGACATAGCATTGACATGATTTTGACAGCTGTCAAATACGGCCTATTCGAATGGCCGTACTTAAGTTAAGACAGCGCTTTTCGCGCTTTTGTAGCTGCCTCACAAAATCAGAATCGAATGTGTATCTTGGAAACTACCTATATCAACTATATCAAATTATTTATTCATGATGATAGATGAGGGATGATGATGATGGTGATGATAATATTTACCATGCAAAACATGGGCAGAGCGTAGTTAAAGTAAGCATCCTATGCTCCAGTACCCAATATGATTTGTTCCTGTTTACCTCCACAGATGGCAGCACTTGGACTTTAAAACGCGGTAACGTTGTGTTTTCGGCTTTTCATCACACTGCAAGCAGGCCTTTGATACTGAAGGATTTTTGCTGATTCATTCAGATTCAATTTTTGGAAATCGCTCTTGAAATATTCTAGAGAGCGATAAGGAAATAATGGCACATAATAGATCGAAAGTTTACAGAAGGTTCGCTCGACTCTATTCAGGATTTTTTCGATTGTCACTTGTTGTTGTTACATAGCCAGGGTTGCTACTGTCAAAAATTTAAAAATATAAGAATATCAAAATCTAATACATGAACGTCATTTAATTATGATTATGAGCAAATTTTAATCCAAGAAATATGACGTTAGTACTATTATACCGGGAGTAACGGAAAGGGTATAACAAGCTGAAAGAAGGTCAAGGTACTCATGAAACTGAACAACTTTCCCCATGGAACACGGGTCGAAATATGAAAAAAAATTTGGACCTCCCATACAAAACCTCCGATCATCTAATTGATTTACTATGGGAGGTCCAAATTTCTTTTCATATTTCGACCCATGTTTCATGGGGAAAGTTGTTCAGTTTCATGAGAACCTTGACCTCCTTTCGGCTTGTTATACCCTTTCTGTTACTCCCTGTATACGTTACGCTATATAGGTATACGCTAGTACTATTTATTACACTGACTTTAACTGGAAATAACTATTCTGTGGTTCCGTACCAACTACAGATGTAAATCAACCGGTTTAAAACGTTTAAAACCAAATTTCGCGGTTTAAAACCTGAAATCAACCGTTTTCAACCGTTTAAAACTCGCCTACAAAAAAAAAAGTTCTGTGTTTTACATACACATACATACATACACAAATCACGCCTTTATCCCTTGCGGGGTAGGCAGAGCGTAAACAGCCGTAGGTACCTACAATACAGCCGCTATCGCCACGTCTGACTAATATTTCAGGGCCGTTGTAGAAAAATCGTGCCGAAATGCAAAAAAATTTTTGCCGAGTAGGTACTTAGGTATGAATTTTTGTATGGAACATCCAAATTATTAATATAACCCTGTATATACAAAATTCGGTGTTTCCAACGATTTTACACTGACTTGCTCATCATAGGTTACCTACGCTCGGGCCTCGGAGCGACAAACTAGGTAATAAACCCGCAAAATCACATCATTAATCCATTTCAGTGATCCTTACCTTTGTAATATTACGAAAATGTATTAAAATCAATAAAACATTGTTATCAACCATCCGCCGTTTTAAACCGAAAAAAACGGTTGTTTATGATTTAAAACGGTTTTTTTCGTTTAAAACGATTTGGTTGAATTGGTTTTAAACCGGGCTTACATCTATAGTGCCAACCATCTGCTTAGTTACCATGCGTTCCCCTGAGATTCCAGTTATTTCCAGTTAAAGTCAGTAGGTAAGCGTCAAAATCGTCACTTAGTACTGAGTGAACCATCTGCAGGTACACGCGATAATGAGGTGATGGTTACCAATCAAACCTGCCGTGTGGTGCCGGCAGAGTAGAATAGCACCACCCCCTCTCTTCCCGTGGGGGTCGTAAGAGGCGACCGAGGGATAAACCCGACCCAAACAGCCAGGGCCAACCGTATGGTGGCGGTTAATCCACCACAAAAGCATTCCCAAGGAGGGTCGACGTCTGGTTGGCGGCCGGTCGTAAAATTAAGCCAAATCCTTTGCAACACGATTTTATGTCCAACAAAACGTGTCGCGCCGACCCCAAGTACGTAATTGGGATAAGGGCATGAATATGATGGTTACCATTTTACTAATCAAACGTTTTGTACTCCCACAGTTAACCGGTGATCTTCTTATGTATGTATGTGTTAAATTATACAATACTAGAAGACTGTGTATCACCATAGTGACAGGTTGTCAGCCTGTCGCCTTAAATTCACATCAGCTCTCGAATCCGACAAATTAGGACACCCACGAGGTGATGCTATTCTAAGCCGGCATCACTATCATAAACTTAATCAAACTAATTTTATGCCTTCCTTATAGCAAGTGATGAAGACTCGAACACAAAATAGATATTAATAGAATTTACAGAAGGACAGTTTCTTTTTTATCAAGCATTTGTCCGCAATCTCACCTGATGTTAAGTGACGATGCCGACGATGATGGAAAAAGCTCGCCCAGATAATGCCTATTCACTCTCGCCTTGAAAAGGCCCAGGTTATAACGTTCCTCGCTCGTTCGATCGCTTCTTTTCATCATTTATACCTACTGTCTAGGGTTGCTACTTTTTCTTTTTGATTTTATGAAATGCGGTACCTGGATCAAACGCACTTGGGTACATTACTTATATTATATCAAACTTACACTATGCCACGCCAAAAAAAAATATTTACACTTTTGAGTCGTCATTTGGCCGCCCACTCGCACCGAACGCTGTTAACACTCGCACTAGCCGGTTCGAAACGGTTCGAGATCTCGCGTAAACGACGGCGTGTAGATGTGTGCGTGAGTGTAGCGACGTTTCCTTGTAGCCGTCTCTCTGTAATGGGCGCCCGCCAATACTTACTTTGTGAGTTTGTGACTCGAATGTAAGGTCCTATTAAATTCACTGCAAATATTTTAGGGGCAGATCAAATAAAAAATAAGCATGTACTAGGCAAATTTTTAAAGAAATCTATACGCTAGTTTTCGAGAAATATGCATTTAACTAAAAAAATGCATAACGAAAAAAGTGCACCCAGTGTGCGTGTCGTGTAAGTGAATCCTGTCTACGTGGCGGAACGTCAGTCGGGTCAGTCAAAGGGTGTTCACATAATTAATTAAAAAGTTTGTTTGAAAATGAAAAAAAAAACTAGCGTGTAGATTTTTTTTAAATGCCTTAGATGTTTTTCTTATACATATTTACGCATGCCCTTAAAATATTTGCAGTGAATTTAATAGGACCTTATAATAGTGCCAAGTAGAGTCATTCTCCTATGATTCACGTCGCTATAAAACGTAGGTATTATACGTATCCAGGATATGCCACCAAAATAATGCCGTGTGGTGCCGGCTTAGAATGGCATCAGCCCGCATTTTTCCCGTATTTGTCGTACCTAAGAAGCGACTAAGGGATTTGAAAGGTTATGTGTAAATATTGCAATTTTAGGCGACAGGCTGACAACCTGTCACTGTGGTGATACAGTCTTCTGACAGCCTGCCACTACGCTAATACACACTCTTCTGAAAGACTGCTAAACTTTTGTGAGACGTGGTGTAGGCAAATAAGCATTTTTACAAGCGTTTACGCTCTGTCTAGGCGTGATAAATGTATGTAAGTTTCCATAGTACTTTGTATCTTAGTCATAGTACTAAATCGATCTTTACTGTAATCGTATTTATTACCCGAATGCCTCAGAAGGAAGGTTATGTTTTTCGAGAGTATGTATGTATGTAAGTGGACAAGAAAATTCTTTTTCACGGGCTACAGCCCAAACGGATACCTAGTTGGATTTTGACATATGAGGTGTTGTTAGATTCGTCTCAGCAGCGCGAGTGACACTGGCCATATTAAAAAATTAAAGATTCAAGACGGCGGATTTTTACAGCAAAATACTACTTTAAAATTACCGCAGTCGGGTTTTTCTTTTTGAACACATCTACTTGTTGCCTTCCTTATCGCACTGAGCAAGTGATGAAGACTCGAATATAGTGCCAAGTAGAGTCACTCGCCTATGATTCACGTCGCTATAAAAGTAGGTATTATAGTATACATTGCCACCAAAATAGTCTTCTATTCGGAGTGCGTGTGTAATAATGACTGAAATAGAAAATAATGCTGTCGTAAGACAACATTTTAGTATCGGCTTCTCAACTTATGGTAACATTAAAAACTAAAAATCACATTGCTGAAATGATTTCATTTTCTTGATAATGATTTTATGTCTACAATTTACTTACCCTCCCTAAATATTAGACTCGCGTCGCGCGTCTGTTTCGAGCGTATGTATGAAGATTTCACACTGCTAAGCGCAAGCGAAGCCATTTTTTGCGCTGTGCCTATAGATACGCACTGAGTGCATCTTCGGATGCCACGATTATCGGTGTAAAGAATATTTTGTATGGGAGGTCCAAATTTTTATTTTTCATATTATGACCTATGTTCCTTGGAGAAAGTTGTTCAGGACCTCCTACACAAAATGTACCAACCGAGCGAGTCGATTTGTATGGAAGGCCCAATTTCTTTTTTTTTCATATTTCGACCTAGGTTCCTCGGGAAAAGATGTTCAGTTTCATAGGCTGGTTCACCCCTCAAAATATTTGCAGTTGATTTTTTTTACACCTGTATATCACACGTTATAAGTGGCTATTACCTTCCATGACGACAGGGCCTGATTTGACATACATAACTGTTTATGGAATAGCCGTCATTCTTTACGATCTCTCTCTCTCTCTCTCTCTTCGTGGGACTCCGAGTTGTCAGACGACCCGGTGTTTTTTTTTAACTGTACCTAAAGTTGTCTGTCACAACAAAAGGAAGGACCTAGGGGGCTGGCTAGCTAATGTCCAACAATGGATTGTATTGTAGCTGTTGAGGCTGAAAAACCTAAGAAGTTTCAAGTGGAACACCGAGTCGTCCAATGACCCGATGATCCCAGGTGTTAGAGTTGTACAACCGCCTACTTCAAGTGGCAGGCCTTTGACATGGCTGTGTAACGACCGCCGCGCCGTCAACTCATCATAGACAGCGACCGGGACCGACGGCATAACGTTGCCTCCGAACCATCCTGCTTTCTAACAATCAGATGGTTCAGCCTGCAATGTCCTAACCAGACTGGAAACAAATTCACAAAGTGATAAAATATCAACTTTGTGAGTGACCCCACCGGGAATTGATCCCCCAACCTTCTGCGTCGCAAGCAGTCGTACGGCGTACCGCTGCGCCACATCGGTCGCCACATGGGTTTGAAGTAAAAGAATAACATAGTGGCTAAAGAATGGCAGTCGAGCGTGGCTGGTCGTTTAATAGATAACAAATTATTATTGAGAAGCTTACATAGGTTTCACCAAACACGAGTATTCGGCCGAATGATCGGTAACATTTTGGTAGGTAGCGGCTAAGAATACTGCCACCCCTAGTCCACTCAGGGTGTTTCGTTAAAGGCGACGTGGAGTTTTTGACATCGGCTGGATATCTGTCGACTATGGTACACCGCATGGTGGCGGTGATATCATCTACAATATCATTCCCAAATAGGGTTGACGTCAGGCTGGCGGCCGGTCATAACACAGCCAAATCCTTTTGCTACATGATTTTGTGTTCAAACAAATCATGTTACTCCGACCCCATTTGATTTGGAAGAAGATGATGATGATGAATCGGTAAAAAGTTTGCCTAACCGAGTAGGTGTTCGACCTTAGTATTCAACCGAATAATTCGGGAATTGATGTTCATATGAAACAAATAGGAGCCTTACGAAATAAATACTCGCTGAATTGCACCGGACCACTCCTTTCGCTCTCCCTCTTACTTATCACATTAGGTAAGAAATAAAAAAAAACAACATAACAATTTACAACGAGATATTATCCTACTAATATTATAAAGGCTGATGTTTGTGTGTGTGTTTGTTACGACATCACGCAAAAACGGCTGATTAGATTGACATGAAACTTTGCAGAAATATAAAAGGGCATCTGGAATAACACATAGGATACTTTTTACCAAGGAAAAATGTCTCACTCCCACGGGATCACGCATTTTCCAATATTTTTGAAATAGGTGGCGTGACTGGGCCGATTCGCGTTTTAAACGTTTTCGCCGAAAACTAACAGCGACATCTCTTGGCTAATAATGCTTTTTTTCCCGCGGAATAATAGGTTGCAGCGGGTGAAACCGCTGACGGGCAGCTAGTTATTTATAAAAATAGTACGTTTTTATTTAGCCAAATATTCCGCAATTTTACCGACACCATTCGGCCGAAAACGAATATTCGGTAAACCTGCCGAATACCGAACATACGCCGAATATTTGGCCCGTCACTACGAAAAACAAGCAGATGTGTTAAAAAACAAAAACCCGACTGCGGTCATTTTAAAGTTGTATTTTGCGTGTAAAATCCGCCATCTTAAATTAATGATTTTTTAATATAACCAGTGTAACTCGCGCTGCTGAGACGAATCTAATGACACCTCATATGTTAAAATCCAACCATCCGTTTGGGCTGTAGCCCGTGAAAAAGAATTTTCTTGACCACATAGGTACATACATACATACTCTCGAAAAACATAGCCCTCCTTCTGAGACAGTCGGGCAAATAAAAGAGTCGTGGACCAGGTTGTTTAGTTTTGAACCTAATGACCCGTCCGCACGCGAGCAAGGCCGCTACAGTTGCGAAACAAGCTCCGATGTGGAACGTCTATTTTGGGAACATGTTGCGTCGCCAGTAGCTCTTCCACCTTTCGTTTTGCTAAAGGCGAAAGATTTATACGTTTTGAAGGGAAACCATAGTTAATCCCTCATTTGTGCCATTCTGTGGCAACTACCGGTATATACCGGGTAGGCACAGTCCGATCCGTTCTTCCCAGAACAATTTGTAAGCCCAGGCCCAGTCTCGCCCCAAGGGCGAGATTGGGCTGGTTGTTTGAACAACCACCCACCCACATCCGGGTGAGCCCTCAGCCCTCACGCTCCCCACCTGATAGTTAGGTATAGCTTTAAACGGCCCCGGGGCCGAAAAGTGCAGACTAATTGTAAAAACAAAAATGTTAGAGGAACCGACACGACCAAGCTACCTAAATGCACGTCCAGTCGAACATGGCTAATTAAACAGTACCAGAAAAAGTTTCTTGCCGTGTGGTGCCGGCTTAGGATAGCATCACCCCATATCTTACCCGTGCTTGAGATTCGATTTGAGAGTCGATGTGTATTGCAGTTTTAGACAACAGGGTGACAACCTGTCTCTATGGTAATACACAGTCTCCTTCTAAGAACTCTCAAACTTTTGTCGGACGTGGTGTAAAAGGCCGTTTTGTACAGCCCTTTACGCTCTGCCTACTCCGCAAGGGATATAGTCGTGATATAGGTATGTATGTAGAAAAAGTTATACACGTGATGAACGCTTGCTTTAAAAACATCTCAAAAAAAAGAAATGTTAGTGCTAGATGCGTACAACCGCTTCTAAATTTTAATGATATAGTATTATTATATTACACGCAAAGGTGTAGCACAAAGGTTCCGGGCTCGATTCCCGGAGAGGCACTCACAAAGTTGATTTGATTGTCCTATAAGAAAAATGGTTCCGTGCTTCGGAGGACACGCTAAACCGTAGGTCCCGGTTGCTGTCTATGATTAATAATTATGATTGATTATCTACTTAAATGGCGGTCGTTATTCAACCATGTCAAGGCCTGTTATGCGTTTTGATGTAGGCGGTTGAAAAACGCTGACGCCAGGGTTCGTCGGTTTGTTAGACGACTCGGTGTCCCACTCGGGAAAATAAAAGATTTTTTATTTTTATTTGTTTTCCATAAGTAAGGTTCCTTAGATTATTTTTCTAAATGAAATTACGCTTTTGCTCTAGATAATTAGGTACTAAACTGCCACAAAAGTCCACTGCTGGACATGGGCTTTTTAGGCAGGAAATTGTCGCACCGCTTGACAGACGGATTGGCGATCGCAGTGCAGGGCAAAATTCGCTTTATTTACATTTATCCTTCAGTCACCTTTTACGACATCTACTTACTCTACGGATTCCTAAAGGATGCTTTTCTATGTCAGCACCACACGACTACGTTATTGTTACCTAATCCGTACATATTTATACTGGTCTTTCATATAAATATTAAGAGTACTATAGTCCGTCAACTTCGTGCGCGACCTTCCTGCGGGGTACAGACGGTGGGGGGGCGAGGAAGCACGTCATTTTAATATGACGTGCTACGCGAATGCGCGCGTCTTCCTTCCCGCTACACCTCCCGCTACCCGCTGACATCTCCCCCCCAACGTCTGTCACCCCTAGGGAGGGTCGCGCACGAACTTGTCGGACTATAGTACCTATTTATAACTGGCTGGCTAGATAGCAATAGCATTATAATATATTTGCTGTTTGAGATGCTTTTGATTTGAGTGATAGATAGGATAAGCATTATTTTTAAAATCACTCCCTTTTCTATTTCGAGAGCGATTTCCAAAAATTGAACACGTATTTAATGCGGACAGATAATAATATATCAATAACAACAGCCTGCTTGCGAAGAGGTTAAAAGCTGAAGACACACCGTTACCGCGTTTTAAAATCCAAGTGCCGCCATCTGTGGAGGTAAAGAGGAACAAATCATATTTCGAACAGGAGGAAAGAATACTAACTTTTAATACGTTAACTACTGTTGCGGCGGTTTTTCGTAGATTTTATTGTAATAGTTCGTTAAGTTCCTTTAACTTTTTTAATACCTTTCCAATATTTAATACAGTTTGCGCTGTATCTTTTCGCAGGCGCTAACGCGCTTCAGACGCCTTAAATGATAAAATTATTCATTTCGCTTTAAATAAACCTTAGTTTGTTAAACTTAATACATAGTTTTCATTGTTACCTTATGTGGAACAACTACCGTTTTACCCATGTCTTAAATGGTTGATAGTCATCTCATCGTCGTGAGTAAATACTTTGAAATAAATAGTTTCCAAAATACACTATGTTCTTTTAAGGCAGCTTTGAAAGCACGGAAAACGCTATGTCTAATAGGAATAGAAAAGAATTTTGACACCAGGAAAGCCAAAAAAATTAAGCGACTAAGGGATATTCATCCAGGGAATGTGCAGCAGTGTGCCCCGAAACGAAAATGCAACATCTTGCACTGCGCTCGCCAGTCCGCCTGCCAAGCGTGGTGAGTATGGCAATACCCTCCGAAAGGGGGACGCCCATGTCCAACAGTGGTCTGTTGTGGCTGTCATGGAATCATGGAGGTACTTCTATAACTGCCACAAAAGTCCACTGCTGGACATGGGCTTTTTATGCAGGAAATTGTCACACCACCGCTTGACAGACGGATTGGCGATCGCAACGTAGGGCAAAGTTTGCTTAATTTGGATTTATCCCTCAGTCACCTTTTACGACATCTACTCTACAAATACAAATTCCTAAACAGGGGTGATGCTATTCTAAGCCAGCACTACACGACTAATCGTTATTGTTACCTAATCCATACATACTTAGGGTACTGTCGCCAGCAAATCCATGTACCCATTTAAAGGGTCTCCTTATATTATACTGGTTTTTCATACAAATATTATGAATACTAGCACAAAATAGAGAGGCGTAAGCGCCCCGCGCGCCTTTTCCCTAATTTGTGATACTAGTAGGTACTTACCTATAAGTTGATCCCATAAATAGCTAGTTATAAATAATATGTACCTATTAGCTGCTTGCGATGCAATAGTACATAAGAAGTTCGTCATCACTAATTTTACAGTGATAGATAACTGATAAATAACCATAAGTTTTAAAATCACTCCCTTTGCTATTTCGAGAGCGATTTCCCAAAATTATTATGTAACATTGATGTGCGCTAACAATATTGTGAAACAGCCTGCTTGCGGTGAAGTTAAAAGCTGAAGACACACCGTTACCGCGTTTTAAAATCCAAGTGCCGCCATCTGTGGAGGTAAAGAGGAACAAATCATATTTCGTACAGGAGGAAAGAATACTAACTCTAACTACTGTTGCGGCGGTATTTCATACATTTTACTGAAATAGTTCGTTAAGTTCCTTTAACTTTCTTAATACCATTCAAATCTTTAATATAGTTTGCGCTGCATCTTTTCGCAGGCGCTAACAATAAATTTGCCTTGTATAAAATGTCATCTAGCTTGCGATTCTTACATGGCGGCCTTCAGACGCCTAAAATGGTAAAATTATTCATTTCGCTTTAAAATAAACCTTAGTTTGTTAAACTTAATACAAAGTTTTATTAAGTATAAACCTTATGTTCCTGCGGGAACAACTACCGTTTTACGCATGTCTTAAATGGTTCAAATACTTTGATATGCTTAAGTAGTTTCCAAAATACATTATGCTCTTGAGCTTTGAAAGCAAAAAACGCTGTCTAAGGGTGAGTATCCACCAGAGCTGTGCGAGTAAAATGTGTCGTACGAGGATGCGTAGCTGTGCTGTGGAAATGTGTAGGGGTTTCCACCAGAGCTGTGCGAGTAAAATGTGTCGTACGAGGATGCGTAGCGGAGCTGTCAAAATGCGCATTAATGTGCGGAGCGAGGATGCGTTGCAAAGCTGTGAAATGTGTGAGCGGGGGGGAATGCGATATAGCGGAAACCTCGCAGCACATTTCTCGGAACGCATTCCTCGCAACACATTCCTCGCAACACATCCCTCGCATACATTTCTCGCTTGTTTTGTATGTAGAATGGCCTCGCTTCGCTCAACCCTATTCCACCAGAGCTGAGCTGAGCGAGGCTAGGAAAATGAAGTGATTCTATTGGTGGATTTTTTCCTCGCACACCGCTTAGCTACCTCGCACAGCTCTGGTGGATTCTCACCCTAATAGGTACCTACCTATAGAAAAGAATTTTGACATAAGGAAAACCAAAAAATTCCACTGTTGGATTTAATTCAGTGGATATAATAGTGGACTACTTTTCGCCGGATTGCCTATAGACGAGACGATGAAAGAAAGTCTCTTATGAAATAATTAGAAGTCCTGGATTTTGGATATGTTATTTAGTACATAGTTGTGAGGTATATTTCAAAAATGTAGAAAATTTGGACCGTGGGTTTTGTAGAAATTTAGGTATTTGTGTTTTACGTAAAAAGATAGCTAAATATTGAATTAAAATTGAAAAAAAATAGGGCATTTTGTTAAATATATTATTTTCTGAATTTTGATACGTAGGTAGAAATGATAATTTTCTTGGAACATGCCTAATTTAAAAAATTATTACAATTCTTCCAATATAAATTTAAAAGTCATCATATTGATAGCAACGTCTGTAAAACTTCTACTAAACATGGTCCCAAAAGTGTAGAAAAATAAACTTATGGATATCATAAATAACGTGTTTTTTATATAAATTCGTGCCTTCTATAGAATTATACATTGTAAACATCAGGTAATCATCACTAAAACTATCAGAATAATCATTAGCCAAAAGTGTAGAAACGTAACTACTTGGGAAGTTAGATTTCTTTCGTCCGAGCACTAGCGCTTGGCAACAAGGCAGAAATACCTACAATCCGGCGCGGCGGCGGCGGCGGCGCAGCGCGCGGCGGTGGTGGCGTTTCGTTTAGTTTAGCGCGTGTCGCGCGCTGCAGTAATAGGTAGGTACATACATACATATTATTTTAATTTTTGGAATACTTATATTCAAAAACTTTTATTTATTTCTTCACAGTTTAATTTAGAAACCGTTAGGAAAATACTGGCAAATAATAACAACAACACAACTAGTTGTCACTACAACATTATTTGCCAGTATTTTCCTACAACCAACCTTCACCTACTGCGACTAATTTAAGATTAAAATAATAAAAATTTATTTATACTTTGCAATTATACGGGGTGTTAAGGACGGTGTAACGAAAACTTAGCAGGCGTGCTCAGACCATGAAACTGAACAACTTTTACTATGGAGCCAATGGTGGGAAACGAAAAATATTTCCCGACCTCCCATACAAAGTCAGTCAGCTGATCGTGAATTTTGTATGGGAGATCGAAAAAAATATTTTTTTTTTGTTTCCTATCATTGGATCCATAGTAAAAGTTGTTCAGTTTGATGGTCTGATCATGCCTGCAAAGTTTTCGGTACACCGTCCCTAACACTCTGTATACAACGTGTTACAAAACAACCCATAAAACTCCCATACAAATGGAATTCATTCTGTATGGGATAATGGGAGGACCACACTTTTTTTTCATATTTCGACCCATGTTCCACAGGAAAAGTTGTTCAGTTTTACGAGAACCTTGACCTCCTTTCAGCTTTATTGGTTGTTTTGTAACACCCAGTATATATTTTAAAATAAACCGTTTACGGTAAATATTGATTCAGTGTGAAATTAGAACTAATGTTGATCCACCTTTTTGATTTGTATGTATAGTCAGTTCCGCACTGATATGCTTTGTTGGATCCGGCCTTGTTGCGCGTGTGACGTCAGTGGATCTGCACTTACAACATCAGCGATTTGACCGATATTGGTTTATACATTTACGGTCAAAAAATTCATACTGAAAATATTTTTTTATACCTAGAGTATATTTTATCTAATTGATATGCCACATTTACTTATACTAAGTAGATCCGAAGCCAAACTTAACGAATAGGTAGGTACTCGAGCACAAAGCGGCAACGTTGCGTTCTTCGTGTGACAAAGAAAAGAACACAGCAAGCTGTTTCGTTAGAGTAACAAGGTAAGAAAGATAGCTTTTACGGACCAAACATCCGCAACATCCTCCCCCCTTGCGAAGTCTCTGGAGCATCCTGGACCGTTAGGACTGCGAGCTTGTGTACTGGCCGCTGGAAGACGTCTCCCTTTGTGCGGATGTCCAAGCAGCGTACTTTGCCTTCTGGTCCCGGGTGGGTGCGGATGACTTCCCCTAGTGGCCGGTCATACGTTGCGGGGCAGGTTTGCGTCGACCACAACGTCTAGGTCCTCTTCCTTGACGTTGCGGGAGCTGTCGTGACTGCCACCTTTCGAAAATAAATAAAGAAATGGGTAGTCTCTTGAAGACCCGATGAGAAAGTGGTTTGGTGACAGTGCCTCCGGGTCATCCTTGGAGACTGGAACGTGGGTGAACGGGACTTCCGTTGATAGTGTGCTTAGTCTCGCAGAGCACAGTGGTAAGGATTAAGTCTCGCGGGTATTTGTGAGCCTCGTCTGAGGTGTTTTCAAGCTCCTTCCTGGTTCGAAGATCCCAGTTCGATACACTTCCATTCTGTCCTATTGATGAGCAGTAGATGCGTAGTCCTTAAGCGCTGGCAGCCATTGTGAGTAGGCAGCTGGTAGCTCGGCGTCTGCTCCCTTGAAGTTGATGGTGTTTTCTGATCATATCGTGTGCGGCCATCCTCCTCTCGAAGCCATGGGCCTGAGAGCCAATATCACTGATGAGGTAGACAGTGAGCAGGCTAGCATGATGTGAACGGCGCGTGTGGGGAGGCAGGTAAAGATACCAACTGCTTCTTGTGTCTCCAGCTCATAGTGACTATTAGGGTGTCGAAGAAGTCCCCGCCTGTGTCGATAAAGGCACGCGTGAAGGGCTGGAGTCTTACCATCGTTAAGTTGCCAAGTGGTGAAACGACGTGTGCAGCTTTTCGGACTCCGCAGTGCCCGGATTCTCTGGCTGCTGCTCGGTCGGTCAGTGATCCAGTAGCGCTTTCTCAGCTCGTTGAGTATGCGTTCGTTGTTGGCGTGGTTGTTGTGAAGGGATGTCTTCCGTCCAAGATGGGCCTCTTTGTGTCTTCACTGATGATGGGGGCTGCGTTGATTCTCCATTGCAGCTGCAGGATGCCCTCTATGTCTATTGTCAATTTACGTGAATTGCTGATGGTGCCTAATCTCTTCAGCTAGTCCAGGTCGTCTGAGTAAGTGTCTTCTTGGGGTTTCTTGATCTACAGCTTCTCTGCTTCTCGTTTATGCCGCACCTTCAGTTTTCAGGTTCTCTTGCGGCAGGCGTTGATGTATAGGAGCACGTATGCAGCGCTTGTATCAAGTGCTCGTATTTGGAGAAGCGCATGATGTCTGGCAGGGCGTTTGTGTGTTAGCCCTCACGTGCAGAACGTAGGCCTCTTCTGGTAGCGCGTCTTGTTTTGGAGTTTTTTTAGGCCAGTGCTCTTCGCTCAGTCTTAGGAAACTGTGTACGGTGAACCATCAGCTGCGTCCTTCCTCTCACGTCTTGGCTGGGTCGCCTCGTCCACCACGTTCTGGTCCGGCGGGATCCATTGCCAGTCACACGTGTTAGTGATCTCGGCGACAAAAGGCGTGTGACTCGCGTTGTTGTTGCGAATCCAGTGCAGAATTGTTGCTCCATCCGTAGGATGCTTTGGGCGCGGAAGGGCGCCACTCGCGCCTTGGCTACCACGACTACTTCCACGATGAAGTCTTCCTCTACAAGGCGCCAGTAGACCGCTGCTGTGATAGCCTTGGAGCTGCCGTCGCAGAACACATCGAGCTGTCTGTCTTTGACGGTTCCCCCCGTGTCCTCGCCGTCCGCCGTCGCCCGTGGTCAAAGTCTAAACATTTATTTCTTGGTAGGAATTTACAAGATTCTCTTAAAAATTCTCTTTAAGAAAGTCACATTCCAATTCAATCTTAAAAAAGATAATTTGAAATGCAGTATTTTCTCTTTTCTATAACAATTTGTGTTCCTCCTCGCAACCCGGGGCGTTTCCCTTCATTGTGGCCGTATCCCGTTGCCTTTTGCTGTTGCTGTTTGCCGTCGCCCTTTGCACCTCGCGCCAGTAAAATGTTTACAACCTGTATGCAGATTTCAAACTAATACGAGCACTTTCTCCCGAATTAGTTGGAAGTTCCACCTTTTTGCTTTTGTCTTCCTCGGGGACCGCCGGCGAGTCAGACCCAATTAACGACTTCCAGTCAGGCGGTAGTGATGTTGTCCGGGGAAGGCCGGCGAGCTTGACCCGAAAGAATTGGGCTTTGCTCGGCCGGCGATTGTTATATCAGGTAGTACAAATCTGGTAGTGGCCGCCGGAGAGTACAAAGCCATCAAACTGGCGGCGGAAGTCTAGTCCATTAAGAGTCAAATCCATGCTCTGATTGGCTCATTCAAATTGGATCAACGATTTCCGTAACTAACGCAGGATGTATTCGTATATCGATCGGATCAACATTTTCGAACACTTTATTGTAGTCCCTTGAGTGCAGATGTTGATCCAGTCGTTTCTTTAAATACTGGTACCGGGGAAGATCGAATCTGAAATGAAACCTGATGAGCTGATGAATGAAACTTCAAATGAATACGTCCCGGGTCGTTCATCGATTCGGTGCTCACACGATAGAAGATTATATCGGTAAAATTCATCCTCGTAAAATGTGCAGCCAGGAATCAAAACTAATTCTAAAATTGCATTCATCCGATTTTACCCTTGATCCGGTCTTGCCCGGGTATACCTTGCCTACATTTCATAAAACGTGTCTACTTTTATCTCAGACTTGACTGTTTTTCACATAATTACTTGAGTATTACATTTATATGTGGGTACTGTTGCCAAAAAAATCATCCGGAATCCGGACCCACTTTAGGGACTAACTTATACTGGTTTGTGTTAGTATTTGTATGAAAAACCAGTATAGGTATGTTAGTCCCTTAAATGGGAAGGTAGATTGTTTGCGATACCTAGTCATTTTATGTTTTAATTTTAACTTGCCTGCTTAAAGATCGAAAATATTATGTACGCGACGCCCCTAAGTTTGATGTTTAGGTACCTATAACTAAAGAGCGCAGAATGTGTCAAACGTCTCGCCGCGCGCTTGCCAACTACGCGCGCGCGTCCTGCCCCGCCTCGCCCCGCCGCTGCCGTTACCACCCCGCGCTGGGAATTACGTATTTTTATCTAGATTTTACTTAATAACTTCAAATAGGTACAACTTACACAAACATTTTTTTTGATAACGTGAAATAGAATTTCAGACGAATGAAATATGATCATCTTTACATACTTTTATTCAATATTGGTCTTGTAATTAACAAAAATGCGAATAAATTACGAATCCATTTTTATTTTTTTCTACACTTTTTAGGGTATGTTTATAATTCATATAAAAACCTATTTTAGGAAATTCAGGGATTTTAATTCTATATTGTCTGAAGAAATAGTCTTTTTCTATTTTATTGCTTTCCCAATACCTAAAGTTTCTACATATTTAACAATGTGAAAGTACTTAGGTCTAATGACCATATAAACAAAAAAAATGAATTTTAAATCTATATTCATGTAGTTACAAAGATAAAATATAAATACCTATTTTAAAGGACGTTGCAAATGAGAAAAATTTCTACCTTTTTTTATGTGTGTCAAGAATTATGTTCTTAACATATTACAGAAACAAAATCCAATTTTAATTTTGTCATAGCTTTTGTGGCCAGAATATCGTTCCCCTGCCGGTTTACTAGTTGAGTGAGACACTATCTCCGCGCGCCTTCTCCCTTATATTTTGTGCTATTTAGCCGAAGAAAAATCAAACCAATTTTTTAAGAGTATTTATAATTCCATTTTATTTATATAATGTTATTGTAAAGTGTGTCAAACAAATAAAGAAATAAAAAAACAAATTCCAAACGGAAACAAATTTTAATTCAAGCCACAATCTGGAATTTAACTTTTGCGCGCCATCTGTGTTCAACATTGAAAACATTTGACTGTGAAACTCTAGGTATTCCCTTCTCTACGACTCTACATCTTCGAGTTCAGCTCGCGCCCGTACCCGCGGTAGTTAGTACGGCAATGTTTACACAGATGGCGTAACGTGGCGTAACTCAGAAATCTTATTTTGTTTTTGCATCTTTAGCACCTCAAGCTTTTGAACAATGTACCTAGGTCTACGTTTTAATATTTAAATCAGCATAATTTATACAAATTCCTAGTTCCAGGTTTATTGGTATGTTAGTTGATAATTTTGTACATGTTACGTTTCTTAAACTTACCCTAGGATGCCCTTAGTCAGTTCAGTACACTAGGTACCTATCTACTCTACTCGCATTTTACGTGGCATTCTGTATTTTCATAGATTTACCTACCTATCTATTGGATAATTATAAAAAATAATGTCATTATTATCTTCCTGCCCTTATCCCAAACCAGTTAGAGTCGGCGCAATATTTTTGTTAGAGCACAAAATCATGTAGCAAAAGGATTTGGCCTGCCCGAAGTGTGTCGACCGACGTCAACCCTCTTTGGGGACAGAAGCACAGATAGAAGGAAAGTGGTAACATCACTACCATTTTCATGCGATTGACCTGACCATAGTCGACAGATATTCAGTCGAGGTCAAAAACTCTTCTACGCCTTTTACAAAACACCCAGGGTGGAATCTCTCTATCTTCTTGTAGGACACCGATTCGTTCAACGAACCGATGAACCCTGGTGTCAGAGTTTTTCAACCGCCTACTGCAAGTAGCAGGCCTCTGACGTGGTTGTGTAACGACCACCGCCATCATAGACAGCAACCTAACGTTAAGCCGTCGGGTGCCCATCCGTGGCACGGAACCATCTTACTTTCGGACAATCAGGCAGGTGGTGGTTCAGCCTGCAATGTCCTAACCAGACTGGGAACAAATTCACAAAGTGATAAATATCAACTTTGTGAGTGACCCCACCGGGAATTGAACCCGGAACTAGCAACTAGGGAGTTGATATGTACCTATTGCAATTTTTGGCGACAAGCTGACAACCTTAACTAGTGATACACATAACACAGTCTTCTGAATGACTCAACAATTGTCAGACGTGGGCGTTTGTTACAGCCGTTTACGCTCTGCCTACCCCGCAAGGGGCGTGATATATAAGGTCCTATTAAATTCCCTGCAAATATTTTAGGGGCAGATCAAATAAAATATAAGCATGTACTTACTAGGCAAATTCTTAAAAAAATCTACACGCTAGTGTCAGAGAAAATTGCATTTATATAAAAAAATTCAAAACGAAAAAAGTGCACCCTGTTTGTCCTAGAAACACACTACTAATCGCGTTTAATTTACGCGCCAAATTATGGTGCTGTGATTGGTTGGTTGTTAGTGTGCGTGCCGTGTAAGTGAATCCTGTCTACGGGGCGGAACGTCAGTCGGGTCAGTCAAAGTATGTTCTCGTAATTAACTAAAAAGTTTGTTTGAAAATGAAAAATAAAAATCTAGCGTATCGATTTTTTTTAAATGCCTTAGATGTTTTTCTTATACATATTTACGCATGCCCTTAAAATATTTGCAGTGAATATAATAGGACCTTATATATAGGTAAGATGTAAAAAAAAACTGCAAATATTTTAAGGGAACCAGCCCATGAAACTGAATAACTTTGCCCATAGGCCGTAATATGAAAACGTTTTTGAACCTCCCATACAAAATGTGCCAGCCGGCTGAGTCAATTTGTATGGAAGGTCTATATTTTTCATATTTCGACCTAGGTATGTTCCGTGGGGAAAGTTGTTCAGTTTCACCCTTGGCTGGTTCACCCTTTAAAATTTTTGCAGTAAATTTTTTACATGCGTAGGTACGTATGTTTGTATGTAATCAATCGCTCATCTTATCATCAATGACAAAGGTGAAGACCGGACGTCTATCTGCACACGTGCACACGAAAGCTTAACAAAAGTCACAATGGTGCGAGTGGTGCATACAGACAGTGAATGTGATGAACGTGAATGCGCCTGCCATCTCCCGTCCCGTCTATACAGGGTGTTAATTAAATGCGCGCTTTAGATTAAGACCACAAAGTAAGTATTGACTAGCGCCATTAAGACACAGTTAAAGACGTCTCGGACTTTTCGAATCTCAGACAAGTTTCGTTCACTTTAACCTTTAGTTTACCCTAAAAAAAAATATGAAAATTCTAACTTTAGCTGTCCAAAAAGAAAAATAAGAATATTCCACATCATCCCTTCATCGGTACTTAACCAACGCTTAAACTAGTACCACATTTAAAGGCTTCGCTCTATGTTAATACTCTGTATAGAGATGGCTCCGGTGAGGCTTGCATTGCAAGTGCTTTGGGGCTGCCAACCTCGCTAAATGGAGCAAACTCTGCGATTTTGAGGTGGTAGAGCTATTCTATACTACAATAACAAAGGCTAGAGTCAAACCATTTTTCTACTTATTTGTATGAAAAACCAGTACTTATAATATAAGTTGCTCCCTAAAATAGGTACGTGAATGTGTTGGCGATAGTAGCATGCAAATCATACGTAGCGTAGGTAACTACTTCTTTTCTTCTAGGGGATAATGGACATGTTTCTTTCTACTATGGTGAAACCGCGATGAAATAAAAAAGTAAGTTCAAAAATCTGTTTTATACCGGGAGTAACAGAAAGGGTATAACAAGCCGAAAGGAGGTCAAGGTACTCATGAAACTGAACAACTTTCCCCAAGGAACATGGTCCGAAAAGTGAAAAAAATTTGGAATTCCCATACAAATTCGCCGATCAGCTGATTGAGTTACTCCCTGTATACTTATAATTAAAGTTAAAATAGCGCTTTTAAGTTTAAACAATTTAATTAGGATAGTTTTATCCACAGACAAATGAAACCTTTTTCGCGCACCGCGGGACCGCGAATGTCATTTTTTTGCTCTGTGGTTTTATCTCTTGGTTTTTTTTTTTTTTTGTAGCCTGCTCCGTGTCCCACTGCTGGGCAAAGGGCAAAAGAGGGGATTTTTAGAAAATATTTTTTATTCTTGCGCAGGATTGAACCTGTTATACTTTCGCTATTAGCACTATCCTATATAACCAACAAGATACAAGATTTTTTTTTACCTTGCTGCTATTGAATGTTGATGACTGGCAGTGCCGATTGAGCATCAACCCCTCCCGCGCTGCAGCACCCCCCTCCCCCTCCGGCCGGGAGAAGCGTCGCTACGAAGCTGCATGGCATGCCAGTTGATGCCAGCCTCATAGAACCGCTACTGGTTAGCAAAGATTAGTCGGCGCAGACGTGACACCGTGTATCTACAATCTTAATCATTCTTCAGGTGCCTAAAGTGTAACACCCTGTGTAGGGCTTTCGAATACTAGACTTTTACTTTTACGAAAACTAGATGGCGCTAGTAGTTTTTTAAAACGCGGTAATGAAATGTTTTCTGCGATGTGATAAAGGTGTGGGGTGCATAGTGTTCGCCACGCGGACACGTTCGCCTCGCGAAAACTTAGAACTTAGAACTTAAAACTTAAAAATGAAAAATGAAAACCGCCTACGGTACGGTAGTAGGTACCATGTGTGGGGTGTCGTTTGAAAGAGGAAGTCGAGCCGCGTTCGATGGTACAACACTTACGGCGATCGGTGACGACATGTCGCGCAACATTGTACCTATAGTACCCAGCGTGGGTGCCGGCCGAGATTGTTCCCAGTTTGGTTACGTCCATTTTAGCTTTGTAGCTCGAAAAGTGGTCAAGAGCGAGTCGGACCGGCCGGACACACTTTAGAACCCAAACGTCACTTTGAACGACACATGTCAATAACCTAACCTAAACTCGAGCGAACTAACTTCGAGTGACCTGCTTGTTCCTGTCCAGTGTCCAGTACGGTTCGCATGATTTTTTTTTTAATTCATCATCAAGTCCGTTTTTAATAATTTTACCAGTATGAGGACAGCATATATTACATAAATCAATAAAAATATCTGTGTGTTGCGGGACCGTTACGGTGTAATAATTAAAATCAAGTTAAGTGAGGCCAGCTTAAACTGGTCTCTCATAGTGTTTGTATGAAAACACCAATATTAAGGTGATCCCTTGCTTGGGGTAGGTTCATGTGCTGCCGATAGTTCCCAGTTTGGTTCGTTGAGATTGTTCCTAGTTTGGTTACTTGAGATTGTTCCTAGTTTGGTTACTTGAGATTGTTCCTAGTTTGGTTGGATGAGATTGTTCCCAGTTTGGTTGGACGAGATTGTTCCTAGTTTGGTTGGACGAGATTGTTCCTAGTTTGGTTGGACGAGATTGTTCCTAGTTTGGTTGGATGAGATTGTTCCCAGTTTGGTTAGTTGAGATTGTTCCTAGTTTGGTTGGATCAGATTGTTCCTAGTTTGGTAATTTGAGCTTGTTCCTAGTTTGGTTGGATGAGATTGTTCCTAGTTTGGTTAGTTGAGATTGTTCTTAGTTTGGTTGGATGAGATTGTTCCTAGTTTGGTTGGATGAGGTAGAAAGTGGGTCTAATCGGTCCAAGAGCGTGTCGGGCACTCTAGTAGGTAGAAAGTGGGTCTAATCGGGCCAAGAGCGTGTCGGGCACTCTAGTAGGTAGAAAGTGGGTCTAATCGGGCCAAGAGCGTGTCGGGCACTCTAGTAGGTAGAAAGTGGGTCTAATCGGTCCAAGAGCGTGTCGGGCACTCTAGTAGGTAGAAAGTGGGTCTAATCGGGCCAAGAGCGTGTCGGGCACTCTAGTAGGTAGAAAGTGGGTCTAATCGGGCCAAGAGCGTGTCGGGCACTCTAGTAGGTAGAAAGTGGGTCTAATCGGTCCAAGAGCGTGTCGGGCACTCTAGTAGGTAGAAAGTGGGTCTAATCGGGCCAAGAGCGTGTCCGGCACTCTAGTAGGTAGAAAGTGGGTCTAATCTTTTTTTACCTTGCTGTTATTGAATGTTGACGACTGGCAGTACCGATTGAGCATCAACCCCTCCCGCGCTGCAGCACCCCCCTCCCCCTCCGGCCGGGAGAAGCGTCGCTACGAAGCTGCATGGCATGCCAGTTGATGCCAGCCTCATAGAACCGCTACTGGTTAGCAAAGATTAGTCGGCGCAGACGTGACACCGTGTATCTACAATCTTAATCATTCTTCAGGTGCCTAAAGTGTAACACCCTGTGTAGGGCTTTCGAATACTAGACTTTTACTTTTACGAAAACTAGATGGCGCTAGTAGTTTTTTAAAACGCGGTAATGAAATGTTTTCTGCGATGTGATAAAGGTGTGGGGTGCATAGTGTTCGCCACGCGGACACGTTCGCCTCGCGAAAACTTAGAACTTAGAACTTAAAACTTAAAAATGAAAAATGAAAACCGCCTACGGTACGGTAGTAGGTACCATGTGTGGGGTGTCGTTTGAAAGAGGAAGTCGAGCCGCGTTCGATGGTACAACACTTACGGCGATCGGTGACGACATGTCGCGCAACATTGTACCTATAGTACCCAGCGTGGGTGCCGGCCGAGATTGTTCCCAGTTTGGTTACGTCCATTTTAGCTTTGTAGCTCGAAAAGTGGTCAAGAGCGAGTCGGACCGGCCGGACACACTTTAGAACCCAAACGTCACTTTGAACGACACATGTCAATAACCTAACCTAAACTCGAGCGAACTAACTTCGAGTGACCTGCTTGTTCCTGTCCAGTGTCCAGTACGGTTCGCATGATTTTTTTTTTAATTCATCATCAAGTCCGTTTTTAATAATTTTACCAGTATGAGGACAGCATATATTACATAAATCAATAAAAATATCTGTGTGTTGCGGGACCGTTACGGTGTAATAATTAAAATCAAGTTAAGTGAGGCCAGCTTAAACTGGTCTCTCATAGTGTTTGTATGAAAACACCAATATTAAGGTGATCCCTTGCTTGGGGTAGGTTCATGTGCTGCCGATAGTTCCCAGTTTGGTTCGTTGAGATTGTTCCTAGTTTGGTTACTTGAGATTGTTCCTAGTTTGGTTACTTGAGATTGTTCCTAGTTTGGTTGGATGAGATTGTTCCCAGTTTGGTTGGACGAGATTGTTCCTAGTTTGGTTGGACGAGATTGTTCCTAGTTTGGTTGGACGAGATTGTTCCTAGTTTGGTTGGATGAGATTGTTCCCAGTTTGGTTAGTTGAGATTGTTCCTAGTTTGGTTGGATCAGATTGTTCCTAGTTTGGTAATTTGAGCTTGTTCCTAGTTTGGTTGGATGAGATTGTTCCTAGTTTGGTTAGTTGAGATTGTTCTTAGTTTGGTTGGATGAGATTGTTCCTAGTTTGGTTGGATGAGGTAGAAAGTGGGTCTAATCGGTCCAAGAGCGTGTCGGGCACTCTAGTAGGTAGAAAGTGGGTCTAATCGGTCCAAGAGCGTGTCGGGCACTCTAGTAGGTAGAAAGTGGGTCTAATCGGGCCAAGAGCGTGTCGGGCACTCTAGTAGGTAGAAAGTGGGTCTAATCGGGCCAAGAGCGTGTCGGGCACTCTAGTAGGTAGAAAGTGGGTCTAATCGGTCCAAGAGCGTGTCGGGCACTCTAGTAGGTAGAAAGTGGGTCTAATCGGGCCAAGAGCGTGTCCGGCACTCTAGTAGGTAGAAAGTGGGTCTAATCTTTTTTTACCTTGCTGTTATTGAATGTTGACGACTGGCAGTACCGATTGAGCATCAACCTCCCGCGCTGCAGCACCCTCCTCCGGCCGGGAGAAGCGTCGCTACGAAGCTGCATGGCATGCCAGTTGATGCCAGCCTCATAGAACCGCTACTGGTTAGCAAAGATTAGTCGGCGCAGACGTGACACCGTGTATCTACAATCTTAATCATTCTTCAGGTGCCTAAAGTGTAACACCCTGTGTAGGGCTTTCGAATACTAGACTTTTACTTTTACGAAAACTAGATGGCGCTAGTAGTTTTTTAAAACGCGGTAATGAAATGTTTTCTGCGATGTGATAAAGGTGTGGGGTGCATAGTGTTCGCCACGCGGACACGTTCGCCTCGCGAAAACTTAGAACTTAGAACTTAAAACTTAAAAATGAAAAATGAAAACCGCCTACGGTACGGTAGTAGGTACCATGTGTGGGGTGTCGTTTGAAAGGGAAGTCGAGCCGCGTTCGATGGTACAACACTTACGGCGATCGGTGACGACATGTCGCGCAACATTGTACCTATAGTACCCAGCGTGGGTGCCGGCCGAGATTGTTCCCAGTTTGGTTACGTCCATTTTAGCTTTGTAGCTCGAAAAGTGGTCAAGAGCGAGTCGGACCGGCCGGACACACTTTAGAACCCAAACGTCACTTTGAACGACACATGTCAATAACCTAACCTAAACTCGAGCGAACTAACTTCGAGTGACCTGCTTGTTCCTGTCCAGTGTCCAGTACGGTTCGCATGATTTTTTTTTTAATTCATCATCAAGTCCGTTTTTAATAATTTTACCAGTATGAGGACAGCATATATTACATAAATCAATAAAAATATCTGTGTGTTGCGGGACCGTTACGGTGTAATAATTAAAATCAAGTTAAGTGAGGCCAGCTTAAACTGGTCTCTCATAGTGTTTGTATGAAAACACCAATATTAAGGTGATCCCTTGCTTGGGGTAGGTTCATGTGCTGCCGATAGTTCCCAGTTTGGTTCGTTGAGATTGTTCCTAGTTTGGTTACTTGAGATTGTTCCTAGTTTGGTTACTTGAGATTGTTCCTAGTTTGGTTGGATGAGATTGTTCCCAGTTTGGTTGGACGAGATTGTTCCTAGTTTGGTTGGACGAGATTGTTCCTAGTTTGGTTGGACGAGATTGTTCCTAGTTTGGTTGGATGAGATTGTTCCCAGTTTGGTTAGTTGAGATTGTTCCTAGTTTGGTTGGATCAGATTGTTCCTAGTTTGGTAATTTGAGCTTGTTCCTAGTTTGGTTGGATGAGATTGTTCCTAGTTTGGTTAGTTGAGATTGTTCTTAGTTTGGTTGGATGAGATTGTTCCTAGTTTGGTTGGATGAGGTAGAAAGTGGGTCTAATCGGGCCAAGAGCGTGTCGGGCACTCTAGTAGGTAGAAAGTGGGTCTAATCGGGCCAAGAGCGTGTCGGGCACTCTAGTAGGTAGAAAGTGGGTCTAATCGGTCCAAGAGCGTGTCGGGCACTCTAGTAGGTAGAAAGTGGGTCTAATCGGGCCAAGAGCGTGTCCGGCACTCTAGTAGGTAGAAAGTGGGTCTAATCTTTTTTTACCTTGCTGTTATTGAATGTTGACGACTGGCAGTACCGATTGAGCATCAACCCTCCCGCGCTGCAGCACCCCCTCCCCTCCGGCCGGGAGAAGCGTCGCTACGAAGCTGCATGGCATGCCAGTTGATGCCAGCCTCATAGAACCGCTACTGGTTAGCAAAGATTAGTCGGCGCAGACGTGACACCGTGTATCTACAATCTTAATCATTCTTCAGGTGCCTAAAGTGTAACACCCTGTGTAGGGCTTTCGAATACTAGACTTTTACTTTTACGAAAACTAGATGGCGCTAGTAGTTTTTTAAAACGCGGTAATGAAATGTTTTCTGCGATGTGATAAAGGTGTGGGGTGCATAGTGTTCGCCACGCGGACACGTTCGCCTCGCGAAAACTTAGAACTTAGAACTTAAAACTTAAAAATGAAAATGAAAACCGCCTACGGTACGGTAGTAGGTACCATGTGTGGGGTGTCGTTTGAAAGAGGAAGTCGAGCCGCGTTCGATGGTACAACACTTACGGCGATCGGTGACGACATGTCGCGCAACATTGTACCTATAGTACCCAGCGTGGGTGCCGGCCGAGATTGTTCCCAGTTTGGTTACGTCCATTTTAGCTTTGTAGCTCGAAAAGTGGTCAAGAGCGAGTCGGACCGGCCGGACACACTTTAGAACCCAAACGTCACTTTGAACGACACATGTCAATAACCTAACCTAAACTCGAGCGAACTAACTTCGAGTGACCTGCTTGTTCCTGTCCAGTGTCCAGTACGGTTCGCATGATTTTTTTTTTAATTCATCATCAAGTCCGTTTTTAATAATTTTACCAGTATGAGGACAGCATATATTACATAAATCAATAAAAATATCTGTGTGTTGCGGGACCGTTACGGTGTAATAATTAAAATCAAGTTAAGTGAGGCCAGCTTAAACTGGTCTCTCATAGTGTTTGTATGAAAACACCAATATTAAGGTGATCCCTTGCTTGGGGTAGGTTCATGTGCTGCCGATAGTTCCCAGTTTGGTTCGTTGAGATTGTTCCTAGTTTGGTTACTTGAGATTGTTCCTAGTTTGGTTACTTGAGATTGTTCCTAGTTTGGTTGGATGAGATTGTTCCCAGTTTGGTTGGACGAGATTGTTCCTAGTTTGGTTGGACGAGATTGTTCCTAGTTTGGTTGGACGAGATTGTTCCTAGTTTGGTTGGATGAGATTGTTCCCAGTTTGGTTAGTTGAGATTGTTCCTAGTTTGGTTGGATCAGATTGTTCCTAGTTTGGTAATTTGAGCTTGTTCCTAGTTTGGTTGGATGAGATTGTTCCTAGTTTGGTTAGTTGAGATTGTTCTTAGTTTGGTTGGATGAGATTGTTCCTAGTTTGGTTGGATGAGGTAGAAAGTGGGTCTAATCGGTCCAAGAGCGTGTCGGGCACTCTAGTAGGTAGAAAGTGGGTCTAATCGGTCCAAGAGCGTGTCGGGCACTCTAGTAGGTAGAAAGTGGGTCTAATCGGGCCAAGAGCGTGTCGGGCACTCTAGTAGGTAGAAAGTGGGTCTAATCGGGCCAAGAGCGTGTCGGGCACTCTAGTAGGTAGAAAGTGGGTCTAATCGGTCCAAGAGCGTGTCGGGCACTCTAGTAGGTAGAAAGTGGGTCTAATCGGGCCAAGAGCGTGTCCGGCACTCTAGTAGGTAGAAAGTGGGTCTAATCTTTTTTTACCTTGCTGTTATTGAATGTTGACGACTGGCAGTACCGATTGAGCATCAACCCCCGCGCTGCAGCACCCTCCTCCGGCCGGGAGAAGCGTCGCTACGAAGCTGCATGGCATGCCAGTTGATGCCAGCCTCATAGAACCGCTACTGGTTAGCAAAGATTAGTCGGCGCAGACGTGACACCGTGTATCTACAATCTTAATCATTCTTCAGGTGCCTAAAGTGTAACACCCTGTGTAGGGCTTTCGAATACTAGACTTTTACTTTTACGAAAACTAGATGGCGCTAGTAGTTTTTTAAAACGCGGTAATGAAATGTTTTCTGCGATGTGATAAAGGTGTGGGGTGCATAGTGTTCGCCACGCGGACACGTTCGCCTCGCGAAAACTTAGAACTTAGAACTTAAAACTTAAAATGAAAAATGAAAACCGCCTACGGTACGGTAGTAGGTACCATGTGTGGGGTGTCGTTTGAAAGAGGAAGTCGAGCCGCGTTCGATGGTACAACACTTACGGCGATCGGTGACGACATGTCGCGCAACATTGTACCTATAGTACCCAGCGTGGGTGCCGGCCGAGATTGTTCCCAGTTTGGTTACGTCCATTTTAGCTTTGTAGCTCGAAAAGTGGTCAAGAGCGAGTCGGACCGGCCGGACACACTTTAGAACCCAAACGTCACTTTGAACGACACATGTCAATAACCTAACCTAAACTCGAGCGAACTAACTTCGAGTGACCTGCTTGTTCCTGTCCAGTGTCCAGTACGGTTCGCATGATTTTTTTTTTAATTCATCATCAAGTCCGTTTTTAATAATTTTACCAGTATGAGGACAGCATATATTACATAAATCAATAAAAATATCTGTGTGTTGCGGGACCGTTACGGTGTAATAATTAAAATCAAGTTAAGTGAGGCCAGCTTAAACTGGTCTCTCATAGTGTTTGTATGAAAACACCAATATTAAGGTGATCCCTTGCTTGGGGTAGGTTCATGTGCTGCCGATAGTTCCCAGTTTGGTTCGTTGAGATTGTTCCTAGTTTGGTTACTTGAGATTGTTCCTAGTTTGGTTACTTGAGATTGTTCCTAGTTTGGTTGGATGAGATTGTTCCCAGTTTGGTTGGACGAGATTGTTCCTAGTTTGGTTGGACGAGATTGTTCCTAGTTTGGTTGGACGAGATTGTTCCTAGTTTGGTTGGATGAGATTGTTCCCAGTTTGGTTAGTTGAGATTGTTCCTAGTTTGGTTGGATCAGATTGTTCCTAGTTTGGTAATTTGAGCTTGTTCCTAGTTTGGTTGGATGAGATTGTTCCTAGTTTGGTTAGTTGAGATTGTTCTTAGTTTGGTTGGATGAGATTGTTCCTAGTTTGGTTGGATGAGGTAGAAAGTGGGTCTAATCGGTCCAAGAGCGTGTCGGGCACTCTAGTAGGTAGAAAGTGGGTCTAATCGGTCCAAGAGCGTGTCGGGCACTCTAGTAGGTAGAAAGTGGGTCTAATCGGGCCAAGAGCGTGTCGGGCACTCTAGTAGGTAGAAAGTGGGTCTAATCGGGCCAAGAGCGTGTCGGGCACTCTAGTAGGTAGAAAGTGGGTCTAATCGGTCCAAGAGCGTGTCGGGCACTCTAGTAGGTAGAAAGTGGGTCTAATCGGGCCAAGAGCGTGTCCGGCACTCTAGTAGGTAGAAAGTGGGTCTAATCTTTTTTTACCTTGCTGTTATTGAATGTTGACGACTGGCAGTACCGATTGAGCATCAACCCTCCCGCGCTGCAGCACCCCCTCCTCCGGCCGGGAGAAGCGTCGCTACGAAGCTGCATGGCATGCCAGTTGATGCCAGCCTCATAGAACCGCTACTGGTTAGCAAAGATTAGTCGGCGCAGACGTGACACCGTGTATCTACAATCTTAATCATTCTTCAGGTGCCTAAAGTGTAACACCCTGTGTAGGGCTTTCGAATACTAGACTTTTACTTTTACGAAAACTAGATGGCGCTAGTAGTTTTTTAAAACGCGGTAATGAAATGTTTTCTGCGATGTGATAAAGGTGTGGGGTGCATAGTGTTCGCCACGCGGACACGTTCGCCTCGCGAAAACTTAGAACTTAGAACTTAAAACTTAAAAATGAAAATGAAAACCGCCTACGGTACGGTAGTAGGTACCATGTGTGGGGTGTCGTTTGAAAGAGGAAGTCGAGCCGCGTTCGATGGTACAACACTTACGGCGATCGGTGACGACATGTCGCGCAACATTGTACCTATAGTACCCAGCGTGGGTGCCGGCCGAGATTGTTCCCAGTTTGGTTACGTCCATTTTAGCTTTGTAGCTCGAAAAGTGGTCAAGAGCGAGTCGGACCGGCCGGACACACTTTAGAACCCAAACGTCACTTTGAACGACACATGTCAATAACCTAACCTAAACTCGAGCGAACTAACTTCGAGTGACCTGCTTGTTCCTGTCCAGTGTCCAGTACGGTTCGCATGATTTTTTTTTTAATTCATCATCAAGTCCGTTTTTAATAATTTTACCAGTATGAGGACAGCATATATTACATAAATCAATAAAAATATCTGTGTGTTGCGGGACCGTTACGGTGTAATAATTAAAATCAAGTTAAGTGAGGCCAGCTTAAACTGGTCTCTCATAGTGTTTGTATGAAAACACCAATATTAAGGTGATCCCTTGCTTGGGGTAGGTTCATGTGCTGCCGATAGTTCCCAGTTTGGTTCGTTGAGATTGTTCCTAGTTTGGTTACTTGAGATTGTTCCTAGTTTGGTTACTTGAGATTGTTCCTAGTTTGGTTGGATGAGATTGTTCCCAGTTTGGTTGGACGAGATTGTTCCTAGTTTGGTTGGACGAGATTGTTCCTAGTTTGGTTGGACGAGATTGTTCCTAGTTTGGTTGGATGAGATTGTTCCCAGTTTGGTTAGTTGAGATTGTTCCTAGTTTGGTTGGATCAGATTGTTCCTAGTTTGGTAATTTGAGCTTGTTCCTAGTTTGGTTGGATGAGATTGTTCCTAGTTTGGTTAGTTGAGATTGTTCTTAGTTTGGTTGGATGAGATTGTTCCTAGTTTGGTTGGATGAGGTAGAAAGTGGGTCTAATCGGTCCAAGAGCGTGTCGGGCACTCTAGTAGGTAGAAAGTCTAATCGGGCCAAGAGCGTGTCGGGCACTCTAGTAGGTAGAAAGTGGGTCTAATCGGGCCAAGAGCGTGTCGGGCACTCTAGTAGGTAGAAAGTGGGTCTAATCGGTCCAAGAGCGTGTCGGGCACTCTAGTAGGTAGAAAGTGGGTCTAATCGGGCCAAGAGCGTGTCGGGCACTCTAGTAGGTAGAAAGTGGGTCTAATCGGGCCAAGAGCGTGTCGGGCACTCTAGTAGGTAGAAAGTGGGTCTAATCGGTCCAAGAGCGTGTCGGGCACTCTAGTAGGTAGAAAGTGGGTCTAATCGGGCCAAGAGCGTGTCCGGCACTCTAGTAGGTAGAAAGTGGGTCTAATCTTTTTTTACCTTGCTGTTATTGAATGTTGACGACTGGCAGTACCGATTGAGCATCAACCCCTCCCGCGCTGCAGCACCCCCCTCCCCCTCCGGCCGGGAGAAGCGTCGCTACGAAGCTGCATGGCATGCCAGTTGATGCCAGCCTCATAGAACCGCTACTGGTTAGCAAAGATTAGTCGGCGCAGACGTGACACCGTGTATCTACAATCTTAATCATTCTTCAGGTGCCTAAAGTGTAACACCCTGTGTAGGGCTTTCGAATACTAGACTTTTACTTTTACGAAAACTAGATGGCGCTAGTAGTTTTTTAAAACGCGGTAATGAAATGTTTTCTGCGATGTGATAAAGGTGTGGGGTGCATAGTGTTCGCCACGCGGACACGTTCGCCTCGCGAAAACTTAGAACTTAGAACTTAAAACTTAAAATGAAAATGAAAACCGCCTACGGTACGGTAGTAGGTACCATGTGTGGGGTGTCGTTTGAAAGAGGAAGTCGAGCCGCGTTCGATGGTACAACACTTACGGCGATCGGTGACGACATGTCGCGCAACATTGTACCTATAGTACCCAGCGTGGGTGCCGGCCGAGATTGTTCCCAGTTTGGTTACGTCCATTTTAGCTTTGTAGCTCGAAAAGTGGTCAAGAGCGAGTCGGACCGGCCGGACACACTTTAGAACCCAAACGTCACTTTGAACGACACATGTCAATAACCTAACCTAAACTCGAGCGAACTAACTTCGAGTGACCTGCTTGTTCCTGTCCAGTGTCCAGTACGGTTCGCATGATTTTTTTTTTAATTCATCATCAAGTCCGTTTTTAATAATTTTACCAGTATGAGGACAGCATATATTACATAAATCAATAAAAATATCTGTGTGTTGCGGGACCGTTACGGTGTAATAATTAAAATCAAGTTAAGTGAGGCCAGCTTAAACTGGTCTCTCATAGTGTTTGTATGAAAACACCAATATTAAGGTGATCCCTTGCTTGGGGTAGGTTCATGTGCTGCCGATAGTTCCCAGTTTGGTTCGTTGAGATTGTTCCTAGTTTGGTTACTTGAGATTGTTCCTAGTTTGGTTACTTGAGATTGTTCCTAGTTTGGTTGGATGAGATTGTTCCCAGTTTGGTTGGACGAGATTGTTCCTAGTTTGGTTGGACGAGATTGTTCCTAGTTTGGTTGGACGAGATTGTTCCTAGTTTGGTTGGATGAGATTGTTCCCAGTTTGGTTAGTTGAGATTGTTCCTAGTTTGGTTGGATCAGATTGTTCCTAGTTTGGTAATTTGAGCTTGTTCCTAGTTTGGTTGGATGAGATTGTTCCTAGTTTGGTTAGTTGAGATTGTTCTTAGTTTGGTTGGATGAGATTGTTCCTAGTTTGGTTGGATGAGGTAGAAAGTGGGTCTAATCGGTCCAAGAGCGTGTCGGGCACTCTAGTAGGTAGAAAGTGGGTCTAATCGGTCCAAGAGCGTGTCGGGCACTCTAGTAGGTAGAAAGTGGGTCTAATCGGGCCAAGAGCGTGTCGGGCACTCTAGTAGGTAGAAAGTGGGTCTAATCGGGCCAAGAGCGTGTCGGGCACTCTAGTAGGTAGAAAGTGGGTCTAATCGGTCCAAGAGCGTGTCGGGCACTCTAGTAGGTAGAAAGTGGGTCTAATCGGGCCAAGAGCGTGTCCGGCACTCTAGTAGGTAGAAAGTGGGTCTAATCTTTTTTTACCTTGCTGTTATTGAATGTTGACGACTGGCAGTACCGATTGAGCATCAACCCTCCCGCGCTGCAGCACCCTCCCCTCCGGCCGGGAGAAGCGTCGCTACGAAGCTGCATGGCATGCCAGTTGATGCCAGCCTCATAGAACCGCTACTGGTTAGCAAAGATTAGTCGGCGCAGACGTGACACCGTGTATCTACAATCTTAATCATTCTTCAGGTGCCTAAAGTGTAACACCCTGTGTAGGGCTTTCGAATACTAGACTTTTACTTTTACGAAAACTAGATGGCGCTAGTAGTTTTTTAAAACGCGGTAATGAAATGTTTTCTGCGATGTGATAAAGGTGTGGGGTGCATAGTGTTCGCCACGCGGACACGTTCGCCTCGCGAAAACTTAGAACTTAGAACTTAAAACTTAAAAATGAAAATGAAAACCGCCTACGGTACGGTAGTAGGTACCATGTGTGGGGTGTCGTTTGAAAGGAAGTCGAGCCGCGTTCGATGGTACAACACTTACGGCGATCGGTGACGACATGTCGCGCAACATTGTACCTATAGTACCCAGCGTGGGTGCCGGCCGAGATTGTTCCCAGTTTGGTTACGTCCATTTTAGCTTTGTAGCTCGAAAAGTGGTCAAGAGCGAGTCGGACCGGCCGGACACACTTTAGAACCCAAATGTCACTTTGAACGACACATGTCAATAACCTAACCTAAACTCGAGCGAACTAACTTCGAGTGACCTGCTTGTTCCTGTCCAGTGTCCAGTACGGTTCGCATGATTTTTTTAATTCATCATCAAGTCCGTTTTTAATAATTTTACCAGTATGAGGACAGCATATATTACATAAATCAATAAAAATATCTGTGTGTTGCGGGACCGTTACGGTGTAATAATTAAAATCAAGTTAAGTGAGGCCAGCTTAAACTGGTCTCTCATAGTGTTTGTATGAAAACACCAATATTAAGGTGATCCCTTGCTTGGGGTAGGTTCATGTGCTGCCGATAGTTCCCAGTTTGGTTCGTTGAGATTGTTCCTAGTTTGGTTACTTGAGATTGTTCCTAGTTTGGTTACTTGAGATTGTTCCTAGTTTGGTTGGATGAGATTGTTCCCAGTTTGGTTGGACGAGATTGTTCCTAGTTTGGTTGGACGAGATTGTTCCTAGTTTGGTTGGACGAGATTGTTCCTAGTTTGGTTGGATGAGATTGTTCCCAGTTTGGTTAGTTGAGATTGTTCCTAGTTTGGTTGGATCAGATTGTTCCTAGTTTGGTAATTTGAGCTTGTTCCTAGTTTGGTTGGATGAGATTGTTCCTAGTTTGGTTAGTTGAGATTGTTCTTAGTTTGGTTGGATGAGATTGTTCCTAGTTTGGTTGGATGAGGTAGAAAGTGGGTCTAATCGGTCCAAGAGCGTGTCGGGCACTCTAGTAGGTAGAAAGTGGGTCTAATCGGGCCAAGAGCGTGTCGGGCACTCTAGTAGGTAGAAAGTGGGTCTAATCGGTCCAAGAGCGTGTCGGGCACTCTAGTAGGTAGAAAGTGGGTCTAATCGGGCCAAGAGCGTGTCCGGCACTCTAGTAGGTAGAAAGTGGGTCTAATCTTTTTTTACCTTGCTGTTATTGAATGTTGACGACTGGCAGTACCGATTGAGCATCAACCCTCCCGCGCTGCAGCACCCTCCCCTCCGGCCGGGAGAAGCGTCGCTACGAAGCTGCATGGCATGCCAGTTGATGCCAGCCTCATAGAACCGCTACTGGTTAGCAAAGATTAGTCGGCGCAGACGTGACACCGTGTATCTACAATCTTAATCATTCTTCAGGTGCCTAAAGTGTAACACCCTGTGTAGGGCTTTCGAATACTAGACTTTTACTTTTACGAAAACTAGATGGCGCTAGTAGTTTTTTAAAACGCGGTAATGAAATGTTTTCTGCGATGTGATAAAGGTGTGGGGTGCATAGTGTTCGCCACGCGGACACGTTCGCCTCGCGAAAACTTAGAACTTAGAACTTAAAACTTAAAAATGAAAATGAAAACCGCCTACGGTACGGTAGTAGGTACCATGTGTGGGGTGTCGTTTGAAAGAAGTCGAGCCGCGTTCGATGGTACAACACTTACGGCGATCGGTGACGACATGTCGCGCAACATTGTACCTATAGTACCCAGCGTGGGTGCCGGCCGAGATTGTTCCCAGTTTGGTTACGTCCATTTTAGCTTTGTAGCTCGAAAAGTGGTCAAGAGCGAGTCGGACCGGCCGGACACACTTTAGAACCCAAACGTCACTTTGAACGACACATGTCAATAACCTAACCTAAACTCGAGCGAACTAACTTCGAGTGACCTGCTTGTTCCTGTCCAGTGTCCAGTACGGTTCGCATGATTTTTTTTTTAATTCATCATCAAGTCCGTTTTTAATAATTTTACCAGTATGAGGACAGCATATATTACATAAATCAATAAAAATATCTGTGTGTTGCGGGACCGTTACGGTGTAATAATTAAAATCAAGTTAAGTGAGGCCAGCTTAAACTGGTCTCTCATAGTGTTTGTATGAAAACACCAATATTAAGGTGATCCCTTGCTTGGGGTAGGTTCATGTGCTGCCGATAGTTCCCAGTTTGGTTCGTTGAGATTGTTCCTAGTTTGGTTACTTGAGATTGTTCCTAGTTTGGTTACTTGAGATTGTTCCTAGTTTGGTTGGATGAGATTGTTCCCAGTTTGGTTGGACGAGATTGTTCCTAGTTTGGTTGGACGAGATTGTTCCTAGTTTGGTTGGACGAGATTGTTCCTAGTTTGGTTGGATGAGATTGTTCCCAGTTTGGTTAGTTGAGATTGTTCCTAGTTTGGTTGGATCAGATTGTTCCTAGTTTGGTAATTTGAGCTTGTTCCTAGTTTGGTTGGATGAGATTGTTCCTAGTTTGGTTAGTTGAGATTGTTCTTAGTTTGGTTGGATGAGATTGTTCCTAGTTTGTCTGGATGAGGTAGAAAGTGGGTCTAATCGGTCCAAGAGCGTGTCGGGCACTCTAGTAGGTAGAAAGTGGGTCTAATCGGTCCAAGAGCGTGTCGGGCACTCTAGTAGGTAGAAAGTGGGTCTAATCGGGCCAAGAGCGTGTCGGGCACTCTAGTAGGTAGAAAGTGGGTCTAATCGGGCCAAGAGCGTGTCGGGCACTCTAGTAGGTAGAAAGTGGGTCTAATCGGTCCAAGAGCGTGTCGGGCACTCTAGTAGGTAGAAAGTGGGTCTAATCGGCACAAGAGCGTGTCCGGCACTCTAGTAGGTAGAAAGTGGGTCTAATCTTTTTACCTTGCTGTTATTGAATGTTGACGACTGGCAGTACCGATTGAGCATCAACCTCCCGCGCTGCAGCACCCCTCCCCTCCGGCCGGGAGAAGCGTCGCTACGAAGCTGCATGGCATGCCAGTTGATGCCAGCCTCATAGAACCGCTACTGGTTAGCAAAGATTAGTCGGCGCAGACGTGACACCGTGTATCTACAATCTTAATCATTCTTCAGGTGCCTAAAGTGTAACACCCTGTGTAGGGCTTTCGAATACTAGACTTTTACTTTTACGAAAACTAGATGGCGCTAGTAGTTTTTTAAAACGCGGTAATGAAATGTTTTCTGCGATGTGATAAAGGTGTGGGGTGCATAGTGTTCGCCACGCGGACACGTTCGCCTCGCGAAAACTTAGAACTTAGAACTTAAAACTTAAAAATGAAAATGAAAACCGCCTACGGTACGGTAGTAGGTACCATGTGTGGGGTGTCGTTTGAAAGAGGAAGTCGAGCCGCGTTCGATGGTACAACACTTACGGCGATCGGTGACGACATGTCGCGCAACATTGTACCTATAGTACCCAGCGTGGGTGCCGGCCGAGATTGTTCCCAGTTTGGTTACGTCCATTTTAGCTTTGTAGCTCGAAAAGTGGTCAAGAGCGAGTCGGACCGGCCGGACACACTTTAGAACCCAAACGTCACTTTGAACGACACATGTCAATAACCTAACCTAAACTCGAGCGAACTAACTTCGAGTGACCTGCTTGTTCCTGTCCAGTGTCCAGTACGGTTCGCATGATTTTTTTTTTAATTCATCATCAAGTCCGTTTTTAATAATTTTACCAGTATGAGGACAGCATATATTACATAAATCAATAAAAATATCTGTGTGTTGCGGGACCGTTACGGTGTAATAATTAAAATCAAGTTAAGTGAGGCCAGCTTAAACTGGTCTCTCATAGTGTTTGTATGAAAACACCAATATTAAGGTGATCCCTTGCTTGGGGTAGGTTCATGTGCTGCCGATAGTTCCCAGTTTGGTTCGTTGAGATTGTTCCTAGTTTGGTTACTTGAGATTGTTCCTAGTTTGGTTACTTGAGATTGTTCCTAGTTTGGTTGGATGAGATTGTTCCCAGTTTGGTTGGACGAGATTGTTCCTAGTTTGGTTGGACGAGATTGTTCCTAGTTTGGTTGGACGAGATTGTTCCTAGTTTGGTTGGATGAGATTGTTCCCAGTTTGGTTAGTTGAGATTGTTCCTAGTTTGGTTGGATCAGATTGTTCCTAGTTTGGTAATTTGAGCTTGTTCCTAGTTTGGTTGGATGAGATTGTTCCTAGTTTGGTTAGTTGAGATTGTTCTTAGTTTGGTTGGATGAGATTGTTCCTAGTTTGGTTGGATGAGGTAGAAAGTGGGTCTAATCGGTCCAAGAGCGTGTCGGGCACTCTAGTAGGTAGAAAGTGGGTCTAATCGGGCCAAGAGCGTGTCGGGCACTCTAGTAGGTAGAAAGTGGGTCTAATCGGGCCAAGAGCGTGTCGGGCACTCTAGTAGGTAGAAAGTGGGTCTAATCGGGCCAAGAGCGTGTCGGGCACTCTAGTAGGTAGAAAGTGGGTCTAATCGGGCCAAGAGCGTGTCGGGCACTCTAGTAGGTAGAAAGTGGGTCTAATCGGGCCAAGAGCGTGTCCGGCACTCTAGTAGGTAGAAAGTGGGTCTAATCTTTTTTTACCTTGCTGTTATTGAATGTTGACGACTGGCAGTACCGATTGAGCATCAACCCTCCCGCGCTGCAGCACCCCCCTTCCCCTCCGGCCGGGAGAAGCGTCGCTACGAAGCTGCATGGCATGCCAGTTGATGCCAGCCTCATAGAACCGCTACTGGTTAGCAAAGATTAGTCGGCGCAGACGTGACACCGTGTATCTACAATCTTAATCATTCTTCAGGTGCCTAAAGTGTAACACCCTGTGTAGGGCTTTCGAATACTAGACTTTTACTTTTACGAAAACTAGATGGCGCTAGTAGTTTTTTAAAACGCGGTAATGAAATGTTTTCTGCGATGTGATAAAGGTGTGGGGTGCATAGTGTTCGCCACGCGGACACGTTCGCCTCGCGAAAACTTAGAACTTAGAACTTAAAACTTAAAAATGAAAATGAAAACCGCCTACGGTACGGTAGTAGGTACCATGTGTGGGGTGTCGTTTGAAAGAGGAAGTCGAGCCGCGTTCGATGGTACAACACTTACGGCGATCGGTGACGACATGTCGCGCAACATTGTACCTATAGTACCCAGCGTGGGTGCCGGCCGAGATTGTTCCCAGTTTGGTTACGTCCATTTTAGCTTTGTAGCTCGAAAAGTGGTCAAGAGCGAGTCGGACCGGCCGGACACACTTTAGAACCCAAACGTCACTTTGAACGACACATGTCAATAACCTAACCTAAACTCGAGCGAACTAACTTCGAGTGACCTGCTTGTTCCTGTCCAGTGTCCAGTACGGTTCGCATGATTTTTTTTTTAATTCATCATCAAGTCCGTTTTTAATAATTTTACCAGTATGAGGACAGCATATATTACATAAATCAATAAAAATATCTGTGTGTTGCGGGACCGTTACGGTGTAATAATTAAAATCAAGTTAAGTGAGGCCAGCTTAAACTGGTCTCTCATAGTGTTTGTATGAAAACACCAATATTAAGGTGATCCCTTGCTTGGGGTAGGTTCATGTGCTGCCGATAGTTCCCAGTTTGGTTCGTTGAGATTGTTCCTAGTTTGGTTACTTGAGATTGTTCCTAGTTTGGTTACTTGAGATTGTTCCTAGTTTGGTTGGATGAGATTGTTCCCAGTTTGGTTGGACGAGATTGTTCCTAGTTTGGTTGGACGAGATTGTTCCTAGTTTGGTTGGACGAGATTGTTCCTAGTTTGGTTGGATGAGATTGTTCCCAGTTTGGTTAGTTGAGATTGTTCCTAGTTTGGTTGGATCAGATTGTTCCTAGTTTGGTAATTTGAGCTTGTTCCTAGTTTGGTTGGATGAGATTGTTCCTAGTTTGGTTAGTTGAGATTGTTCTTAGTTTGGTTGGATGAGATTGTTCCTAGTTTGGTTGGATGAGGTAGAAAGTGGGTCTAATCGGTCCAAGAGCGTGTCGGGCACTCTAGTAGGTAGAAAGTGGGTCTAATCGGGCCAAGAGCGTGTCGGGCACTCTAGTAGGTAGAAAGTGGGTCTAATCGGGCCAAGAGCGTGTCGGGCACTCTAGTAGGAAAGTGGGTCTAATCGGTCCAAGAGCGTGTCGGGCACTCTAGTAGGTAGAAAGTGGGTCTAATCGGGCCAAGAGCGTGTCGGGCACTCTAGTAGGTAGAAAGTGGGTCTAATCGGGCCAAGAGCGTGTCGGGCACTCTAGTAGGTAGAAAGTGGGTCTAATCGGTCCAAGAGCGTGTCGGGCACTCTAGTAGGTAGAAAGTGGGTCTAATCGGGCCAAGAGCGTGTCCGGCACTCTAGTAGGTAGAAAGTGGGTCTAATCTTTTTTTACCTTGCTGTTATTGAATGTTGACGACTGGCAGTACCGATTGAGCATCAACCCTCCCGCGCTGCAGCCCCTCCCCTCCGGCCGGGAGAAGCGTCGCTACGAAGCTGCATGGCATGCCAGTTGATGCCAGCCTCATAGAACCGCTACTGGTTAGCAAAGATTAGTCGGCGCAGACGTGACACCGTGTATCTACAATCTTAATCATTCTTCAGGTGCCTAAAGTGTAACACCCTGTGTAGGGCTTTCGAATACTAGACTTTTACTTTTACGAAAACTAGATGGCGCTAGTAGTTTTTTAAAACGCGGTAATGAAATGTTTTCTGCGATGTGATAAAGGTGTGGGGTGCATAGTGTTCGCCACGCGGACACGTTCGCCTCGCGAAAACTTAGAACTTAGAACTTAAAACTTAAAAATGAAATTGAAAACCGCCTACGGTACGGTAGTAGGTACCATGTGTGGGGTGTCGTTTGAAAGAGGAAGTCGAGCCGCGTTCGATGGTACAACACTTACGGCGATCGGTGACGACATGTCGCGCAACATTGTACCTATAGTACCCAGCGTGGGTGCCGGCCGAGATTGTTCCCAGTTTGGTTACGTCCATTTTAGCTTTGTAGCTCGAAAAGTGGTCAAGAGCGAGTCGGACCGGCCGGACACACTTTAGAACCCAAACGTCACTTTGAACGACACATGTCAATAACCTAACCTAAACTCGAGCGAACTAACTTCGAGTGACCTGCTTGTTCCTGTCCAGTGTCCAGTACGGTTCGCATGATTTTTTTTTTAATTCATCATCAAGTCCGTTTTTAATAATTTTACCAGTATGAGGACAGCATATATTACATAAATCAATAAAAATATCTGTGTGTTGCGGGACCGTTACGGTGTAATAATTAAAATCAAGTTAAGTGAGGCCAGCTTAAACTGGTCTCTCATAGTGTTTGTATGAAAACACCAATATTAAGGTGATCCCTTGCTTGGGGTAGGTTCATGTGCTGCCGATAGTTCCCAGTTTGGTTCGTTGAGATTGTTCCTAGTTTGGTTACTTGAGATTGTTCCTAGTTTGGTTACTTGAGATTGTTCCTAGTTTGGTTGGATGAGATTGTTCCCAGTTTGGTTGGACGAGATTGTTCCTAGTTTGGTTGGACGAGATTGTTCCTAGTTTGGTTGGACGAGATTGTTCCTAGTTTGGTTGGATGAGATTGTTCCCAGTTTGGTTAGTTGAGATTGTTCCTAGTTTGGTTGGATCAGATTGTTCCTAGTTTGGTAATTTGAGCTTGTTCCTAGTTTGGTTGGATGAGATTGTTCCTAGTTTGGTTAGTTGAGATTGTTCTTAGTTTGGTTGGATGAGATTGTTCCTAGTTTGGTTGGATGAGGTAGAAAGTGGGTCTAATCGGTCCAAGAGCGTGTCGGGCACTCTAGTAGGTAGAAAGTGGGTCTAATCGGTCCAAGAGCGTGTCGGGCACTCTAGTAGGTAGAAAGTGGGTCTAATCGGGCCAAGAGCGTGTCGGGCACTCTAGTAGGTAGAAAGTGGGTCTAATCGGGCCAAGAGCGTGTCGGGCACTCTAGTAGGTAGAAAGTGGGTCTAATCGGTCCAAGAGCGTGTCGGGCACTCTAGTAGGTAGAAAGTGGGTCTAATCGGGCCAAGAGCGTGTCCGGCACTCTAGTAGGTAGAAAGTGGGTCTAATCTTTTTTTACCTTGCTGTTATTGAATGTTGACGACTGGCAGTACCGATTGAGCATCAACCCTCCCGCGCTGCAGCACCTCCCCTCCGGCCGGGAGAAGCGTCGCTACGAAGCTGCATGGCATGCCAGTTGATGCCAGCCTCATAGAACCGCTACTGGTTAGCAAAGATTAGTCGGCGCAGACGTGACACCGTGTATCTACAATCTTAATCATTCTTCAGGTGCCTAAAGTGTAACACCCTGTGTAGGGCTTTCGAATACTAGACTTTTACTTTTACGAAAACTAGATGGCGCTAGTAGTTTTTTAAAACGCGGTAATGAAATGTTTTCTGCGATGTGATAAAGGTGTGGGGTGCATAGTGTTCGCCACGCGGACACGTTCGCCTCGCGAAAACTTAGAACTTAGAACTTAAAACTTAAAAATGAAAATGAAAACCGCCTACGGTACGGTAGTAGGTACCATGTGTGGGGTGTCGTTTGAAAGAGGAAGTCGAGCCGCGTTCGATGGTACAACACTTACGGCGATCGGTGACGACATGTCGCGCAACATTGTACCTATAGTACCCAGCGTGGGTGCCGGCCGAGATTGTTCCCAGTTTGGTTACGTCCATTTTAGCTTTGTAGCTCGAAAAGTGGTCAAGAGCGAGTCGGACCGGCCGGACACACTTTAGAACCCAAACGTCACTTTGAACGACACATGTCAATAACCTAACCTAAACTCGAGCGAACTAACTTCGAGTGACCTGCTTGTTCCTGTCCAGTGTCCAGTACGGTTCGCATGATTTTTTTTTTAATTCATCATCAAGTCCGTTTTTAATAATTTTACCAGTATGAGGACAGCATATATTACATAAATCAATAAAAATATCTGTGTGTTGCGGGACCGTTACGGTGTAATAATTAAAATCAAGTTAAGTGAGGCCAGCTTAAACTGGTCTCTCATAGTGTTTGTATGAAAACACCAATATTAAGGTGATCCCTTGCTTGGGGTAGGTTCATGTGCTGCCGATAGTTCCCAGTTTGGTTCGTTGAGATTGTTCCTAGTTTGGTTACTTGAGATTGTTCCTAGTTTGGTTACTTGAGATTGTTCCTAGTTTGGTTGGATGAGATTGTTCCCAGTTTGGTTGGACGAGATTGTTCCTAGTTTGGTTGGACGAGATTGTTCCTAGTTTGGTTGGACGAGATTGTTCCTAGTTTGGTTGGATGAGATTGTTCCCAGTTTGGTTAGTTGAGATTGTTCCTAGTTTGGTTGGATCAGATTGTTCCTAGTTTGGTAATTTGAGCTTGTTCCTAGTTTGGTTGGATGAGATTGTTCCTAGTTTGGTTAGTTGAGATTGTTCTTAGTTTGGTTGGATGAGATTGTTCCTAGTTTGGTTGGATGAGGTAGAAAGTGGGTCTAATCGGTCCAAGAGCGTGTCGGGCACTCTAGTAGGTAGAAAGTGGGTCTAATCGGGCCAAGAGCGTGTCGGGCACTCTAGTAGGTAGAAAGTGGGTCTAATCGGGCCAAGAGCGTGTCGGGCACTCTAGTAGGTAGAAAGTGGGTCTAATCGGTCCAAGAGCGTGTCGGGCACTCTAGTAGGTAGAAAGTGGGTCTAATCGGGCCAAGAGCGTGTCGGGCACTCTAGTAGGTCTAATCGGTCCAAGCGTGTCGGGCACTCTAGTAGGTCGTGGGTCTAATCAAGAGCGTGTCGGGCACTCTAGTAGGTAGAAAGTGGGTCTAATCGGCCAAGAGCGTGTCGGGCACTCTAGTAGGTAGAAAGTGGGTCTAATCGGTCCACGTGTCGGGCACTCTAGTAGGTAGAAAGTGGGTCTAATCTTCTTTTACCTTGCTGTTATTGAATGTTGACGACTGGCAGTACCGATTGAGCATCAACCCTCCCGCGCTGCAGCACCTCCCCTCCGGCCGGGAGAAGCGTCGCTACGAAGCTGCATGGCATGCCAGTTGATGCCAGCCTCATAGAACCGCTACTGGTTAGCAAAGATTAGTCGGCGCAGACGTGACACCGTGTATCTACAATCTTAATCATTCTTCAGGTGCCTAAAGTGTAACACCCTGTGTAGGGCTTTCGAATACTAGACTTTTACTTTTACGAAAACTAGATGGCGCTAGTAGTTTTTTAAAACGCGGTAATGAAATGTTTTCTGCGATGTGATAAAGGTGTGGGGTGCATAGTGTTCGCCACGCGGACACGTTCGCCTCGCGAAAACTTAGAACTTAGAACTTAAAACTTAAAAATGAAAATGAAAACCGCCTACGGTACGGTAGTAGGTACCATGTGTGGGGTGTCGTTTGAAAGAGGAAGTCGAGCCGCGTTCGATGGTACAACACTTACGGCGATCGGTGACGACATGTCGCGCAACATTGTACCTATAGTACCCAGCGTGGGTGCCGGCCGAGATTGTTCCCAGTTTGGTTACGTCCATTTTAGCTTTGTAGCTCGAAAAGTGGTCAAGAGCGAGTCGGACCGGCCGGACACACTTTAGAACCCAAACGTCACTTTGAACGACACATGTCAATAACCTAACCTAAACTCGAGCGAACTAACTTCGAGTGACCTGCTTGTTCCTGTCCAGTGTCCAGTACGGTTCGCATGATTTTTTTTTTAATTCATCATCAAGTCCGTTTTTAATAATTTTACCAGTATGAGGACAGCATATATTACATAAATCAATAAAAATATCTGTGTGTTGCGGGACCGTTACGGTGTAATAATTAAAATCAAGTTAAGTGAGGCCAGCTTAAACTGGTCTCTCATAGTGTTTGTATGAAAACACCAATATTAAGGTGATCCCTTGCTTGGGGTAGGTTCATGTGCTGCCGATAGTTCCCAGTTTGGTTCGTTGAGATTGTTCCTAGTTTGGTTACTTGAGATTGTTCCTAGTTTGGTTACTTGAGATTGTTCCTAGTTTGGTTGGATGAGATTGTTCCCAGTTTGGTTGGACGAGATTGTTCCTAGTTTGGTTGGACGAGATTGTTCCTAGTTTGGTTGGACGAGATTGTTCCTAGTTTGGTTGGATGAGATTGTTCCCAGTTTGGTTAGTTGAGATTGTTCCTAGTTTGGTTGGATCAGATTGTTCCTAGTTTGGTAATTTGAGCTTGTTCCTAGTTTGGTTGGATGAGATTGTTCCTAGTTTGGTTAGTTGAGATTGTTCTTAGTTTGGTTGGATGAGATTGTTCCTAGTTTGGTTGGATGAGGAAAGTGGGTCTAATCGGTCCAAGAGCGTGTCGGGCACTCTAGTAGGTAGAAAGTGGGTCTAATCGGTGTCGGGCACTCTAGTAGCGTGTCGGGCACTCTAGTAGGTAGAAAGTGGGTCTAATCGGTCCAAGAGCGTGTCGGGCACTCTAGTAGGTAGAAAGTGGGTCTAATCGGGCCAAGAGCGTGTCGGGCACTCTAGTAGGTAGAAAGTGGGTCTAATCGGGCCAAGAGCGTGTCGGGCACTCTAGTAGGTAGAAAGTGGGTCTAATCGGTCCAAGAGCGTGTCGGGCACTCTAGTAGGTAGAAAGTGGGTCTAATCGGGCCAAGAGCGTGTCCGGCACTCTAGTAGGTAGAAAGTGGGTCTAATCTTTTTTTACCTTGCTGTTATTGAATGTTGACGACTGGCAGTACCGATTGAGCATCAACCCTCCCGCGCTGCAGCACCTCCCCCTCCGGCCGGGAGAAGCGTCGCTACGAAGCTGCATGGCATGCCAGTTGATGCCAGCCTCATAGAACCGCTACTGGTTAGCAAAGATTAGTCGGCGCAGACGTGACACCGTGTATCTACAATCTTAATCATTCTTCAGGTGCCTAAAGTGTAACACCCTGTGTAGGGCTTTCGAATACTAGACTTTTACTTTTACGAAAACTAGATGGCGCTAGTAGTTTTTTAAAACGCGGTAATGAAATGTTTTCTGCGATGTGATAAAGGTGTGGGGTGCATAGTGTTCGCCACGCGGACACGTTCGCCTCGCGAAAACTTAGAACTTAGAACTTAAAACTTAAAAATGAAAATGAAAACCGCCTACGGTACGGTAGTAGGTACCATGTGTGGGGTGTCGTTTGAAAGAGGAAGTCGAGCCGCGTTCGATGGTACAACACTTACGGCGATCGGTGACGACATGTCGCGCAACATTGTACCTATAGTACCCAGCGTGGGTGCCGGCCGAGATTGTTCCCAGTTTGGTTACGTCCATTTTAGCTTTGTAGCTCGAAAAGTGGTCAAGAGCGAGTCGGACCGGCCGGACACACTTTAGAACCCAAACGTCACTTTGAACGACACATGTCAATAACCTAACCTAAACTCGAGCGAACTAACTTCGAGTGACCTGCTTGTTCCTGTCCAGTGTCCAGTACGGTTCGCATGATTTTTTTTTTAATTCATCATCAAGTCCGTTTTTAATAATTTTACCAGTATGAGGACAGCATATATTACATAAATCAATAAAAATATCTGTGTGTTGCGGGACCGTTACGGTGTAATAATTAAAATCAAGTTAAGTGAGGCCAGCTTAAACTGGTCTCTCATAGTGTTTGTATGAAAACACCAATATTAAGGTGATCCCTTGCTTGGGGTAGGTTCATGTGCTGCCGATAGTTCCCAGTTTGGTTCGTTGAGATTGTTCCTAGTTTGGTTACTTGAGATTGTTCCTAGTTTGGTTACTTGAGATTGTTCCTAGTTTGGTTGGATGAGATTGTTCCCAGTTTGGTTGGACGAGATTGTTCCTAGTTTGGTTGGACGAGATTGTTCCTAGTTTGGTTGGACGAGATTGTTCCTAGTTTGGTTGGATGAGATTGTTCCCAGTTTGGTTAGTTGAGATTGTTCCTAGTTTGGTTGGATCAGATTGTTCCTAGTTTGGTAATTTGAGCTTGTTCCTAGTTTGGTTGGATGAGATTGTTCCTAGTTTGGTTAGTTGAGATTGTTCTTAGTTTGGTTGGATGAGATTGTTCCTAGTTTGGTTGGATGAGGTAGAAAGTGGGTCTAATCGGTCCAAGAGCGTGTCGGGCACTCTAGTAGGTAGAAAGTGGGTCTAATCGGGCCAAGAGCGTGTCGGGCACTCTAGTAGGTAGAAAGTGGGTCTAATCGGGCCAAGAGCGTGTCGGGCACTCTAGTAGGTAGAAAGTGGGTCTAATCGGTCCAAGAGCGTGTCGGGCACTCTAGTAGGTAGAAAGTGGGTCTAATCGGGCCAAGAGCGTGTCGGGCACTCTAGTAGGTAGAAAGTGGGTCTAATCGGGCCAAGAGCGTGTCGGGCACTCTAGTAGGTAGAAAGTGGGTCTAATCGGTCCAAGAGCGTGTCGGGCACTCTAGTAGGTAGAAAGTGGGTCTAATCGGGCCAAGAGCGTGTCCGGCACTCTAGTAGGTAGAAAGTGGGTCTAATCTTTTTTTACCTTGCTGTTATTGAATGTTGACGACTGGCAGTACCGATTGAGCATCAACCCTCCCGCGCTGCAGCACCCCTCCCCTCCGGCCGGGAGAAGCGTCGCTACGAAGCTGCATGGCATGCCAGTTGATGCCAGCCTCATAGAACCGCTACTGGTTAGCAAAGATTAGTCGGCGCAGACGTGACACCGTGTATCTACAATCTTAATCATTCTTCAGGTGCCTAAAGTGTAACACCCTGTGTAGGGCTTTCGAATACTAGACTTTTACTTTTACGAAAACTAGATGGCGCTAGTAGTTTTTTAAAACGCGGTAATGAAATGTTTTCTGCGATGTGATAAAGGTGTGGGGTGCATAGTGTTCGCCACGCGGACACGTTCGCCTCGCGAAAACTTAGAACTTAGAACTTAAAACTTAAAAAATGAAAACCGCCTACGGTACGGTAGTAGGTACCATGTGTGGGGTGTCGTTTGAAAGAGGAAGTCGAGCCGCGTTCGATGGTACAACACTTACGGCGATCGGTGACGACATGTCGCGCAACATTGTACCTATAGTACCCAGCGTGGGTGCCGGCCGAGATTGTTCCCAGTTTGGTTACGTCCATTTTAGCTTTGTAGCTCGAAAAGTGGTCAAGAGCGAGTCGGACCGGCCGGACACACTTTAGAACCCAAACGTCACTTTGAACGACACATGTCAATAACCTAACCTAAACTCGAGCGAACTAACTTCGAGTGACCTGCTTGTTCCTGTCCAGTGTCCAGTACGGTTCGCATGATTTTTTTTTTAATTCATCATCAAGTCCGTTTTTAATAATTTTACCAGTATGAGGACAGCATATATTACATAAATCAATAAAAATATCTGTGTGTTGCGGGACCGTTACGGTGTAATAATTAAAATCAAGTTAAGTGAGGCCAGCTTAAACTGGTCTCTCATAGTGTTTGTATGAAAACACCAATATTAAGGTGATCCCTTGCTTGGGGTAGGTTCATGTGCTGCCGATAGTTCCCAGTTTGGTTCGTTGAGATTGTTCCTAGTTTGGTTACTTGAGATTGTTCCTAGTTTGGTTACTTGAGATTGTTCCTAGTTTGGTTGGATGAGATTGTTCCCAGTTTGGTTGGACGAGATTGTTCCTAGTTTGGTTGGACGAGATTGTTCCTAGTTTGGTTGGACGAGATTGTTCCTAGTTTGGTTGGATGAGATTGTTCCCAGTTTGGTTAGTTGAGATTGTTCCTAGTTTGGTTGGATCAGATTGTTCCTAGTTTGGTAATTTGAGCTTGTTCCTAGTTTGGTTGGATGAGATTGTTCCTAGTTTGGTTAGTTGAGATTGTTCTTAGTTTGGTTGGATGAGATTGTTCCTAGTTTGGTTGGATGAGGTAGAAAGTGGGTCTAATCGGTCCAAGAGCGTGTCGGGCACTCTAGTAGGTAGAAAGTGGGTCTAATCGGCCAAGAGCGTGTCGGGCACTCTAGTAGGTAGAAAGTGGGTCTAATCGGGCCAAGAGCGTGTCGGGCACTCTAGTAGGTAGAAAGTGGGTCTAATCGGGCCAAGAGCGTGTCGGGCACTCTAGTAGGTAGAAAGTGGGTCTAATCGGGCCAAGAGCGTGTCCGGCACTCTAGTAGGTAGAAAGTGGGTCTAATCTTTTTTTACCTTGCTGTTATTGAATGTTGACGACTGGCAGTACCGATTGAGCATCAACCCTCCGCGCTGCAGCACCCCCCCTCCGGCCGGGAGAAGCGTCGCTACGAAGCTGCATGGCATGCCAGTTGATGCCAGCCTCATAGAACCGCTACTGGTTAGCAAAGATTAGTCGGCGCAGACGTGACACCGTGTATCTACAATCTTAATCATTCTTCAGGTGCCTAAAGTGTAACACCCTGTGTAGGGCTTTCGAATACTAGACTTTTACTTTTACGAAAACTAGATGGCGCTAGTAGTTTTTTAAAACGCGGTAATGAAATGTTTTCTGCGATGTGATAAAGGTGTGGGGTGCATAGTGTTCGCCACGCGGACACGTTCGCCTCGCGAAAACTTAGAACTTAGAACTTAAAACTTAAAAATGAAAATGAAAACCGCCTACGGTACGGTAGTAGGTACCATGTGTGGGGTGTCGTTTGAAAGAGGAAGTCGAGCCGCGTTCGATGGTACAACACTTACGGCGATCGGTGACGACATGTCGCGCAACATTGTACCTATAGTACCCAGCGTGGGTGCCGGCCGAGATTGTTCCCAGTTTGGTTACGTCCATTTTAGCTTTGTAGCTCGAAAAGTGGTCAAGAGCGAGTCGGACCGGCCGGACACACTTTAGAACCCAAACGTCACTTTGAACGACACATGTCAATAACCTAACCTAAACTCGAGCGAACTAACTTCGAGTGACCTGCTTGTTCCTGTCCAGTGTCCAGTACGGTTCGCATGATTTTTTTTTTAATTCATCATCAAGTCCGTTTTTAATAATTTTACCAGTATGAGGACAGCATATATTACATAAATCAATAAAAATATCTGTGTGTTGCGGGACCGTTACGGTGTAATAATTAAAATCAAGTTAAGTGAGGCCAGCTTAAACTGGTCTCTCATAGTGTTTGTATGAAAACACCAATATTAAGGTGATCCCTTGCTTGGGGTAGGTTCATGTGCTGCCGATAGTTCCCAGTTTGGTTCGTTGAGATTGTTCCTAGTTTGGTTACTTGAGATTGTTCCTAGTTTGGTTACTTGAGATTGTTCCTAGTTTGGTTGGATGAGATTGTTCCCAGTTTGGTTGGACGAGATTGTTCCTAGTTTGGTTGGACGAGATTGTTCCTAGTTTGGTTGGACGAGATTGTTCCTAGTTTGGTTGGATGAGATTGTTCCCAGTTTGGTTAGTTGAGATTGTTCCTAGTTTGGTTGGATCAGATTGTTCCTAGTTTGGTAATTTGAGCTTGTTCCTAGTTTGGTTGGATGAGATTGTTCCTAGTTTGGTTAGTTGAGATTGTTCTTAGTTTGGTTGGATGAGATTGTTCCTAGTTTGGTTGGATGAGGTAGAAAGTGGGTCTAATCGGTCCAACACTCTAGTAGGTAGTAAAAGTGGGTCTAATCGGTCCAAGAGCGTGTCGGGCACTCTAGTAGGTAGAAAGTGAGTCTAATCGGGCCAAGAGCGTGTCGGGCACTCTACTCTAGTAGGTAGAAAGTGGGTCTAATCGGGCCAAGAGCGTGTCGGGCACTCTAGTAGAGCGTGTCGGGCACTCTAGTAGGTAGAAAATGGGTCTAATCGGGCCAGAGCGTGTCCGGCACTCTAGTAGGTAGAAAGTGGGTCTAATCTTTTTACCTTGCTGTTATTGAATGTTGACGACTGGCAGTACCGATTGAGCATCAACCCTCCCGCGCTGCAGCACCCCCTCCTCCGGCCGGGAGAAGCGTCGCTACGAAGCTGCATGGCATGCCAGTTGATGCCAGCCTCATAGAACCGCTACTGGTTAGCAAAGATTAGTCGGCGCAGACGTGACACCGTGTATCTACAATCTTAATCATTCTTCAGGTGCCTAAAGTGTAACACCCTGTAGGGCTTTCGAATACTAGACTTTTACTTTTACGAAAACTAGATGGCGCTAGTAGTTTTTTAAAACGCGGTAATGAAATGTTTTCTGCGATGTGATAAAGGTGTGGGGTGCATAGTGTTCGCCACGCGGACACGTTCGCCTCGCGAAAACTTAGAACTTAGAACTTAAAACTTAAAAATGAAAATGAAAACCGCCTACGGTACGGTAGTAGGTACCATGTGTGGGGTGTCGTTTGAAAGAGGAAGTCGAGCCGCGTTCGATGGTACAACACTTACGGCGATCGGTGACGACATGTCGCGCAACATTGTACCTATAGTACCCAGCGTGGGTGCCGGCCGAGATTGTTCCCAGTTTGGTTACGTCCATTTTAGCTTTGTAGCTCGAAAAGTGGTCAAGAGCGAGTCGGACCGGCCGGACACACTTTAGAACCCAAACGTCACTTTGAACGACACATGTCAATAACCTAACCTAAACTCGAGCGAACTAACTTCGAGTGACCTGCTTGTTCCTGTCCAGTGTCCAGTACGGTTCGCATGATTTTTTTTTTAATTCATCATCAAGTCCGTTTTTAATAATTTTACCAGTATGAGGACAGCATATATTACATAAATCAATAAAAATATCTGTGTGTTGCGGGACCGTTACGGTGTAATAATTAAAATCAAGTTAAGTGAGGCCAGCTTAAACTGGTCTCTCATAGTGTTTGTATGAAAACACCAATATTAAGGTGATCCCTTGCTTGGGGTAGGTTCATGTGCTGCCGATAGTTCCCAGTTTGGTTCGTTGAGATTGTTCCTAGTTTGGTTACTTGAGATTGTTCCTAGTTTGGTTACTTGAGATTGTTCCTAGTTTGGTTGGATGAGATTGTTCCCAGTTTGGTTGGACGAGATTGTTCCTAGTTTGGTTGGACGAGATTGTTCCTAGTTTGGTTGGACGAGATTGTTCCTAGTTTGGTTGGATGAGATTGTTCCCAGTTTGGTTAGTTGAGATTGTTCCTAGTTTGGTTGGATCAGATTGTTCCTAGTTTGGTAATTTGAGCTTGTTCCTAGTTTGGTTGGATGAGATTGTTCCTAGTTTGGTTAGTTGAGATTGTTCTTAGTTTGGTTGGATGAGATTGTTCCTAGTTTGGGATGAGGTAGAAAGTGGGTCTAATCGGTCCAAGAGCGTGTCGGGCACTCTAGTAGGTAGAAAGTGGGTCTAATCGGGCCAAGAGCGTGTCGGGCACTCTAGTAGGTAGAAAGTGGGTCTAATCGGGCCAAGAGCGTGTCGGGCACTCTAGTAGGTAGAAAGTGGGTCTAATCGGTCCAAGAGCGTGTCGGGCACTCTAGTAGGTAGAAAGTGGGTCTAATCGGGCCAAGAGCGTGTCGGGCACTCTAGTAGGTAGAAAGTGGGTCTAATCGGGCCAAGAGCGTGTCGGGCACTCTAGTAGGTAGAAAGTGGGTCTAATCGGTCCAAGAGCGTGTCGGGCACTCTAGTAGGTAGAAAGTGGGTCTAATCGGGCCAAGAGCGTGTCCGGCACTCTAGTAGGTAGAAAGTGGGTCTAATCTTTTTTTACCTTGCTGTTATTGAATGTTGACGACTGGCAGTACCGATTGAGCATCAACCCCTCCCGCGCTGCAGCACCCCCCTCCCCCTCCGGCCGGGAGAAGCGTCGCTACGAAGCTGCATGGCATGCCAGTTGATGCCAGCCTCATAGAACCGCTACTGGTTAGCAAAGATTAGTCGGCGCAGACGTGACACCGTGTATCTACAATCTTAATCATTCTTCAGGTGCCTAAAGTGTAACACCCTGTGTAGGGCTTTCGAATACTAGACTTTTACTTTTACGAAAACTAGATGGCGCTAGTAGTTTTTTAAAACGCGGTAATGAAATGTTTTCTGCGATGTGATAAAGGTGTGGGGTGCATAGTGTTCGCCACGCGGACACGTTCGCCTCGCGAAAACTTAGAACTTAGAACTTAAAACTTAAAAATGAAAAATGAAAACCGCCTACGGTACGGTAGTAGGTACCATGTGTGGGGTGTCGTTTGAAAGAGGAAGTCGAGCCGCGTTCGATGGTACAACACTTACGGCGATCGGTGACGACATGTCGCGCAACATTGTACCTATAGTACCCAGCGTGGGTGCCGGCCGAGATTGTTCCCAGTTTGGTTACGTCCATTTTAGCTTTGTAGCTCGAAAAGTGGTCAAGAGCGAGTCGGACCGGCCGGACACACTTTAGAACCCAAACGTCACTTTGAACGACACATGTCAATAACCTAACCTAAACTCGAGCGAACTAACTTCGAGTGACCTGCTTGTTCCTGTCCAGTGTCCAGTACGGTTCGCATGATTTTTTTTTTAATTCATCATCAAGTCCGTTTTTAATAATTTTACCAGTATGAGGACAGCATATATTACATAAATCAATAAAAATATCTGTGTGTTGCGGGACCGTTACGGTGTAATAATTAAAATCAAGTTAAGTGAGGCCAGCTTAAACTGGTCTCTCATAGTGTTTGTATGAAAACACCAATATTAAGGTGATCCCTTGCTTGGGGTAGGTTCATGTGCTGCCGATAGTTCCCAGTTTGGTTCGTTGAGATTGTTCCTAGTTTGGTTACTTGAGATTGTTCCTAGTTTGGTTACTTGAGATTGTTCCTAGTTTGGTTGGATGAGATTGTTCCCAGTTTGGTTGGACGAGATTGTTCCTAGTTTGGTTGGACGAGATTGTTCCTAGTTTGGTTGGACGAGATTGTTCCTAGTTTGGTTGGATGAGATTGTTCCCAGTTTGGTTAGTTGAGATTGTTCCTAGTTTGGTTGGATCAGATTGTTCCTAGTTTGGTAATTTGAGCTTGTTCCTAGTTTGGTTGGATGAGATTGTTCCTAGTTTGGTTAGTTGAGATTGTTCTTAGTTTGGTTGGATGAGATTGTTCCTAGTTTGGTTGGATGAGGTAGAAAGTGGGTCTAATCGGTCCAAGAGCGTGTCGGGCACTCTAGTAGGTAGAAAGTGGGTCTAATCGGGCCAAGAGCGTGTCGGGCACTCTAGTAGGTAGAAAGTGGGTCTAATCGGGCCAAGAGCGTGTCGGGCACTCTAGTAGGTAGAAAGTGGGTCTAATCGGTCCAAGAGCGTGTCGGGCACTCTAGTAGGTAGAAAGTGGGTCTAATCGGGCCAAGAGCGTGTCGGGCACTCTAGTAGGTAGAAAGTGGGTCTAATCGGGCCAAGAGCGTGTCGGGCACTCTAGTAGGTAGAAAGTGGGTCTAATCGGTCCAAGAGCGTGTCGGGCACTCTAGTAGGTAGAAAGTGGGTCTAATCGGGCCAAGAGCGTGTCCGGCACTCTAGTAGGTAGAAAGTGGGTCTAATCTTTTTTTACCTTGCTGTTATTGAATGTTGACGACTGGCAGTACCGATTGAGCATCAACCCTCCCGCGCTGCAGCACCCTCCTCCGGCCGGGAGAAGCGTCGCTACGAAGCTGCATGGCATGCCAGTTGATGCCAGCCTCATAGAACCGCTACTGGTTAGCAAAGATTAGTCGGCGCAGACGTGACACCGTGTATCTACAATCTTAATCATTCTTCAGGTGCCTAAAGTGTAACACCCTGTGTAGGGCTTTCGAATACTAGACTTTTACTTTTACGAAAACTAGATGGCGCTAGTAGTTTTTTAAAACGCGGTAATGAAATGTTTTCTGCGATGTGATAAAGGTGTGGGGTGCATAGTGTTCGCCACGCGGACACGTTCGCCTCGCGAAAACTTAGAACTTAGAACTTAAAACTTAAAAATGAAAAATGAAAACCGCCTACGGTACGGTAGTAGGTACCATGTGTGGGTGTCGTTTGAAAGAGGAAGTCGAGCCGCGTTCGATGGTACAACACTTACGGCGATCGGTGACGACATGTCGCGCAACATTGTACCTATAGTACCCAGCGTGGGTGCCGGCCGAGATTGTTCCCAGTTTGGTTACGTCCATTTTAGCTTTGTAGCTCGAAAAGTGGTCAAGAGCGAGTCGGACCGGCCGGACACACTTTAGAACCCAAACGTCACTTTGAACGACACATGTCAATAACCTAACCTAAACTCGAGCGAACTAACTTCGAGTGACCTGCTTGTTCCTGTCCAGTGTCCAGTACGGTTCGCATGATTTTTTTTTTAATTCATCATCAAGTCCGTTTTTAATAATTTTACCAGTATGAGGACAGCATATATTACATAAATCAATAAAAATATCTGTGTGTTGCGGGACCGTTACGGTGTAATAATTAAAATCAAGTTAAGTGAGGCCAGCTTAAACTGGTCTCTCATAGTGTTTGTATGAAAACACCAATATTAAGGTGATCCCTTGCTTGGGGTAGGTTCATGTGCTGCCGATAGTTCCCAGTTTGGTTCGTTGAGATTGTTCCTAGTTTGGTTACTTGAGATTGTTCCTAGTTTGGTTACTTGAGATTGTTCCTAGTTTGGTTGGATGAGATTGTTCCCAGTTTGGTTGGACGAGATTGTTCCTAGTTTGGTTGGACGAGATTGTTCCTAGTTTGGTTGGACGAGATTGTTCCTAGTTTGGTTGGATGAGATTGTTCCCAGTTTGGTTAGTTGAGATTGTTCCTAGTTTGGTTGGATCAGATTGTTCCTAGTTTGGTAATTTGAGCTTGTTCCTAGTTTGGTTGGATGAGATTGTTCCTAGTTTGGTTAGTTGAGATTGTTCTTAGTTTGGTTGGATGAGATTGTTCCTAGTTTGGTTGGATGAGGTAGAAAGTGGGTCTAATCGGTCCAAGAGCGTGTCGGGCACTCTAGTAGGTAGAAAGTGGGTCTAATCGGGCCAAGAGCGTGTCGGGCACTCTAGTAGGTAGAAAGTGGGTCTAATCGGGCCAAGAGCGTGTCGGGCACTCTAGTAGGTAGAAAGTGGGTCTAATCGGTCCAAGAGCGTGTCGGGCACTCTAGTAGGTAGAAAGTGGGTCTAATCGGGCCAAGAGCGTGTCCGGCACTCTAGTAGGTAGAAAGTGGGTCTAATCTTTTTTTACCTTGCTGTTATTGAATGTTGACGACTGGCAGTACCGATTGAGCATCAACCCTCCCGCGCTGCAGCACCCTCCTCCGGCCGGGAGAAGCGTCGCTACGAAGCTGCATGGCATGCCAGTTGATGCCAGCCTCATAGAACCGCTACTGGTTAGCAAAGATTAGTCGGCGCAGACGTGACACCGTGTATCTACAATCTTAATCATTCTTCAGGTGCCTAAAGTGTAACACCCTGTGTAGGGCTTTCGAATACTAGACTTTTACTTTTACGAAAACTAGATGGCGCTAGTAGTTTTTTAAAACGCGGTAATGAAATGTTTTCTGCGATGTGATAAAGGTGTGGGGTGCATAGTGTTCGCCACGCGGACACGTTCGCCTCGCGAAAACTTAGAACTTAGAACTTAAAACTTAAAAATGAAAAATGAAAACCGCCTACGGTACGGTAGTAGGTACCATGTGTGGGTGTCGTTTGAAAGAGGAAGTCGAGCCGCGTTCGATGGTACAACACTTACGGCGATCGGTGACGACATGTCGCGCAACATTGTACCTATAGTACCCAGCGTGGGTGCCGGCCGAGATTGTTCCCAGTTTGGTTACGTCCATTTTAGCTTTGTAGCTCGAAAAGTGGTCAAGAGCGAGTCGGACCGGCCGGACACACTTTAGAACCCAAACGTCACTTTGAACGACACATGTCAATAACCTAACCTAAACTCGAGCGAACTAACTTCGAGTGACCTGCTTGTTCCTGTCCAGTGTCCAGTACGGTTCGCATGATTTTTTTTTTAATTCATCATCAAGTCCGTTTTTAATAATTTTACCAGTATGAGGACAGCATATATTACATAAATCAATAAAAATATCTGTGTGTTGCGGGACCGTTACGGTGTAATAATTAAAATCAAGTTAAGTGAGGCCAGCTTAAACTGGTCTCTCATAGTGTTTGTATGAAAACACCAATATTAAGGTGATCCCTTGCTTGGGGTAGGTTCATGTGCTGCCGATAGTTCCCAGTTTGGTTCGTTGAGATTGTTCCTAGTTTGGTTACTTGAGATTGTTCCTAGTTTGGTTACTTGAGATTGTTCCTAGTTTGGTTGGATGAGATTGTTCCCAGTTTGGTTGGACGAGATTGTTCCTAGTTTGGTTGGACGAGATTGTTCCTAGTTTGGTTGGACGAGATTGTTCCTAGTTTGGTTGGATGAGATTGTTCCCAGTTTGGTTAGTTGAGATTGTTCCTAGTTTGGTTGGATCAGATTGTTCCTAGTTTGGTAATTTGAGCTTGTTCCTAGTTTGGTTGGATGAGATTGTTCCTAGTTTGGTTAGTTGAGATTGTTCTTAGTTTGGTTGGATGAGATTGTTCCTAGTTTGGTTGGATGAGGTAGAAAGTGGGTCTAATCGGGCCAAGAGCGTGTCGGGCACTCTAGTAGGTAGAAAGTGGGTCTAATCGGACCAAGAGCGTGTCGGGCACGCTAGTAGGTAGAAAGTGGGTCTAATCGGGCCAAGAGCGTGTCGGGCACTCTAGTAGGTAGAAAGTGGGTCTAATCGGTCCAAGAGCGTGTCGGGCACTCTAGTAGGTAGAAAGTGGGTCTAATCGGGCCAAGAGCGTGTCCGGCACTCTAGTAGGTAGAAAGTGGGTCTAATCTTTTTTTACCTTGCTGTTATTGAATGTTGACGACTGGCAGTACCGATTGAGCATCAACCCTCCCGCGCTGCAGCACCTCCCCTCCGGCCGGGAGAAGCGTCGCTACGAAGCTGCATGGCATGCCAGTTGATGCCAGCCTCATAGAACCGCTACTGGTTAGCAAAGATTAGTCGGCGCAGACGTGACACCGTGTATCTACAATCTTAATCATTCTTCAGGTGCCTAAAGTGTAACACCCTGTGTAGGGCTTTCGAATACTAGACTTTTACTTTTACGAAAACTAGATGGCGCTAGTAGTTTTTTAAAACGCGGTAATGAAATGTTTTCTGCGATGTGATAAAGGTGTGGGGTGCATAGTGTTCGCCACGCGGACACGTTCGCCTCGCGAAAACTTAGAACTTAGAACTTAAAACTTAAAAATGAAAATGAAAACCGCCTACGGTACGGTAGTAGGTACCATGTGTGGGGTGTCGTTTGAAAGAGGAAGTCGAGCCGCGTTCGATGGTACAACACTTACGGCGATCGGTGACGACATGTCGCGCAACATTGTACCTATAGTACCCAGCGTGGGTGCCGGCCGAGATTGTTCCCAGTTTGGTTACGTCCATTTTAGCTTTGTAGCTCGAAAAGTGGTCAAGAGCGAGTCGGACCGGCCGGACACACTTTAGAACCCAAACGTCACTTTGAACGACACATGTCAATAACCTAACCTAAACTCGAGCGAACTAACTTCGAGTGACCTGCTTGTTCCTGTCCAGTGTCCAGTACGGTTCGCATGATTTTTTTTTTAATTCATCATCAAGTCCGTTTTTAATAATTTTACCAGTATGAGGACAGCATATATTACATAAATCAATAAAAATATCTGTGTGTTGCGGGACCGTTACGGTGTAATAATTAAAATCAAGTTAAGTGAGGCCAGCTTAAACTGGTCTCTCATAGTGTTTGTATGAAAACACCAATATTAAGGTGATCCCTTGCTTGGGGTAGGTTCATGTGCTGCCGATAGTTCCCAGTTTGGTTCGTTGAGATTGTTCCTAGTTTGGTTACTTGAGATTGTTCCTAGTTTGGTTACTTGAGATTGTTCCTAGTTTGGTTGGATGAGATTGTTCCCAGTTTGGTTGGACGAGATTGTTCCTAGTTTGGTTGGACGAGATTGTTCCTAGTTTGGTTGGACGAGATTGTTCCTAGTTTGGTTGGATGAGATTGTTCCCAGTTTGGTTAGTTGAGATTGTTCCTAGTTTGGTTGGATCAGATTGTTCCTAGTTTGGTAATTTGAGCTTGTTCCTAGTTTGGTTGGATGAGATTGTTCCTAGTTTGGTTAGTTGAGATTGTTCTTAGTTTGGTTGGATGAGATTGTTCCTAGTTTGGTTGGATGAGGTAGAAAGTGGGTCTAATCGGTCCAAGAGCGTGTCGGGCACTCTAGTAGGTAGAAAGTGGGTCTAATCGGGCCAAGAGCGTGTCGGGCACTCTAGTAGGTAGAAAGTGGGTCTAATCGCCAAGAGCGTGTCGGGCACTCTAGTAGGTGAAAGTGGGTCTAATCGGTCCAAGAGCGTGTCGGGCACTCTAGTAGGTAGAAAGTGGGTCTAATCGGGCCAAGAGCGTGTCGGGCACTCTAGTAGGTAGAAAGTGGGTCTAATCGGGCCAAGAGCGTGTCGGGCACTCTAGTAGGTAGAAAGTGGGTCTAATCGGTCCAAGAGCGTGTCGGGCACTCTAGTAGGTAGAAAGTGGGTCTAATCGGGCCAAGAGCGTGTCCGGCACTCTAGTAGGTAGAAAGTGGGTCTAATCTTTTTTTACCTTGCTGTTATTGAATGTTGACGACTGGCAGTACCGATTGAGCATCAACCCCTCCCGCGCTGCAGCACCCCCCTTCCCCTCCGGCCGGGAGAAGCGTCGCTACGAAGCTGCATGGCATGCCAGTTGATGCCAGCCTCATAGAACCGCTACTGGTTAGCAAAGATTAGTCGGCGCAGACGTGACACCGTGTATCTACAATCTTAATCATTCTTCAGGTGCCTAAAGTGTAACACCCTGTGTAGGGCTTTCGAATACTAGACTTTTACTTTTACGAAAACTAGATGGCGCTAGTAGTTTTTTAAAACGCGGTAATGAAATGTTTTCTGCGATGTGATAAAGGTGTGGGGTGCATAGTGTTCGCCACGCGGACACGTTCGCCTCGCGAAAACTTAGAACTTAGAACTTAAAACTTAAAAATGAAAATGAAAACCGCCTACGGTACGGTAGTAGGTACCATGTGTGGGGTGTCGTTTGAAAGAGGAAGTCGAGCCGCGTTCGATGGTACAACACTTACGGCGATCGGTGACGACATGTCGCGCAACATTGTACCTATAGTACCCAGCGTGGGTGCCGGCCGAGATTGTTCCCAGTTTGGTTACGTCCATTTTAGCTTTGTAGCTCGAAAAGTGGTCAAGAGCGAGTCGGACCGGCCGGACACACTTTAGAACCCAAACGTCACTTTGAACGACACATGTCAATAACCTAACCTAAACTCGAGCGAACTTCGAGTGACCTGCTTGTTCCTGTCCAGTGTCCAGTACGGTTCGCATGATTTTTTTAATTCATCATCAAGTCCGTTTTTAATAATTTTACCAGTATGAGGACAGCATATATTACATAAATCAATAAAAATATCTGTGTGTTGCGTGACCGTTACTGTGTAATAATTAAAATCAAGTTAAGTGAGGCCAGCTTAAACTGGTCTCTCATAGTGTTTGTATGAAAACACCAATATTAAGGTGATCCCTTGCTTGGGGTAGGTTCATGTGCTGCCGATAGTTCCCAGTTTGGTTCGTTGAGATTGTTCCTAGTTTGGTTACTTGAGATTGTTCCTAGTTTGGTTACTTGAGATTGTTCCTAGTTTGGTTGGATGAGATTGTTCCCAGTTTGGTTGGACGAGATTGTTCCTAGTTTGGTTGGACGAGATTGTTCCTAGTTTGGTTGGACGAGATTGTTCCTAGTTTGGTTGGATGAGATTGTTCCCAGTTTGGTTAGTTGAGATTGTTCCTAGTTTGGTTGGATCAGATTGTTCCTAGTTTGGTAATTTGAGCTTGTTCCTAGTTTGGTTGGATGAGATTGTTCCTAGTTTGGTTAGTTGAGATTGTTCTTAGTTTGGTTGGATGAGATTGTTCCTAGTTTGGTTGGATGAGGTAGAAAGTGGGTCTAATCGGTCCAAGAGCGTGTCGGGCACTCTAGTAGGTAGAAAGTGGGTCTAATCGCCAAGAGCGTGTCGGGCACTCTAGTAGGTAGAAAGTGGGTCTAATCGGGCCAAGAGCGTGTCGGGCACTCTAGTAGGTAGAAAGTGGGTCTAATCGGGCCAAGAGCGTGTCGGGCACTCTAGTAGGTAGAAAGTGGGTCTAATCGGGCCAAGAGCGTGTCCGGCACTCTAGTAGGTAGAAAGTGGGTCTAATCTTTTTTTACCTTGCTGTTATTGAATGTTGACGACTGGCAGTACCGATTGAGCATCAACCCCTCCCCGCGCTGCAGCACCCCCCTCCCCCTCCGGCCGGGAGAAGCGTCGCTACGAAGCTGCATGGCATGCCAGTTGATGCCAGCCTCATAGAACCGCTACTGGTTAGCAAAGATTAGTCGGCGCAGACGTGACACCGTGTATCTACAATCTTAATCATTCTTCAGGTGCCTAAAGTGTAACACCCTGTGTAGGGCTTTCGAATACTAGACTTTTACTTTTACGAAAACTAGATGGCGCTAGTAGTTTTTTAAAACGCGGTAATGAAATGTTTTCTGCGATGTGATAAAGGTGTGGGGTGCATAGTGTTCGCCACGCGGACACGTTCGCCTCGCGAAAACTTAGAACTTAGAACTTAAAACTTAAAAATGAAAAATGAAAACCGCCTACGGTACGGTAGTAGGTACCATGTGTGGGTGTCGTTTGAAAGAGGAAGTCGAGCCGCGTTCGATGGTACAACACTTACGGCGATCGGTGACGACATGTCGCGCAACATTGTACCTATAGTACCCAGCGTGGGTGCCGGCCGAGATTGTTCCCAGTTTGGTTACGTCCATTTTAGCTTTGTAGCTCGAAAAGTGGTCAAGAGCGAGTCGGACCGGCCGGACACACTTTAGAACCCAAACGTCACTTTGAACGACACATGTCAATAACCTAACCTAAACTCGAGCGAACTAACTTCGAGTGACCTGCTTGTTCCTGTCCAGTGTCCAGTACGGTTCGCATGATTTTTTTTTTAATTCATCATCAAGTCCGTTTTTAATAATTTTACCAGTATGAGGACAGCATATATTACATAAATCAATAAAAATATCTGTGTGTTGCGGGACCGTTACGGTGTAATAATTAAAATCAAGTTAAGTGAGGCCAGCTTAAACTGGTCTCTCATAGTGTTTGTATGAAAACACCAATATTAAGGTGATCCCTTGCTTGGGGTAGGTTCATGTGCTGCCGATAGTTCCCAGTTTGGTTCGTTGAGATTGTTCCTAGTTTGGTTACTTGAGATTGTTCCTAGTTTGGTTACTTGAGATTGTTCCTAGTTTGGTTGGATGAGATTGTTCCCAGTTTGGTTGGACGAGATTGTTCCTAGTTTGGTTGGACGAGATTGTTCCTAGTTTGGTTGGACGAGATTGTTCCTAGTTTGGTTGGATGAGATTGTTCCCAGTTTGGTTAGTTGAGATTGTTCCTAGTTTGGTTGGATCAGATTGTTCCTAGTTTGGTAATTTGAGCTTGTTCCTAGTTTGGTTGGATGAGATTGTTCCTAGTTTGGTTAGTTGAGATTGTTCTTAGTTTGGTTGGATGAGATTGTTCCTAGTTTGGTTGGATGAGGTAGAAAGTGGGTCTAATCGGTCCAAGAGCGTGTCGGGCACTCTAGTAGGTAGAAAGTGGGTCTAATCGGGCCAAGAGCGTGTCGGGCACTCTAGTAGGTAGAAAGTGGGTCTAATCGGGCCAAGAGCGTGTCGGGCACTCTAGTAGGTAGAAAGTGGGTCTAATCGGTCCAAGAGCGTGTCGGGCACTCTAGTAGGTAGAAAGTGGGTCTAATCGGGCCAAGAGCGTGTCCGGCACTCTAGTAGGTAGAAAGTGGGTCTAATCTTTTTTTACCTTGCTGCTATTGAATGTTGATGACTGGCAGTGCCGATTGAGCATCAACCCCTCCCCGCGCTGCAGCACCCCCCTCCCCCTCCGGCCGGGAGAAGCGTCGCTACGAAGCTGCATGGCATGCCAGTTGATGCCAGCCTCATAGAACCGCTACTGGTTAGCAAAGATTAGTCGGCGCAGACGTGACACCGTGTATCTACAATCTTAATCATTCTTCAGGTGCCTAAAGTGTAACACCCTGTGTAGGGCTTTCGAATACTAGACTTTTACTTTTACGAAAACTAGATGGCGCTAGTAGTTTTTTAAAACGCGGTAATGAAATGTTTTCTGCGATGTGATAAAGGTGTGGGGTGCATAGTGTTCGCCACGCGGACACGTTCGCCTCGCGAAAACTTAGAACTTAGAACTTAAAACTTAAAAATGAAAAATGAAAACCGCCTACGGTACGGTAGTAGGTACCATGTGTGGGGTGTCGTTTGAAAGAGGAAGTCGAGCCGCGTTCGATGGTACAACACTTACGGCGATCGGTGACGACATGTCGCGCAACATTGTACCTATAGTACCCAGCGTGGGTGCCGGCCGAGATTGTTCCCAGTTTGGTTACGTCCATTTTAGCTTTGTAGCTCGAAAAGTGGTCAAGAGCGAGTCGGACCGGCCGGACACACTTTAGAACCCAAACGTCACTTTGAACGACACATGTCAATAACCTAACCTAAACTCGAGCGAACTAACTTCGAGTGACCTGCTTGTTCCTGTCCAGTGTCCAGTACGGTTCGCATGATTTTTTTTTTAATTCATCATCAAGTCCGTTTTTAATAATTTTACCAGTATGAGGACAGCATATATTACATAAATCAATAAAAATATCTGTGTGTTGCGGGACCGTTACGGTGTAATAATTAAAATCAAGTTAAGTGAGGCCAGCTTAAACTGGTCTCTCATAGTGTTTGTATGAAAACACCAATATTAAGGTGATCCCTTGCTTGGGGTAGGTTCATGTGCTGCCGATAGTTCCCAGTTTGGTTCGTTGAGATTGTTCCTAGTTTGGTTACTTGAGATTGTTCCTAGTTTGGTTACTTGAGATTGTTCCTAGTTTGGTTGGATGAGATTGTTCCCAGTTTGGTTGGACGAGATTGTTCCTAGTTTGGTTGGACGAGATTGTTCCTAGTTTGGTTGGACGAGATTGTTCCTAGTTTGGTTGGATGAGATTGTTCCCAGTTTGGTTAGTTGAGATTGTTCCTAGTTTGGTTGGATCAGATTGTTCCTAGTTTGGTAATTTGAGCTTGTTCCTAGTTTGGTTGGATGAGATTGTTCCTAGTTTGGTTAGTTGAGATTGTTCTTAGTTTGGTTGGATGAGATTGTTCCTAGTTTGGTTGGATGAGGTAGAAAGTGGGTCTAATCGGTCCAAGAGCGTGTCGGGCACTCTAGTAGGTAGAAAGTGGGTCTAATCGGTCCAAGAGCGTGTCGGGCACTCTAGTAGGTAGAAAGTGGGTCTAATCGGGCCAAGAGCGTGTCGGGCACTCTAGTAGGTAGAAAGTGGGTCTAATCGGGCCAAGAGCGTGTCCGGCACTCTAGTAGGTAGAAAGTGGGTCTAATCTTTTTTTACCTTGCTGTTATTGAATGTTGACGACTGGCAGTACCGATTGAGCATCAACCCCTCCCGCGCTGCAGCACCCCCCTCCCCCTCCGGCCGGGAGAAGCGTCGCTACGAAGCTGCATGGCATGCCAGTTGATGCCAGCCTCATAGAACCGCTACTGGTTAGCAAAGATTAGTCGGCGCAGACGTGACACCGTGTATCTACAATCTTAATCATTCTTCAGGTGCCTAAAGTGTAACACCCTGTGTAGGGCTTTCGAATACTAGACTTTTACTTTTACGAAAACTAGATGGCGCTAGTAGTTTTTTAAAACGCGGTAATGAAATGTTTTCTGCGATGTGATAAAGGTGTGGGGTGCATAGTGTTCGCCACGCGGACACGTTCGCCTCGCGAAAACTTAGAACTTAGAACTTAAAACTTAAAACTTAAAAATGAAAAATGAAAACCGCCTACGGTACGGTAGTAGGTACCATGTGTGGGGTGTCGTTTGAAAGAGGAAGTCGAGCCGCGTTCGATGGTACAACACTTACGGCGATCGGTGACGACATGTCGCGCAACATTGTACCTATAGTACCCAGCGTGGGTGCCGGCCGAGATTGTTCCCAGTTTGGTTACGTCCATTTTAGCTTTGTAGCTCGAAAAGTGGTCAAGAGCGAGTCGGACCGGCCGGACACACTTTAGAACCCAAATGTCACTTTGAACGACACATGTCAATAACCTAACCTAAACTCGAGCGAACTAACTTCGAGTGACCTGCTTGTTCCTGTCCAGTGTCCAGTACGGTTCGCATGTTTTTTTTTTTTAATTCATCATCAAGTCCGTTTTTAATAATTTTACCAGTATGAGGACAGCATATATTACATAAATCAATAAAAATATCTGTGTGTTGCGGGACCGTTACGGTGTAATAATTAAAATCAAGTTAAGTGAGGCCAGCTTAAACTGGTCTCTCATAGTGTTTGTATGAAAACACCAATATTAAGGTGATCCCTTGCTTGGGGTAGGTTCATGTGCTGCCGATAGTTCCCAGTTTGGTTCGTTGAGATTGTTCCTAGTTTGGTTACTTGAGATTGTTCCTAGTTTGGTTACTTGAGATTGTTCCTAGTTTGGTTGGATGAGATTGTTCCCAGTTTGGTTGGACGAGATTGTTCCTAGTTTGGTTGGACGAGATTGTTCCTAGTTTGGTTGGACGAGATTGTTCCTAGTTTGGTTGGATGAGATTGTTCCCAGTTTGGTTAGTTGAGATTGTTCCTAGTTTGGTTGGATCAGATTGTTCCTAGTTTGGTAATTTGAGCTTGTTCCTAGTTTGGTTGGATGAGATTGTTCCTAGTTTGGTTAGTTGAGATTGTTCTTAGTTTGGTTGGTTGAGATTGTTCCTAGTTTGGTTGGATGAGATTGTTCCTAGTTTGGTTCGTTGAGATTGTTCCTAGTTTGGTTGGACGAGATTGTTCCTAGTTTGGTTGGATGAGATTGTTCCCAGTTTGGTAATTTGAGATTGTTCCTAGTATGATTGGATGAGATTGTTCCTAGTTTGGTAATTTGAGCTTGTTCCTAGTTTGGTTGGATGAGATTGTTCCTAGTTTGGTTAGTTGAGATTGTTCTTAGTTTGGTTGGATGAGATTGTTCCTAGTTTGGTTGGATGAGGTAGAAAGTGGGTCTAATCGGTCCAAGAGCGTGTCGGGCACTCTAGTAGGTAGAAAGTGGGTCTAATCTTTTTTTACCTTGCTGTTATTGAATGTTGACGACTGGCAGTACCGATTGAGCATCAACCCCCCGCGCTGCAGCACCCCCCTCCCCCTCCGGCCGGGAGAAGCGTCGCTACGAAGCTGCATGGCATGCCAGTTGATGCCAGCCTCATAGAACCGCTACTGGTTAGCAAAGATTAGTCGGCGCAGACGTGACACCATGTATCTACAATCGAACCTGTGATTCACACTCTGAATCTGTAATCGAGTGATTCACACTCTTCAGGTGCCTAAAGTGCGAAGACGAGATTTCATACAATTCAAACGTATTCCCCGGTTGTATCTCTAAATAGGATATGCATGTAGAGCTATAATTATTTTGTAATACCTACCTAAAAACCTAAACATAGACGTAGACGTGCCTCTATTTTTTTATATTTACAGCAGGAAAATATGAGCAATTTTCTTCACCCATAGAAAATGGATAACTGCTTTTATTTTGGCTTCTATAGGTAATATTATTTTTCGAAAAGATTTAAAAATAAGGGCATGCGTATAGTAGACCTTAATATAATAAAAAAAAATTGTAGCTCTACATGTATTATTCGGGACGAAAACAGGGGAATAAATAGGTAAGTTAGTATGAAAATGCGAAAAGCAGGCATCACTCGGGTATCCGCTCAAGTCAGGATCTGATAATCAATAGCTATAAGCAACAGATACTGATGCGTTTATTTAAATGGATTAAGTGAATCAAGAAAAGTTATTTAGTAGGTACGTCTTATTCCCATGGTAAAACGGTAAGCAGCTTGTGCAACTGCTGGGCAAGCCGCTAGTAGATTAGATAATAAGTAAATACTTATGTGGGTAAATGTATAGAGCGTATTGTTTTGTTTCACTTGCTGGGCCGGCTAATCAGCGCATAATTCGTAAACAAGTGATGTACGATGTACCTAATTATTTTATCCTGCCGAATTGTTCTGCCGAATTATCGGTTCGGCAAACATTTTACCGAATATTTGGATTCGGTTACACCTATGTTCGGCCCATCACTACTAGATACTATTAAAATTTCGTACCTAGGGGTTTCCGGAGAAGATAAATCGATCAAGATAGGTTTCTTTTTCCACAACTTGTTGCTTCACACCTTTTTTGGGAGTTTCTCATAAACTAAAAACGCCATCTATTGAAATACCGATGAATCTCGGTCAACCAAGTAGGTTCTGTTATATAAACACAAGATTACCCATCGAAAAAATAGTCTTTTGTCTCCTTTACAGACGTTCATTTATCTTCTACATCTAGTGCATACATTAGGCGTCCACCTCCCGGCACATTGCATTCGAGGACGTATGCGAATCACCCACCGTAAGTTACTTAGATACCTAGTGTAGCGTCTGTCGCGCGCGCTAATCTTTGCCCGTGCGAGAGGCAGCGCGGGCGCAGCGTGCGTACGCGCCGAAGCCACGACAGCGTTCGCTTCACACAAGTCGCGCCTCCGCCCGGGCCGCACGCTTGCCGCGCCGCGCCGTGCCACCCCACAGTGTTATTCCTTTGACTGCTAGCATGATCCCCTGCGTGATTGTTTGTGTGTGGTGACAGATATACAGTGACAATGTGGACCTTTATATTCGCACTCGTTCTGGCCGCCAGCTCAGCCGAAATACAAGAGAGAGGTAAGTCGCTCTGTTTTTCTCGTAACTTGAGCGCTCGAGCCACGCTTTATCTTAAAAACCTTAGTTTTTTTCGGTTTTCATGTCACTTGTGGCACTTGTACCGTTCTCGGTTACACAACGTGCCTATTAACCGAGAATTAGCGTATCATTACTTTTTTTAACAATGATACTTAATTAAAGGCGGTTTCAGAATTAGAAGTTTAAGGGCGAATTGCACAAGCTGTAACTTTTAGATCTTTGTAGGCAGCTAAGTTAGATAGCATACCTACCCACTAACTAGAGATGTGTCTATCTATGATATGACACATCTCTAGTTTTCTTTATACTAAGCTACCTAGGTACCTACAACATGTACAGATAAAGAATGGATTCCGAATTGGCAACATTTTTGTTTGCCTCTCTATCATATTACCTATATGACATATGAGCAGGATGTCAACTATAATGTTGCTAATTCGGCATCCATTCTTTATCAGCGCAAGTTGTACTTACCTACCTACCGATGTGTTTTATATTCAATAAGGTTGTTTTGCTTACACAATGTTTAATGTAGTTGATACTATCGTCAAAACATGAGACATGCATCCTTTGGAATTTAAGGTCAGATGCCTCAAACCAAACCTATTGTAAGAGTTTTATTTTAGGTAGGGTTGATGTTGATGCTATTTCAGTTGAGAATCACTCTATTACCGCAGTATAATTAATAGTACTAGCTATTACTTCAAAGACACTAGGTACTAACTCCTTTAAAGGAATAGGTCTTATTAAGTTCTTTGTTTTGCTACTGTGCTTTTTATTGGAATTCTAACTGTATTACCTGATTCATAGAAGAAATAGACCCGAAATCGCAACATTATTGTTTGTGTCTTTTTCATATTACATTACATTTGTGCAAGATGTCAACAATAACGTTGTTATTTTGGGTCCCCTTCTACTATGAATCAGGTAGTATCAGATAGGTTGATGTTGATGCTATATCAGTTGAGGATCACTCTATGTATTTGTATTAGGTACTTTGAAGACACTACTACTTTAAAAGAATAGTGAATAGGTACGACACTAGGTACCTAAGTATAGTGTCGTTTTTAGTTCTTTGTTTTGAAACTGTGCTCTTTATTAAAATTCTAACTGTAACTCCATTGCCTAGGTGTAAATAGAAAACTTCGAAGTACTAGAGGTACAACTTGCGCAGAGAAAGAATGGATCCCGAATTGGCAACATTGTTGTTGACATCCTGCTCATATGATATGTCACTCATATGATATGATAGAGTAAATTCTTAATTTAATAAAAAAGAATTATAGCTCTACATGGATTATTCGGGAACAAAACAGGGGAATACGTATCTATGAAAAGATGGAGAAGCCATCACTCAGGTATGCTCTTAAGAGGGTGGGTAGGTACTAGCCTTATAGAGTGCGCCTAAAAAGTTAGAACTATCCGTAGCACAGTAGCAAAACGCCAGTGACAACACTATTGAACCTCTATGACTTCTCTCATACATTTGACGTCTGTATAGGGAGGGAACAAGTGCTTACGCATTGACAGTACGGCGCGGGCCGATATGCGCACTCTATAGCTTGCTTTTACTCTAAGGTACTAGCTATTATGATATGAGATGGATGAGGCACAAAAGTCTCATAATCATACATAACATAACTGATAAAATAAAATTTTAAGAGACACAGGCTGAACCTGACCCTCAAACATTTTGTCAGACGAGGCATTCACGCTCTGCTTACTCCGCAAGGCGTGATTAGCGCGTGCAATATGAGTGTGCTTTGTAATAGGTAGTATGCTTTGTCTCTATTTATCGTTGAACTCAACTAGGCGGCGCTAGCGCACATAAAACGGCATCACCCTGCGCGATTAGGCATACATTGCTGGTTAAAATGAGTTTGTTGTAAAGGCGCACGTTATAGTTGGGTAGAATACGGTCGTTGCAATAGGTAATTTTTGACAACTGTCACACTCATACTAGAAGACACGTCTACAAAGAAAATTAGACCTTATGTCATAGCTGGAGCATGATTTGGCAGCTGTCAAATATGGCCTATTTGAATGACCTTACTTTTACTACCTATTAGTAGTTAGTACATAATGACACCGTCTGGTAGCGGCTAAGAATACTGCCACCCCTAGTCCACTCAGGGTGTTTCGCAAAAGGAGACGTAGAGTTTTTGACCTCGGCTGAATATCTGCCGACTTGGTCAACCGCATAGTGGCGGTGATACCACCTACAATAGCATTCCCAAAGAGAATTGACAATCCTTCTGCTACATGATTTTGTGTTCTTACAAAACCGTGTGGTGCCGGCAGAGTAGAATAGCACCACCCCCTCTCTTCCCGTAGGGGTCGCAAGAGGCGACACCGAGGGATAAACCCGACCCAAACAGCCAGGGCCTACCGTATGGTGGCGGTTTATCCACCACAAAAACATTCCCAAAGAGGGTTGACGTCTGGTAGGCGGCTGGTCGTAAAATTAAGCCAAATCCTTTGAAACACGATTTTGAGTTCAACAAAACGTGTTGCGCCGACCCCAAGTAATTGGGATAAGGGCAGGAAGATGATGACAAAACATGTTGTGCTGCGCCGCTCCAACATGAGTAATGGTGGACATAAAGTACCCAGCAATGTATGTCAAATCGGACCCAGTGTGTCAGTGTCGTATAGGTAGTAGCCACTTAAATAATACGTAGGTACCTACAACCATTATGAAATGACAGTTAATTTCAGGCTGTGGTTTGTTTGTTTATACACGGTATCAAGTAGTAAGTAATTGTTTATTTACTCATAGAATATTGGTGTAAGAGTATAGCTTTGTGAATGTCTGAAAGGGAAGCCAATGGGAATCGGCATGTACTCGTATGGATCTAGTATTATGTACCGATTCTAATTTAAGTGTACTTAAGTGTGTCATCGCATGTAAGGGATCAACTTATACTATACTAGTTTTTTATACAAATACTATCAACCACCAGCATAAATCGGTCTCTTAAATGGTAGGTTAAAGTGCTGGTGATAGTTACCTAATTATGAAGTCTATAACCCTGCTGCCAGAGTTTTTGACCTCGCAACTTTAGGCCTTTGACATAGTGACGTGACCACTACTGTCTGAATAATCAATGATAGAAAGCAACCGGGACTAACGGCTTTACATGCCCTTTGATGCACGAAACTAAGTTTTAAAGACGTATTAGGTGCACAGACAATATAATATATACTAACTAACGTTAGGTGGCTCCAACATAGTAATAATTTGTGAACAACTCCACCTAAATACTTTTACAACCTTCTTTTTATAGCTCCAACTAATTAAATAATACTCCGATCAAATGTAGAATCTGTTTTACGTCATAAAGTTTAAAAACTCGTCCGCCATATTCTCAAAACGAACTCTTTAACAATACAAGTGGTGAGTGCGTATGTTTCAAACAAAGGCTATTGAAGAGACAAAATAGTCTACTTATTTTACAGGTGTTCCGTGTAATGGTATCGCACACACACTTAGAGTAGTTATCAGCTGTACATCAACCTACCCAACTTATACTGGAGTTTTATACAAATACAACTACTTACTACCACTACCAATAAGTTGCTCCTTAATAGGTAGGTTGAGAGAGTTTACAGAAGTTTCACTCGACTTATTCAGGATATTTGCGATTGTCATTTGTTACATCTAGCCAGGGCTGCTATTGTCAACAATCTTAAAAAGTATAAGAATATCAAACATTAGGCATCTAATGCATATTTCTTCCAAGGCAAGTTTCAATGTTTAGACTACCCGTGAGAAACTAACAGCCTTGCTATAAACAAATTGTTACTGTTTTAAGCTGTTTGTTTGTGTTTAAAATATAAATTTATTACATTATTTTTCCTCATCAATGTATTATTCAGTCAATTGAAAAATACCATGTATTTGTACGTAGCTCTCTACTGCAATGTTAATGAATGCTAGAACCGTGATAACTTTGAGGATAAAAATAATTTTTAATTAACATAATACCTACAAATGTACTGTACGTTTCAGATATCAATAAAATAAAGGCACAAATTAGGGAAACGGTGCGCGGGGCGAACTCTACATAGAATAAACTGGATTAGATCATCATACTGGCCTTATACGTCTGTGAAAGATGATTTATTCAGTGTTTGAGGAAAGTTTTTTTTTTAATCTGCCTGATGAAGCGACGCGGGTGAAGTTTAAGTCAGATACTGCGTTGCCTGGGACGCAATTATAGAATACGCAGGGCTGCCCAGGACCCGCGCCACCCTCTCGGCCTTCCTGACTGACTCCACAGGAATTATAAGATTAGATACTCACTCTCAGGCACTTACTGCCTGCCCCGCTGCCCCACCCACGTGAAGCCAGCTCTCCCGTGGGAATGAGACAGTGTATAGCCACCTTAATTAGCACCAGCACGCAACTTAAGCTACATAGCAGAAAGAAACAGCTTGCGGAGCGGGATCTAAGTTACATGCACCTTTCATTACCGTAACTAAGAAGTTATTATTGGAATAGAATAGAAAATAATTATTTGTTATTCTTTATTTATCATACTGAGTGTTACACAACAACAAATAAAGCCGAAATAAGGCTAAGGACTCATGAAACTGAACAACTTTCCCAATTGGTCGAAACATGAAAAATAAATTGGGCCTCCCATACAAAATGTACCTACCAGCCGACCGAGTCAATTTGTATGGGAAGATCCAAATTCTTTTTTCATATTTCGATCCACATTCAAGAAAGTTGTTCAGTTTCATGAGTACCTTGACCTCCTTTAGTAAGAGTTATGATTTTGTAAAAGTAATTAATATAAATAGTTTCCTATAGAATCACCAGTTCGAACAAATGCGGCTTGCCGGTAACACACTGTACCTACCTACATGTGGAGATGTTGGTAGGTGGCTAATAGATGGCTCTTATTAAACAATTAACACTAAGGAGTGTATGGAACGCTGGATATCCCCGGTTTGAAGTCTAAAAGATTCTTTGAGTGATTTCCTGTGAGAACAAAAAATATGGTTTATGAACTTAAAATACACAAAGAGGGATTTATTATAGAGTGCGTTTTACTGGGTATGAGTGGGTGGCACTAGTACGAACGAACATTACCTCTCTGGCACGAACATAACGACAGTGACATCAGTATTCAACCTCTATACTTCACATACACTTAAGGTAGGTACGTAGGTATCTATCCCGTGAACTGTGTACCTAAATTGCGTAAAATTTAAGAAAAATAAGATTGGTTACTGTGGTAGGTAGCTAAATAGGTAAAAAAAAACATTTTAAAACAATATCCCTACTTTCCTATAAATACGACTCATCATCACCTAAAATATGATAAGTTGACCTTATGTTAACTGTTGGTACTAAAAGGTTAGATACCTATTCTATTCCATTCCAAGAAAACTGTGATGTTTTTTCCTTAAAAGACAAACTACGTCATCAATTTATGTCATATGAGCAGGATGTCAACAATAATGTTGCCAATTCGGGATCCATTTTTATCTGCGCAAGTTATACTTTTGCAACTTATTTTATTACCTACCACATTTATTTTCCGCGATGCATTGTAGTGTAAAAATAACTAATTATATTACATTCCTATTTAGAGATGACCCATAAATCATATTAATATAACAAACCGCAATGAGAAACTAGATTTATAAAAAACACTTCGCGTTGTTATTGCGTTCTTAAACGGATTATAGCGCCATATGGACTAAGACTGGCAAGACAAAATACAAAAAATTAAAACTACTTAGGTCAAAGTCTGGCAGATGAGACTGGTTGCTTTTAGGAACATTCAGACGTTAATTGCAAAATAAGCAGCGATTACGGTACTGCTTTCCGCCCGTCATATAGGACTAACCTAGTCCAGAAAAGTAGTCTCTCTCTTCGTGTGGGACACCGAGTCGTTCAACGACCTAATGAACCCTGGTGTCAGAGTTTTTCAACCGCCTACTCCCAAGTAGCAGGGCTCTGACATGGTTGTTGTGTAACGACCGCCATCATAGACAGCAACCGGGATCGACGGCTTAACGTGCCCATCCGAAGCACACCGCGGAACCATTTTGCTTTTCGGACAATCAGGTGGTTCAGCCTGCAATGTCCTAACCAGACTGGGAACAAATTCACAAAGTGATAAATATCAACTTAGTGAGTGACCCCAGCGGCAATTGAACCCGGAGCCTTCTGCGAGGCAGGCAGTCATACTATAACCACTGCGCCACATCGGCTGTCAAGAAAAGTAGTCATTATCAGCCATAACGCGTGAGCCTCAAAAATCCTCAAAGTGACCCTCATAAAGGGAACGCTCAATTGAATAGACGTGCGACGAGTTTTCAGCCGCTATCGATGAGACACGCGTCTGACGTTTGTAGCACAAAATACTGGGTGTTACAAAACAACCAATAAAGCTGAAAGGGGGTCAAGGTACTCATGAAACTGAACAACTTTCCCCATGGAACATGGGTCGAAATATGAAAAAAAAATGGGAGTACCCATACAAAATGAACTCACTTTGTATGGGAGATTTATTGGTTGTTTTGTAACACGTTGTATATAGAGAGTTTACAGAAGGTTCACTCGGCCCTATTTCGGATCTTCGCGATTGGCACTTGTTACATAGCCAGGGTTGCTCCAGTCAAAAATCTCAAAGTATAAAAAACGTCAAAACAGCAAAATGTGACAAAGAAAGTTGTATGATTCTGAGACAATTTTAAATCCAATAAATATGAGATTCGTGTCAACCACCTTCTTATTTAGGTACCTTGACTTCCCCTGAGATTCCGGTTTTTTCCAGTTTTCGTCAGTAAGCGCCAAAATCTTCGCTAGTACTGAGTGAGCCATCTGGTAAAGGCACACGCGTGCCGTTTTCCTAATTTGTGTTTGTAGCTTTGTTTCTTCTGTTTCATACATTTTAAATGGAAACGATTTCAAGCATCGCGATGTCGCACGTCTGACGTCTTCGACGATCACTTGTTTGACAGGTGCCATCTTATGCGTTACGTCTTACGTCTCCTCTGTAGAGCTTGCACCTATTGATAGACGTGGCGAAAACGACTTAACTCTTATTGACGTGTTTTCTCTGTCTACCTCACAAAGGATGTACAGGCGTGATGAATGTACGTACCTCATCATCTTCCTGCCCTTATCCCAATTACTTGGGGTCGGCGCAGCACGTTACGTTTAACACAAAATCGTATTGCAAAGGATTTGGCTGAATTTTACGACCGGCCGCCTACCAGACGTCAACCCTCCTTGGGAATGCTTTTGTGGTGGATAAACCGCCATCATACGGTTGGACCTGGTTGTTTGGGTCGGGTTTATCCCTCGGTCGCCTCTTACGAGCCCCACGGGAAGAGAGGGGGTGGTGCTATTCTACTCTGCCGGCACCACACGGCTTGATGAATACGTACCTATGTATTCTAAAAACCCGTTTCTTTACCGTGAGCATTTCTCCCGTGGCTCCGGCGACATAACTGTCCAAGTGGCCACCGGAAGCCCACGTCCACTAGTGGGACTGGTTTCGCAGCTATCTCACGAGGAAACATTAACGCTATTTCAATGTCGACGTGGCGCAGTGGTTAGTATGAAACCTGCCACATTCCCGGTGGGGTCACTCACAAAGTTGATATTTCTCACTTTGTGAATTTGCTCCCAGTCTGGTTTATGACATTGCAGGCAGAACCACCTGATTGTCCGCAAGTAAGATGGTTCCGTGCTTCGGATGGGCACGTTAAGCCGTCGGTCCCGGTTGCTATCAATGTAGGTGGTCGTTACACAAACATGTCAGAGGCCTGCTACTTGCAGTAGGTGGTTGAAAAACTCTGACACCAGGGTTCATCGCGTCGTTGAACGACTCGGTGAACCACACGAAGAGAGAGAGAGAATGTTCTACTCGAGACGCTATTTCAATGTTCAACGACGCCATTTAAAAACATATACTTAATTTTTCGTTTGATTCTTCCAAACGAGGAGTCAATCAATAATTAACAGCAGGTGTTCAGTTTTTTTATAGACTTTATCAAAATTAAGATGAAAAACGTAGCGTCCGTTTGTCTGTTATCTGCGTGACGTACCTATGCGTGAGGAAAATTCGATTATCCACCTTATTTTCACACAAATACGGTTTCTGTCAAACGGTTTGGCAGACGCCTCCATCCGCTAGCGCTGCGAATCGCACAACGCTGCGACGACGGATGCGTCTGTCGAACCGTTTGAAATAATTCGTATTTCTATGAGAATAAGGACGAAATACGTATTGTCGTAACGCATGCGTTATGCAGCGCAAAAATAATGCACAATATACGTTTTCTCGCTTAAATCTCTCAAGAATTTGTCTGAAAGGGTTACTTTTGTCTAGGTCTGACCCTATCAGATTTACCCCTTAACTTACCTCTTCATATTCAAAACCCTATAATTAAATTTACGGGAAACGGAAGAACGAAAAAACCGAGCTTTTGATGGATACCATAAGTGGTAACGGGTGTTGCGCCGGGAGTCGAACCTGGGACAAAAACAGCCAGAGCCACTTGTGGCGGGATGTGCTGCAGGGGTGTCTCGGTTTCACATAACTCCTCGCTGCTTCCGTTTTATTCAAGTTCCGGTAAAAGGAGTTCCGTTTTAAAAAATATGGGTTGTCAACGTTGATAATATCAGCACAGCAGCAGCGCATCTTTAAATCCATTTGAGGGATCATTGTTGTCATCTGCCTGCCCTTATCCCAAATTAGTCAGGTTCGGCGCAACATGTTTTGTTTCAGCACAAAATACAAAATCATGTAGCGAAAGGATTTGGCAATGTTTTAAAACCGGCCGCCTGCCTGACGTCAACCATCTTTAGGAATGCTAAAATTTCATGAGGTATCACCGCCACCACGCGACTAACTATAGTCGACAGGACAGATATTCAGCCGAGGTTAAAAACTCTACGTCGCCTTTTAGGAAACACAGACTGAGTGGACCAGGGGTGGTATTCTTAGCCGCTATCATACGTCAGAGAGAGGGATGAATTGGAATAAGGGCATGAAGATAATAAGAAAGCTTACTCTTCCGTGAAAAGTAGCTGGTGAAACTGCAGGGTGAGCCCTCGCTCCCGACCAAATAGGTGTAGGTTTGATAGTCACAGAGCTAAAAAGTGAGTATACAAAAAAGCAGGCTTTCAGTTTTTTAACAAGATCTTTCTAACACCTTTTTCACTGTAAATTGCTTTAATACTATTAATCGTAAAAAAACAAGCAGTTATTATAATGTTCACATTGTCCATGCTATGTGATACAAGGCCAGGCCTTAATAGATATGTATCGCTACTTTGGTGACGATAATAATACTACACTTTACGCCACACCGTCTTCACGCACTCAGGATGTTGAGTCCTTGGGAATGACAGGCATTAAATTGTAAAAAAACTCTTATTTCTATGTAGGGCTGAACTCATAAAATCTAGGCTAGATTAGGTGCCAGGTAAACCTAAGTTTTTGGTACTACAACATTGTTCAGTGTAAACAGTGACATCTTATTTTGATCTGTGTAGGAAACAAAATGCACTGCAGAAAAGACTTTGCTGGGTTGTGATTTGGTATACACAGTCAGAACGCAATGAACCATGGAGACAGTTTTTCAACCGCCTTCTAGGTACTCGTAAAGAAGATGGTGGTACAATAGAACATCATTCTGATGGTGGCAAATCGAGTGTGAGGGAAGTTGTACTGAAAACTTTGCTAACGCTATGAATGAACAAGTTTTTCTCTGAAGGCTTTTTGGTCGAAGAGCAAAAAACCGATCTGTAAGTTATGGTGAATATTTTTTTCATATTTAACGTAGGAAAAGTTGTTCAGTTCCATGGTCTGGTAAGATCTGTTGGTATACAGGGTGTGAGGGTAAAGAACGGTATATCGAAAACTTTACAAGTCTGTGCAGAGCAGACTGTATTGTCAATGATACACTTTGTCCATTCACAGACTTCACAGGTAAGTCCGTTCCTTGTTACCAACCGTGTGCGGTGCAAGTGTCTCCCATTCACCAGCGATAACACAAAAGCAATGCAACGTGCAGTGCGCCGGCGCAGTATATAGATGTAACAGTGAGGAAACTCGACCCGTTTCTGTTGAATCGCAAGGATTGTCACATTCGGTTATAATAATATTAAATTGTAAGAACTTTAAAAAATCTTTTGAGCATTTTGAAACTGCATTATCCCTGTTGAGTAAAAAAGGCTACTTCTTACTATGGAAAAACACCTTATATCCCTTCCGACGAGCATTCGGGAAACATTTCGCTTGGGTGAGACTGGGTCAGTTTCTTTGTAAGCGGCGTCGCACGTCTGTTTCGTATGTATGAAGTTTCCACACTGCTGAGTGCAAATGAAGCTATTTTTTTGCTGTGGCGCCGAAGCAGGCGCAGCACAATGCACTTTATCGCCCGAACAATGCAATAGCAATTTTGTCAACACGAATTTGGGAGAAAACACTCGTGGACGAAGCGACATCCGCACTTAATTTACCATATACATATTGTGTTATACGTATGTCTTTGCGGGGTAGGCAGAGCGAGTTTACAGAAGGCTCACTCGACCCTATTCAAGATTTCTGCGATTGTCACTTAATGTTACATAGGTATAGCCAGGGTTGCTTGCTTTGCTACGGCCAAAAATCTCAAAGTAGAAGAATATGAAAACAGAAAACTGATACAAGAATGTCACATGATTTTGAGTAAATTTTAATCCATGAAATACGACGTTCGTAGCAACCATCTTCTTAATTACCTTGAGTTCCCCTGAGATTCCAGCTAAAGCCAGTAAGCATCAAAATCGTCGCTAGTACTGAGTGAGCCAGCCATCTGTAAAGGCGATTTTGCTGTATTGATACTCTTTACTTTGAGGTTTTTGACAGTAGCAACCCTGCTGAATAGAGTCGAGTGAACCTTCTGTATACTATCTATTTTGTGGTTATATTATGTCGATGTGTCCGTCACAATAATATTTTGTTTTGATATAAAACTATTACTGGTTTAGGATTCTAAATTGTGTAGCGAGGCGATAGTTGGTATTTGTCAATCACTTTCGAATGATAGTGTCAGCGACGATAGTGCAGGAATCCCACTACCTATCAGTGCAAGTGTGAAAATAATACTATCAGATGACATACCGACGGTTGTTCCTGGAACCCATCGATAAACTGATACGGCGTCGACACAATGCAGTCAGTGGAAAGAGTAGAGCTGATTTACTAAAACCATACAACACGAATACGAAGAAAAAAAAATATGGTGTCGTAGTCAACGTTTAAATATCTTTTCAGAGTTACAAAATTATAAGATGCCATCGGTCCAGAACTGACGAATTTATCTCCGCCTTCTTCGACCCGATGTACGACGAAGTTATGAGGGCGCGGCATACAGACAGATAGACCGACAGACTTGACGAAACGTTAAGGTTTGTAGTCGACTACAAAACCCTAAAAAGCGGTATAAGTTGGTCCCTTAAATGGGTAGCTTGATGTGACAGTACAGTCAAGCTCAGGCTGGGTTAGACAGTTTTGGCTTTAGGCCGTTTTTATGTCGCAGGCATAATATGACTTACATTGGCGGTTCTAGTGTCTAACTGGACGTGTGCATGTCTGTACATTAGTGTCGATGCCAGGTTCTTTTTTAACAGAACGAGGTTTGACGAGTCAATACATAATATACATATTTATTACATAGTATAAACTGAAGTCGCTTTTTGCGTTTCAAAGTTTAGGGGTAAAAAAATTTTAGTGCAATATCACAAGGTATGGGTTTATAAGTTATGGGTAAATAACTTCTAGTATGGGTTTGACAGCTGTGAAATATGGCATATTTGAACGGCTTTACTATAGGTAGGTAAGCATTATCAGTATCTCTAGCAGAGGCAGTTGTATGTGACAAACTACAGAGTATAGAGTTTGTTTAAAATGAGATCTGATTTGAATATTTTAAGGAGGAATGCGTCGCCTTCCATGACCTTTTTGTATTGTCTTCGAGGGCAGAACGGAACGGTATTTACATTTGAAAATAGAACAATGGGAAGGATGGTTCAATATTTTTCTATGATCAGTACCTATCAGTGCCTACTTACTTAGAAAGCCATAAGCGCCCATCGTGACTTACCCACTATATCAAATTAAACAGCGTGTCCTTTTTTAAGTGGTCCAAAGAAAAAAATCTAGATTCTAGACTAGTGCAGTACTATTAATTATACTGTGCTAGAGTGCCCTAGTCCCTACAAAAAAAGATAAACATAGAATGTATTTACCCGACTGCCTCAGAAAGAGGGTTATGTTTTTCGAGAGTATGTATGTATGTTAGTATGTATGTGTGTATGTGGACAAGAAAATTCTTTTTCGCGGGCTAGAGCCCAAACGGATAGTTGGATTTTGACATATGAGGTGTCGTTAGATTCGTCTCAGCAGCGCGAGTGACACTGGCTATATAAAAAAAATATAGATTCAAGATGGCGAACTTTTACAGCAAGATACTACTTCAAAATTACCGCAGTCGGGTTTTTTGTTTTTGAACACATCTATTATCTTATTGCGACTGATACCCATGCTCTATTGGTGTCGATTACGTTCCCACTATGATCATGTAGCTTACGGCTTAGTTTATGTAATCCCAATTACCAATTACAGCTAGACCCAGACGACGTGTATTGAATTGACTCCAATAAAAAAAAACTCGATTTTTATCAGCAATTAGCGAGTTTACAAAATCTTTCGAAGCAGGCTAGTGGGACGGTGTTTCATACTTATACAGGATGTTAACAAATAGCTGTAAATATTTCAAGAGTTTAAATCAATACAAAATTTACCAGCAGACAACCTAAGTCAATTTGTACAGCAATTTTTTCATGTGTCGACTCTTATGTTTCTTTGAAAAAGATGTTCTGTTTTATGGGCTTTTTAAATATTTTTAGATCAGGATCTTACTAAAGGAAAGGTCAGATCAAAGGCCCCGGTTGAGTTTTAGTCAACTTAGTGGTTTTAATATTGTCGATTTAGTATAGATTGATTGACGTGAATAAGGTTTCTTAGAGAAAGTTCGGGGCTGGCTGGCTCGCCCCTGTACCTCCCTTAAATAAAACACATTGTTACGATAGAAAAACTGATTATTCATTCAATGATGCTAAACACCCTGTATATTCGCTAGTTTCGCTGAATTAATCCGGCCATGGGAAAAACACTACATTCCACACAGTGCCCCATATAGTGCACCTACCTATAGAACTCACAAAGGAAGTAGTAAATAAAGAGCGTGTTTTAGAGTAAGGTACCTCACACATCAGGTCACGACTGCTACCAGTCCACCGCTGGACGTCCACGCTGTGTCCCATGGGACACATCCCATATTGGAAAAACAACTTTCCTCAAGGAATATTAGGTCGAAATATGACGAAAAAAATGTGGACCTCCCATAGTAACGTAAATCAGCTGATCGGCAATTTTGTATGGTAGGTCCAAATAATTGGGCAAAGTTGTTCCTTATCACCAGCCAGTTTTGACCTACTCATCGTATATTATAGTTGCACCTACCAGATGTTAAATTAACTCGTTTACATGTAGGTACTGCAACAAAAACTACCTTCTATCTAAGTGCCGAATTGAGAAGAGAATCTTCTTTCACACAATCTGTTAGTAGAGTCCATTCAAAATCATAGTCATGAATGACCAGCCTAAGGGGACCAAGTTACGCTGGTCGCGTAGTATCTAATTAGTGCGACCAGCGTAATTTGGCCTCCTGCTTAGGCTGGTCATGTAATTTCATGACACTATGATTGATTGCGAATGGACTATATAATACAACCCTATAAAAAACTATGTACGTGTACCTCACGCCTACCTTACCGAGTTACATAAGTAACCCTATCTAGGTGTAGATTACAGCATAGGTAGGCTCTAATATTATGATAACATTTTCAGTGCCTGTTTCCTATCGCTTGAAATTCAATCTATCATTGTTACACACACATACACTCACACAGGTAAGTATGTGAGAAGTATTTCTTTGAACTTTTGAGTAGAATGTACTGTCCGCAGCCTTACGAGTGTCCTATTTCATATGGTAGGTAGGTAGCATTTTACAGTACTATACACGCACAATAAGTAGATAGGTATTATGATTACAACTGGGGAACAATGATGGAAAAATAAAGGTTTATTATGTAGTATATGGGGTGAAATTTCACTAGTGACCGATAGCGAAAACTCAGAACCGGCTGGTGATAAGGAACAACATTCCCTGAGGAACATCGGTAGAAAATCGAAATACAAAAAAATATTGGACCTCCCATACAAAATTGCCGATCAGCTAGCTGATTTAAGTTACTATGGTAGGTCAAATTTTTTATTTCTTATTTCGACCTATGATCCTTGGGAAAAGTTGTTCCTTAACACCAGCCGGTTCTGAGTTTTCGCTATCGGTCACTAGTAAAATTTCACCGTTTATGTGACACAATGGTTCCTATCAAAGCTAGGAGCGCCTATGCACTTTCGCTTCACTGCAGTAGCAATTGTCTAGGCAAAATCTATTTCTTTCTTGTGATTGGTTAGTTTTCTATAGGAATATTTAGTGCCCGTTATCTAGGATACTACATGATTTTGTGTTCTAACAAAACATGTTGCGCCGACCCATTTGATCTGGGATAAGAGCAGGGAGATGATGGTATCTAGGATACAACCTAAAGCAGCTGCGTGGTACTTAGATATGTACCTACATCACACAATTTTAATGTTCAGATTAGAGTTTTAAAGATGAGGGCAACTCTACGATACGGCCGCTAGACATACAAGAATTGTGTGCCTAGGTAGAGTGAAAAATAAGGAGAAAGAATTGTGTGCCTCTAGGTAAAGTGAAAAATAAGAAGACGGCGCGCGGGGCGCCTTTACGCGCGGGACGATTTTGACGCTTACTGACGTTTACTGAAAAAAACCGGAATTTCAGAGGAACTCAAGGTTAATTAAGAAGATGGTTGCCACGAACGTCATATTTCTTAGATTAAAATTGGATCAGAATGATATAACGCTGTTTGATATTCTTAAAGTTTGAGATTTTTGGCAGTAGCAAGCAACCCTGGATGTGTAATAAGTGACTATAGGGAAAATCGTAAATAGGGTCGAGTGTTCCTTCTGTAAACTCTTTCTATTGTGGTAGAGTCGTTGATCACATCTTTCTTCCCCACTTAACTAAGACAGCCAGTAGATATGAGCGAAGCCTGAATTCCCATACACAGCACCACCATAAAACCAATGGTTAAACGGACAATCATACACGAATACCGTCCAATTACAACAAAACATGATATCAGATCTGGTAATTAGTTGAGTCACCGCGCACCTAAGGAATTGTCTGCCGGCGGCGGCCGAGCGTCCCCGAAGATTCCCGAAGGTAAAACAGAGGAGTAGGGTTGCCGTTTCAGCTCTTTTCCTGCTAAATCTAGTGCTTTTTCAAGCCCTTCAGCGCGTAAACAAAATTTAGTTGAATCACGGCTTCGGATGGGCACGTTAAGCCGTCGGTCCCGGTTGCTGTCTATGATAATTAAGACGGCGGTCGTTATACAACCATCTCAGAGGCTTCCTACTTGCAGTAGGCGGTTGAAAAACTCTGAGATCGGGGTTCATGGGGTCGTTGGAGGACTTGGTGACCCGCTCAAAGAAGAAGAAATGGAATCATCATTATTGTATGCCTGCCCTTATCCCAAATCAGCTGGGGTCGGCGCAACATGGAATGTAGTGGAAAAATTAAAAATCATTTTCAGACAAAAATTTGGTCCAGAACCAAAAAATATGAACTTGATCTTGAACTCCTAATAATAACGAAACTTACCACGAAACTGGCAAAAATATGACTATGGTTATGAACAGAATAGACTTTAAATGTTAAATTTAAATCATTATAACCCCATGAAATGTGTTTTTCCTATCTATAAAATGCAATATCTATAAAATGTATTTTTAACGCATTTTTAAAAGCCGTCTTTTCCTTAGGTAGGAACCTAATTTCGGGACTTCAAATCCTTTTGCTACATGACTTTATCTAACAAAACATGTAGCGGCGTTTCCAACTGATTTCGGATAAAGGCATCATCGGATAATGGTGATTTTTTGTTAAGCATCAACTGATACGGTGAGTGAAAATGCTGGTGTTTTCTATTTCTGTTTTCCGTGTTGGCAACACTGCAGCGGAGGGGGGCGCCGGGTGGCAGCAGCCCGTGACGCAGCCACCGAAGCGTGGAGACCACGAGCCTTGAGCCTCCTCGCGCCGAGTGCCGGCCAAGAATCCTTACGGGCCAGCTCCATAGAATAGACGCGACGAGCAACATGACATATGTCAGACAAACGATCGAAAGGACGAGCGTCAAACGTGTGTAATGCACGTTTCATCTTATAGCTCCTATGGCGTCATGTTGGTTGCACTGGAAATTTGTAGGTATGTAAATTTTATAGCGGCAATGATATTACATACACATTTCCAATGCTACCAACATGACGCCATAGGAGCTATAAGATTAAACGCACTATAGCTTTGCTTCTTCTGTTTCATACATTTTATACGGAAACGGTGTCGCATGTCACTTGTTTGACAGATGCCATTTTACGTCTTAGCCCCAAACTCCACAGAGAGGACATGGAGAGGACATAATAGGACGTAGGGCATGACGCTTGACGTTTGACATCGCGACGTTTCCATACAAAATGTACGAAAAAGTATTGACAAAGGCACACACAAGCGTCGCCAAAGCGTCGCATTTATGACAGCTAGCGTCAAAAACTAAGAAGAATACCTATTTGACGATCACTTGTCTGTCAACTGTCATTCTTACGTCCTACGCCCTTCGTCTTTTTGGTGGAGTTTGCGCCTTACGGGCAAGCTCCACGGAACAGTCGCAAGACGCAACATGACATCTGTCAGACAAGCGATCGAAGGGACGCGCATCAAACGTGTGTAATGCGCGTTTCATCTTATAGCTCCTATGGCGTCATGTTGGTAGCACTGGAAATGTGTATGTAAATTTTATGGCGGCAATGATATTCCAATGCTACCAACATGACGCCATAGGAACTATAAGATGAAACGCACTATTAGCTTTGCTTCTTCTGTTTCATACATTTTATACGGAAACGGTGTCGCATGTCACTTGTTTGACAGATGCCATTTTACGTCTTACGTCTCACGTCTACTCTGTGGAGCTTGCGCCCTAGATCCTCAACCGTCAATCGGTAACGGCGAAAGTCACACTCGATGGGAACCAGGGAACACATGAATCAAATAACGGACCCGATGTGACGCAGTGGTAGTGCGACGGCCTGCGACGCAGAAGGTTCCGGGTTCGATTCTCGTATCACTCACAAAAGTGGTATTTATATTTATATTTATCACTTCGTGAGTTTGTTCTTTATCTGGTTAGGACATTACAGGCCGAACCACCTGATTGTCGCCAAGAAAGATGGTTATATGATTAGGAGAGCACGTAAAGCCACCGCTCCCGGCTATCTATGATTACTTAGACGGCAGTTATTACAAACCATATCAGAGACATGCTTCTTGTAGTAGGCGGTTGTAAAACTCTGACCCCAGGGTTCATCGGGTCGTTGGACGACTCGTTATCCAACACAAAGACAGAGAGAGACAGACCCATAATCCCTATTACGCAATAGTACACAATCAGGGCCCATAGTCTGCTAATTTTTAGCCATTGTAATGCCAGCGAGACTCAACTGTCATTCTACTGCCACTGTATTTTTTCCATACTAAAAACTGTTAGCAGACTACGAAATGGCCGAAACCATCCAACTGAGATGCCATCGAGACTCGACTGAAACGATTTTCATTTAGCGGACTCGGGGCCCTGGAGACAGCAGAGGCCACGACACGAAGTTTCTCATCGAACTGCTAATGAAACTTTTTATCACTCTGTTTCAAAAAGTGAAAATTAATACGACAGAATATGTAGGAGTATTGATGCTATGGTTCATGTAGTTGTCGGTCTACAGATAGTGAAAATGTTCAGCCGCTGTAGCTGTCATTTTACGTCCTAAAGTAAAGCTTATTTCCTTTATTTTATCCCTCACAGGAAAATACCTAGACATTGATTTAACAGGCAAACGACTGATAAAGTCCTAACTTAGGATCGTAGCAAGTGGAAGGGTGTAGTCTCTGCCTACCCCTCCGGGAAAGAAGCGTGATTGTATGTGTGTGTATATGTTTATACAACAATACGAAAAGGGACTTTATCAGTCGTTTGCCTGTTAAATCAATGTCTCCTAACACTTCTTTAGCTTCCTCAATATTCATCAACCTTTTCATAGATGCTCATCGGTTTAGTTTAGGGTAAGTGCCGACCTTGACATAACCTATCATTAAAACGTCTTCTATTTATTCCAGGTACGTTCGTCTGAGTCTTCCCCTTCCAACGTTACCAGCTACACTCGCTACATACTAAAAGGTTACAAAATCAACTAAGAAACGAAGCTTGCTAAGATTCACTAAAACGTCATTTAAAATGGCGACCCTATTTAGGATTTTCGCGACTGTGAAATGTTACACAGCCAGGGTAGCTATCAATAATCTCAAAGTAGAAGAATATCAAAACAGCAAAATCTGATACAAGAACGTCATATGATTCGAAGCCAACTTAATCCTAGAAATATGGACTTCGTGGCAACCATCTTAGTTACCTTGAGATTCCAGTTAAATCCAGTAAGCGTCAAAATCGTCGCTAGTACTAAGTGACCCATCTGTAAAGGCGCCCCGCGCGCCATTTTCCTAATTTATGACTTAGATCTAAGACCCTATATGTTTTTATCTCAGAATGAGCAATAAAACTACCATATAAACACACAACTCAGCGTGTTAGCACCTAATATGCGATCGCGTCTGATTTACACAATGGCCTGCTAAAGATATCCAACTGGATTAATGTCTTTTCCAAAGTGGTTAAGCGAATTAAAAACGCGCGGCGGTCTTTTAACCGACTGCCTCTGAAGGAGGGTTGTGTTTTTCGAGAGTATCTCTGTACGCATGTGGCCAAGTAAGTTGTTTTTCACGGGCCACAGCCTAAACCCCTAAATAGTTTGACGAATGTTGACATAATAGGTATGTCATAATATTATGCGAAATCGTTCGATTCGTTTTAGCAGCGTAAGTGACACTGGCCATTATTAAAATTTCATAAATTCAAATTGGCGGATTTAAACATAAAATATAAATTTGTAGTTACTGTAGTCGGGTTTTGTTTTTTAAAAATTATTCTTGTTCGTGCTGTCTCTAAATGAGGTTAATGATTTTGAAGTGTACGTACATGCGAGGCCACGGCGGCGGTGGTGCCATGACCAATATACCTACCTATACCTACTCGGTATCTCTTAGAAATGCAATCAATGACAAGTTTTTGCTGTAGACCATCTGACGTCTTGGTAGAAACACATTTTCGCCCTAATTTCAGTTTCTTAGGCTCATAATTGCTCTGAACTCTAAGATCGATCATGAGAGCTATCATGAGATGCCGTTTGTACTGCCATCAGTTCTACCCCAAATGTTGTGCAGAAAAGTTCTACCCATCGGTACTACCCCAAATGTTGTGCTCAAGGGATTCAACACAACGGTTTTACCCCAAATGTTCATCGATTTTCGCCTGTAGAATTGTAGCCTGTAAATTCATAGCATGGCCACTAGTAACTGATCATTTTTGGCACTTGCTTTGTCCTGGCAACACCAGCTCATAGAATTTCACTGCTGAGCGTAACCAGGCAAACACGAACTAAAGTCCTAAGTTGTCTAGTAAGACCCTAGAAATATGTCAAGATTTTAGTCACTTAAATTAAGACGTTTCAGGCAGGGGTAGTCGGGTAAAAGGGCGACAAATAAATTAGGATAAAGGCAGGCAGATGATGAAAAGAAGTCGTTTCATAAAGATGATTTTAAACATATTATTTGTATTTTTGTCTATCATCCATCATTAAACTTAAACACAAAAAATAGTGCGTAGTCATACAAAATAAGCGAATGTTTACAACACTGAAATTTAACAAATAAATACCTAAGTATAGGAACATACAACGTACTATGTAATTCTATACGCATTAATGTAGAGTCGATATACAAAAAAAGTTTAAATAAAAACAATAATAGACGAAACCATAGGGTTGCCAGCCATCCAAACTATTTCAAACAGGCTTAGGTTAAGCTTCAATAAAAGTTATTTCTAATAGAAATTCTTGCCGGAGTGCGTTTGTCAAACCAAGCACGAAACAAAGATGACTAACTTTGATAAAGGTTGGCGCCCAGACTAGAATATTTTCATACGAGCTGTTTTTAACATGAAGTTGCAAAAGAACTCCTTTGGACCTTTACTTCAATGTAATTTAACTACCAAACGTTAATTTTCAATCAATGTGCTCTACTATGTAAGTAAGCTATAACAAATAAGTCGATTAATCTTTTCCGATGCCAAATGACGCTAAGATATACGGTCACAATTATGGCTCTTACTGTTATCAGCCAAACCATAGTTTGCGCACAAAATGAAAACGGCGGGCGGAGCGCCTTTACAGATGGCTTACTCAGTACAAGCGACGGTTTTGACGCTTACTTGCTTTTAACTAGAAAATTACCTCAAAAACTTTGAGGTTTTTGACAATAGCAACCCTGGCTATGTAACGATTGACAGTCGCCAAATCCTTAATAAAGTCGAGTGAAACTTCTACCGGGAGTAACAGAAAGGGTATAACAAGCCGAAAGGAGGTCAAGGTACTCATGAAACTTAACAACCTTCCCTATGGAACATGGGTCAAAATAAGAAAAAAAATTGAACCTCCTTTCGGCTTGTTGCTCCTTTCTGTTACTCCCGGTATATAAACTCTCTATTTTGTTTGTAAATGTTATCAGCCGAATCATAGTTTGCGTGCGCGTATCCGGCGCCGACCTGGCAACCCTGCGGGGCTATCTCGCGGCGTGATGGCGTCGCCTGCGCCCGCGCAGCCGAGCGTGACAACTGCGACGACGCGACCGCGAGTGCTACACCGAAACAAACATTCAAATATCGGTATACGGTAGAGGCGAAAAATCAGTACTGCCTGATTTATAGAACACACGAAATGGCAACATTATTGTTGACATCTTTCTGAAGTAACAAACATGATTTGTTACTTCAGAAAGATGTGATTTGTTACTTGAGAACACAAAACCATGTGGTAAAAGGATTTAGCTATGTTTTATGACCGGCTGCCAGCCTGACGTCAACCCACTTAGGGAATGCTATTGTAGGTGGTATCACCGCCACCATGCTGTTGACTAGACGAGAGATATTCAGTCGAGGTCGAAGACTCTATCTACGTCGCCTTTTACGAAACACCCTGAGTGAACTAGGGATGACCGTAGTCTAAGCCGCCACGACACGGCCGTAGCTTTTTTCTTCACGGTAGAAATCGGTAGACCTACCGATTTATTACGTAGGTTCCCTACTACTAGACGCAACGAGGCCGCCGGCGCGCGCGCAGCTGATCTCAGATATGGGAATCTTTTACAACAAACCTCGTCAATGTGGAAGGTTATCGGACATGGACGTAAACAATGGAATACCAAGACATTTATATTGTTAAGGGCCTGCCTCGAATTTGTGTTACGGCGAGAACTGAGCGGAATCGGCATGTTTAGACGATTTTGCACTATTTTGGCAACTTCTCAGCACTGCAAATAGGCATGTAAACAAAAAACTGTTAAAATAGAATCTAGTAATGTACAAGATGTATCATCGTACCTATTCGTAAATAACTTTACTTAATATAATTTTGGAAAATAAATCTATCGAGCATACTTTCTTCAATCGTGTTTTCGAACAACCAGAATCTAGATATTATTAGCAACCTCAACTTAGCATGCTCTTCGGAACATTGAAATGGCTAGTTTAACACACTTTATTGGGGTTTTAATGTACTCAAGTACATAAATGATATGAGATTGTTTGGCAGGCATCGATCGGTACATCGATAGCTCAGTGGCAGAGCGGTGGGGCGTTGCCCCATGCGGCCCAAGTTCGAGCCCCGATCGATGCATGACAGTTTTTCAATTTCTTATTTTCATTTATAGTTTCACACAGTACTTTGTTTCATAAAAGGCGACGTAGAGTCCACGGCTGAATACTTGTCGACTATGGTCAACCGCATAGTGGTGGTGATACCCCCTACAATAGCATATCCAAAGAAGGTTGACGTCAGGCAGGCGACCGGTCATAAAACATTTCCAAATCCTTTTGCTACATTGTTTTTGCTTTATCAAAACTTGTTACGCTGACCCCAACTGATTTGGGATAAGGGAAAGCAGATGATGATGATGAGTTTCACACAGTACATCCGGAGTGATGTCGCAGGCATTGATGATCAGATCACAAGGCGCACCAATTGGCCGATAGTGGTGATTCAAACGTATGGCAAATACCACTCATTGGTCGGCATCTTGACGGGTGCTGATTCAGAAGTACTGCCACGTGAATTGAACCAGTCTCTACTGGTTTTCATTTACTTTACTAACGTTTTAGTCGTCATTATACTGATTGCATTTAGACCATGAAACTGAACAATTTCATGAAAATATTTAATGAGATGTATCATATTTTTTGACTTCCGATACAAAATCACGATCAGCTGTCAGCATGGTAAGTTATTCAGTTTCATGATCTGAATGCACCCTATCAGTATTCGGAGAGTTGTCCCTTACATCCCGTATAAAATAGGCTATTTTATCTAATAAGCCTTAAAACAGCAACCTCGGCTAACGGGCCCTCCGAAATAAAGGCTACAAAAGTAAATATCTCGCAAAAAGAGACCCCGTTTTCAATAGGTATCTGTTTGGGTTTATTATTGCTATGACGATTTCATGAGAAAGCTCGATATCAGTACGTGGTCAAATAATTACAAAACAATGTTTCCAATGACAAATACAAACTTTTATTACACATCACTTGAGAGCGGTTCGTCCGACCAAGCAGCTGCTGCGGGTCAATTGAGACTGACCCTGTGTACAATCCAACTGAATTAAAATCCACACAACAAGCACCACCGGCTTACTGAAGAATTATCTTCTTAAATCGGCCATGTTGCCAGTTCTTGAGCGGCAAACTCCTCGAAGGCAGCGTAACCAAATTAAGAAGTGTAGTCTGGGAAGGAAACTAGTTCGATTTAAAAGAGTTTCTCATTTTGTAGCGTTACGTAGAGCCCTCCCAGATGTGCATTTGATGACGTCGAGTAACATATGCGGGTGACCACGTGTTGTCGCTTTTTGTGTAGGCACGGCGTTGTCGGGATTATAGTTTATAGTCTAGAAGAAAAAACGCCTTTTCTGGTGAAGACTTTTTTTATATCCGCCCTCAGAATCCTCCTGCACACTCAAAATCGTGGAATAGAGCATTTTGGAAAAAAAAATAATAGGTTTAAGCAACCTGCCTTTGTTTCCCACGCTTTGAAAATTTGTGAGGCTTGAAGAAGTCATCAGAATAGAGTAGATACCGACTTTGTCAGTCATCAAATGATATAAATAGGCAGGTAACTCTTACACGCGTTCAACGCATGTTTATCTTTTCTGGATGTACGAGGTCCAAAAATTTCGCCCGCCGCGAATCGAACCAGGCAGCTTGAGCACCACTCGGGTCCAGATACCGACGCTTATACTACAAGACCGCGCAGGCAGTAGAACTGGTTGCGGGTACTAACGGACCCGGTTCGATGCCCGGCGGGTCACATCATCATCACCCTTCACCTTTATTTCGCCCACCGCAAGTTGAACCCGGGAGCCATTGATCTGGATACCAATACTCACACTACTAGACCGCGCAGGCAGTAGAACTGGTTGCGGGTGCTAACGGTGCCGGTTCGATGCCCGGCGAGTGTCTCCTTGTAATCATAAAAGATATGGGTAGGGTAGAGATATAACTTGGATTTAATTTGTTAAATTAGTGTAGTAGGTAGTTACGGGATGTAATTCTATAGTGTACATGTTCTAATTGTATATATCTACGAGGTCCCGTGTAGTGCCGGCTTAGAACAGCATAACCCCATTATCTTTCCCGTGGGTGTCGTAAAAAGCGATTAAGGGATTTGAGGGTTGAAATACTTTTCTTTTCAAAGCTCACTCAGGTGCGCGTGATAGTTAGGTGTACGCAATCGATCTAGATTTCCCTACATATGGACATTCTTATTCTTATCTTTTATCCATTATTCATCATTTCTTTTATCATAACATCGTTCTTTATTCATCTCTTAACCTCATGTTGTGGGCTGTAGGCCTCATATTCTTTGTAACCACAACCTCAAAAACGAAAAAAATAAACACTCCTTTGTTTATTTGTTGTCAGCCAGTTTGTTTGTACTCGAGGCCGAATAATAAAAAAAAAACTGGATGTAAGCGCGGCAAGTTTTCCCGCGCAAACGGCACATGTGCGCGCAAGACGTTCCCATCGCGCATGCGTGGGAAACACTCGCGCCATCTTGACGCGCGCCCATTTTCAGACGCACCAACCTTTTTGTGCGCGTAAAAGTTTCGAACATGAATTCATATCATATTGTGTAGTGTCATTTGGCCATTATTGCCGGGCTATGCAGTTTTTGTGCATGTAATGTAATCGATAAACCCCGAAACGAACTACCTACAGAACCGATTTCAAAAACTCCTTCAAAAGTCTTTCAGTAACGTACGCCTCTATTTACCATGGGAAAGCTGGTTAGCAGCATGTGACTGCTGGGGTGTGAGAATACTATATTAATTTCGTACCATTTTGAAACAAATTTTCAAAGGAAATCCTCATACGAATAGCTTCCTTGTCACGTGCCTAGAACGCGCTACATCAAGAACCTCTCATTTTACACTAGATATTATGATAAGAGTATACCTGCACAGGAAACCGGCAATTACTCTCAGCATGCTATTAGCATAGCTTAACACATCTTTCAAAATGGCGGCTCCTCAGCAAGGATGTCCGCCTTCCGATCAGCTCTTCGGCACGTTGCACTTTCATTCTTCCATTGACACTATGCTTTAAAGCTTATACAGCCAAATGCATCAATGTCCGCACTGGTGTGTTTGGTACTCGACGTCCGGTCGCTACTTCCGAAATATGCAACAGTGTTGAAAGGAGCTGGGTTCAATTTAAATTGGTTGTCCTTTCTTATAATACGGAAAACCAGGACAGTTTTGGTCCCTTGACTTGAATCAAGCTCAGCTCCGGTTAGACACTCGCAGTTTTTGTAACTCTTAAACTGTGCAGAATGGTTGAATTCCAAAGTAACCCAAGCTAAACTTTGACTGTACGGTCGGGAAAGCTCCGAAAAGTGAATTACTACACCACTCATTGCATATTGATGTCTTTTCAATAAACATAAGTCAATGCAATGTACATAACGTATACCGAATACAGTATAGGTATACCGAATCGGGCCCTACGCAGTGTAGTAGCACTAAAAGAGGCTTTGCTTACTAAAGCGACTTGAGAAGGATCACTCAACCCTATTTAGGATTTTTGCGATTATCACTTGTTGCGCAGCCAGGGTTGTTACCGTCTGAAATATCAAAGTTTAAGAATATCCATACAGCTAAATCTGATAAGTACAAAAACGTAATATTTTTCTGAGCAAATAAGAAATATGACGTTCGAGGCAACCATCTTCTTAGTTACCATGAATTCCTCTGAGATTCCAGTAAAAGTTAGTAAGTGGCAAAATCGTCGCTAGTACTTAGTGAGCCATCTGTAAAGGCGCGCCGCCGTCTCCCTAATATGTGGTAGTAGCAACTTAAGGTATTAATGCAGAAAGAATTAGTTGGTCCACTGTAGGGCCAATCACGCACAAAGGCAACGCACTGTAATCGCTCCCAACTGCGTGCGCGCACGTACTGAACTGTAGGGAGGACGAGAGGACAATCTGTATGGGATAGGTCAGGATCCGTAGTACATACATACCTACCTAGCTGGTGAAATTAGGCCATAATATACCGGGAGTAACAGAAAGGGTATAACAAGCCGAAAGGAGGTTAAGGTACTCATGAAACTAAACAACTTGGAACATGGGTCGAAAGGTAAAAAAAAATTTGGACCTCCCATACAAAATCGCCGATCAGCTGATTGACTTACTATGAGAGGCCCAAAATTTTTTTTTTTTAATTTCGACTTATGTTCCATGGGAAAAGTTGTTCAGTTTCATGAGCACCTTGACCTCCTTTCGGCTTGTTGTACCCTTTCTGTTACTCCCGTTATAAGCAAGCTATAGAGTGCGCATAAGGCCTTGCCGGCCGGCTGCGAATAGCATCACCCCATATCTTTCATGTGGGTGTCGTAAGAAGCGACTAAGGGATTTAAGGAATGATTGATGAGTATTGCAATTTTAACCTCACACTTACACTATGGCGATACACAGTCTTCTGAATGTCATGTCTTTTGTCAGAGGTGGTGTAAATGGTCGTTTTTTACAGCGTTTACGCTCTGCCTACCCCGCAAAGAATATAAGCGTGTTATATGTATGTAAATACTAGAGATGGGCCGAATATTCGGTTTATGTTCGGTATTCGGCATGTTCGGCACGTTTACCGAATATTCGGTTCCGGCCGAATGTTCGGTGAATTTTGCCGAATATTTGGCCAAATAAAAATGCATCCTTTTCATATAATATTGCATTGCAAATTGGTATGTCAAGACCTCAAAACAAGCAATGATGCAGTTTTATTTTAATTTGTTGACAAAGTTTCTAATGTAAAATGTTAGAGAGGTAAAGAGCGGAGTGGTTTGGTGCGAATCAGCGCATAATTTGTAAACAAGTGATGCTCCTAATTATTTTATATGGACCACGATTCCTGCCGAATTATTCGGCCGAATATTCGGTTCGGCAAACTTATTACCGAATATTCGGCCGAACCGAAGTATTCGGTGAAACCTATGTTCGGCCCATCACTAGTAAATACGTTATCTCAACATAGATAGAACATCTCTGCTATACCTAACAACTTTTCATCCAAGAATTTGTCATCATACTTTCTAAACCTGCGGGTACCATAATGGCTGCTATTTATGAAGCTGGCCCGTTCGAAACAAGCTTCCAGCCATATCTGAGCTGCATAGAAACGGGTCTACTTTCTCGGTGGAGACACTGGTACCGGTGGGGTATCCGGGATCCGGTCTGGACAGCGGCCGTTTCCACTGACGGGGTTCAGCCGGACGGTAGTGGTCTGAAACAGACTCTTACGTACACGTATCACGCCTATATCCCTTGCGGTGTAGGCAGAACAGAACGTAAGCGGCTGTAAGAAGAAAAACGTATACGTTTCGTAAAGGTTGACTATTAAATTATTAAATGAACAAGGATAACTCATATTTATTATTCTAGGTAGGTATACGTTTCGATCGCCGCATTTGACAAATATAATTTTAGAAGTTATTTCAGAGAATGGTCTGACACCATGGTTCATCAGGTCATTACAAGACTTGGTGTCTCACTCGAAGAATTAACGTTAAGTCGTAATTAATTTCGACGTAGTGTGATTGATAATAGAATGCATTTCTTCTCTACCTGAATCCTTTTGTTACTCAGGGCTCTAAGGGTTCTAGCTTAGATAAATGATTGCCGCGTAGCTTTAAGCTTAGGTTTGTAGTATTTTTAAAATCGGACCAACAGTTTCGTGTTACGTATCTGGATTATAAATTTTATGTAGATTGCTTAAAACGTGTTTACTAAATGTAAACATTTACAATCATTTCCTTTTTGCATAAAACAAAATTCCAAAAAAACCCAGCTACAAGTTAACAGAATAAAACAAGATAATTCGCTCCTTAGGGCCTTCTAAACGCAGTATAACTGCTTGTTAAAATGCAAACTAAATTATCATTCTTAGCGTATTCAAATACCGGCGGGCTTATGCAAATGTCGTTAGTTGCAATGCAACTGCAACCAGCGGAGCCCGACTGTCTCAAGCGCATGAGACACCATAAAATTAATACTTTACCGTAGTTGGCTTAAATGCCTGAGAAAACAAAGCGCTATTGGCTGACATTTCGCTGTCCTCGAAGCCGATTGGCCGAAACTCGTGACTTGCTTGCAACATTACGATTCGGAACCATTCGGAACTCTATCCCATCGGTTTAGCTGGTAATAGTTGTAATGGTGGCATAACAAAATATACTGAGCCGGCGCGGAATGGAGTAATAGTAGGGCCCACACGGTTTCAGCCCAAATGGTCCCTCCTAAGAATCGCAAAATAGGTATTATTTTAGTTTTTGGGATGGTATTTCCATACTTAAAGTAAGTGATTGAAAAGTTAATCAGCAAGAAAATGCATCATATAGTATTTTGATTGACTGTATTGTATAGATCGTGAAAATGGATTAGTTTCTTGTGTTTACTTCTTTAATCTTTAGCAATGGAATTAAAGCAGGCAGATTTTGTGATGTCTGAACCTGTGCCTTAAAAATACTATTATCTCATCTTATCTTATTTTGCCCTCAGGATCCCACTGCTGGGCAAAGGCTATTATTATTAAATGTTTCTTATAACGTAACGGTCCTTTCCAAGAATGGAATAAAATGTTCATGATTTTGGTTATTGTCAAGAGGGCCCATTTGGTCCAGATCCTGTGGGCCCTCGCGAGAACGCCTCGTGGAATGCCGAGCACGTATCGTAGCTTGTACCGCGGCCCGCTTGCCTTCAGCATACGTTATCGTACAGGGTAAAGGCCCTTTAAGATGCGTTGCCACTTTAAAACTTTACTTGGACCAAGTACCTTACCTTTACAGCCACAACATTCCACTGCTTGACTTGACATAGCACTCCCCGGTATTGGGGGGCATTGCCATACTCACCACGCTTGGCAGGCGGATTGGCGAGCGCAGTGCAAGATGTTTAATTCACAGGGAACGCTGTCCATTCCCTGGATAATTATCCCTTACTCACTTTTTACGACACCCACGGGTAGAATTGGCGTGATGCTAAGCCGGCATCACACGCACGGCACGAACCAAGTAACTTTGATGCAAAAACGACTTGGATACCCGTTGACACTGTTTAGTTCACTTGGATATTCGAACAGATCGAAAGTTTAGTTTTATGATGGATAATTTAACGTTCGTAATGTTTTTGTTTTTGAGTTTTGAGTTTCCTATTTGCAGCAGGAAGCTTTTTATAATAGTATTTTCAGATTTTTCAAATGACATCCAAGTAGATTTGAAAGTTTTAAACTCGGTGCAAGTTTCACTGATTCGGCGCCATTTAAGTACATTTGCATACATACGTACATACCTGCTTATATCACGTATATATCCCTTGCGGGGTATGCAGACCGTAAACAGCTGTAATAAACGGCCATTTACCGTAGTGACAGGTTGTCAGCCTATTGCCTAAAATTGCAATATACATCAACTACCAAGCCTCCCAAATCCCTCAGTCGATATAGTTACGACACCCACGGGAAAGGCATCAAATTAGCGTCCAAAAAGGCGTCCACTACTTGGTCCAAGTTTGTTGGTGGCAACGCAGCTTTACGGCCAGCGTTTAGATTGTTTTGCTTATTTTAGGTGCGCTCGCTACGTAAACGGCGCATTGGATCCACGAGTTTTTGTTTAAACCAAACATGGCGAATCATTTCCATCGCCGGCGCACGTTTAATTGGACTTAGAGGTAAATGCCAGTACCGCCAAGTTTTGCGAACATCTACCTATACATACGACACTGAAAATTGCAACATGACAATGAAATTGTTGTTCCTTAAAAATGTTGCATTTTTAGGAAAAGTGAAGGAATGATGATGACCCATGTGGTAGCGGCTAAGAATACTATTTCACTCACGGTGTTTCATAAAAAGCGACTTTTTTGACCTCGACTGAATGTGTCGACTGTGGTCAATCAAATCAATACTACAATAGGTAATGAATGATACACAGTTTTCTGAATGACTCTCAAAATTTTGTCAGACGTGGTGTAAATAGCCGCTTTTACAGCCTTTTATACCTTGCCTACCCCGCAAGGTATAAAGACGTGATATATGTATGTATGTAATGTAACAAAGTAGGTAATTATCGACGTTGTTATACGCGAAAACAATCAGACATGTACACGGTCCGTAGTTACCCCGAAGTTGGTATAAAATACGTTATTGCTTGTTGTCGACTGTTTACAAACAAACCACAATATCACTGTATTGTGCGCAGTGCTTCGGAAAACACAACCTCGTTATGGTAATCCGCTCGAGACTCCTTGAAATGGTATAAACGGTTTGTTTATAGTTCTCGAGGCGACAGTTTAGTACAGGTACCTATCAACAACCGTGCTATCATCTGCATACCCAAAGGTGTCGGGCGTGAGCATGTCGTTTATGTGCAGGAGAAATAGGGTTGGGGAAGTATAGACCCTTGAGGAACTCCGGCATCAATAGACTGTTTACAAACAAACCACAATATCACTGTATATCCTCGTTATGGTAATCCGCTCGAGACTCCTTGAAATGTCTGCGACGGTATAAACGGTTTGTTTATAGTTCTCGAGGCAACAGTTTAGTGGAATACTTTATCGAACAGTCAGATTTATAGTTTTATTATTGCCGAGTTCTAGAGTGGAGGTCTCGGTAAGCATAGCGTTGGACGCAGACCAGATATACGATTAATACCGACTAGATTGCGAAAACGGTAAATTGTCCATAAGGTGTAAACTAGGGAAGACCTTAGTCTTGTCCAGCACCACCTCACTTTTTAAACTACAAAAAACACGAAATAAAGGGGTGAAGCAACGGATTTTGGAAAATGAAACCTATCTAGATCGACGTATCGCCACCGAAAACCCCTATTAATTACAAAATTTCGTGAAAATACTTGGAGCCGTTGAGCAGAATCAGAATTTGAAAAAGTAGTCAGAATTCCGAAAAAGAAAAGGCGAGATTAAGATATGAATTTTATTTTTACAACGACGAACTGTCCAGTATGTAAGTACCATGTTATTGTAAAGAAAGTATACCTCTAGTATATGATGATGTAGAGCGCCATCTATATTTTTCTTTTCCACATTCTGACCACGTTTTTCCAAATAATTTCAACCTGTTTTGTGTACCGTTCTTCGGTACAGAGAATAATAATAGTTTCGTTTGAATCCAAAGAGGTATTGTAAACATGTAGGTGTTTCAAGTATTCTCCTTGCGTGTCTAAAGGTTGTTTATTGTGTAGGTCTGTCACAAGGCTCAATACTCGGGCCATTTTTATTCATTTGCCATACCTTGTGAACAATACTACTATCTTCGCAAGATGTTGAGTTCGAGATTGGTGTTAACAGCTAGCTACTAGATTTTTTATGCATAAAGTTATCAAAGAGGTGGATTGTGTTTTACGAGTTACATGAACCCACGTAAATTCTTTGAAAAAATTGTGACTAAAAAGTTGGGTGTAGGCTTTTATAGGAGATACTTTAATCTTGCAGTTGCAGTCCACTGTTGAACTTAGGCCTCCCTAGGTTTACGATCTCGCATTTTCAGCATTCAGTATCTTATCAGCAGCTGCCATCCACGACCAGCCGTGTATTCCCGCTGTCCCCAAATGTGCTGCTGCTGCTGTGTGATGGTGCTTTGCATAAAAGCGCTTTTCGTTGTCCCCGTTAAGCGTATTCCGGTTGAAGGTAGGGCAAGGTGGGGCACGCTGGGGCAATATCCTGCCATGCCTTGCCCAAACCTTGCTTTGAAGGCGAAAATGATTTCCCCTTTGGCTCTATCCTCATAACGGGGACAGCGGGACGTGAAACCTTCGACATCTCGTTGTCCCCGTGAAAGGACAATGGGAACACACGCGTCAATGAATAAGTAGATGTGTTGAAAAACAAAAACCCGACTGCTTTAATTTTAAAGTAGTATTTTGCTGTAAAAATCCGCCATCTTGAATCTATAATTTTTAATATAGCCAGTGTCACTCGCGTTGCTGAGAAAAATCTAACGACACTTCATATGTCAAAATCCAACTATCCGTTTGGGCTGTACCCCGTGAAGAAGAATTTTCTTGTCCACATACATACATACTCTCGAGAGACATAACCCTCCTTCTGAGGCAGTCGGGTAAAAATAAAAAGTGAACGTTGTGATATGTCCAACGAGCGACGCCCGCGCACCCGAATGTTGACAGATTGTCACTTTGTAGCCACTCTGTAACAATGGTCGGTGTTTTCGGCTGTCCGGTGGAAGTCAATCACTGATACCAAGCTTGTTTACCATTGCAACGATCATACAAGCGTAGTAGCTGAAACCATTCGGTGACAAGAAAAGGCTGGATCGACTTTTCTTTTGAACCATGTCATGGCTGCTTAGAATAGCCTTTTCTTTTTGGAAAACTTGCAAAATTTTCCACCGCAGGCAGGATTCGTACCTGCGACCTTCGGCATCTGTACTGCCGACGCCACTACCAACTGGGCTACCGCGGTTCTAATCGAGTATATCTTGTCCACAATCGCCTACGGTGAAAAATTTTGCAAGTTTTCCAATAATTGTATATCTAACACGAGAAGGGTTTTAAAATGTGGTATTCAGCCTATTCTTTATTCGTCATTTTTTGTTTAGTATAAAATAACACCAATCGCCAACAATCGCAAGTATTAATCAGATTCTTTATTCTTTACACTCATAACGTCGTCGTATTTATACCTATAGGATTAAGGTGGAAATTCGCATTTTCCTAACGCTGCGATAGCGCAGCACAAAAATAACGTCGAAACGGACGTAACCTAAACCTAGGTATGGGTGTAAAGCGCCTTACCCCAATTATGCCTGTGGGTTTCGTGAAAAGCTTCTAAGTGACAAATTCCACAGGGAATTGAGCAGCAGAATTCCCTGCAAATGCAACCTTTCTCACTGCGCTCGCGTTCTCGTCAGCTCGTCTATCGGTTGTACGACACAATGACCAATTGAAAAGGGGACAAGTAAATGCTGTGTTTTTCTGATAGATAATAGAATAGTCCATTAAATTCAATCTAGCGCTTTCAATTCAGTGTTTAGTATCACATAAACGGTAAATGAATTGATGAGAAATCGATACACTATTGAACAGCGATAGGTTTTAAGAGATCAGAGTATACTGGTTTCTCTAACAATTTAGAAGAATAACCAGTTTATCGTGATCCTTTGAAGTTATCTCGGGCTAGGAACAGTTAGTAGAAGCTTGGGAAGCAAGCCGCGCCGTACTAACGGTCTATAGGTAAGCTTTTTTCAATTGAGTAAGCGATGGCGTCAGTACAACCAACAATTGAAGGGACCGTCATTTACAGGCCTTTCGTACAGTTACTAAGATTAACCAGTGTAAGTTAAGGCGTTCCGTTTTCCATACAAAAGATAAATGGAGTTATGTCTGTAAAGGAGACACAAGTCTGATTAAAAAACTTGGTAGGGAGTCCTGTGGGTATATAACATTTTCGCAAAACACTTAAAAGAAATTTTAAATTGTAAAAGCTGATTCGACACTTAACGAAAATAGATGGAGCTACTGCTGTAATAATACGTTTAATTTTCTTGTGCAGAAACTACTAATTATCTTTTAACCATAAGTAGTTTTACGACAAATTTACGTGTGCCTTCATCATTTCACATGCAGTTTTTTTCAAAAATTTGCTCTGCAACTCATGTATAACACGCCTGGAGTGCAGTTTTTCGTTTGTATGACGTAACGATTCACCTTAAATGGCTATGACGTATTCAAAATCGAGAAACTCTATCTAAAATAAAATGTACTTTCACAATCAGTCTAAGGAGTACACTGCTGGACATTGGCCTCCCCATTAGAGGGGTGTTTGCTTGTCTCGTCACCTTTTGCAACACCTAAGGGTACCTATAGAATTAGGGTGATGAGGGTGATGTTCTACCTACCATACGACAATGACCTTACAACGATCCAAAATTCCAAATTCAAAACATTCGTTTATCCCGTTCGACCGTCGCGTCATTAAAAAGTTAAAAAGCCTCTTTTTGCTCGCACGGCATTGCCTGCCAGTAGCTGGCTGTATACAATTTATTGCAATTACCTCGTGTACCGTTACGATAAAAACTAGCCGCGCACAGAGTAGTAAGCGCCTGACGAACGGTGCTCCAGCCTTATTGAGATCGGCTGCGTTCCTGCGAGATGGTGAGATGGAGCCTGGCCTGGTTAGATTACCTCTAAGATGTAACCGTAAGCTGGCTATCTCTAATAAATACATATATCACGCTTATACTCCTTGCGGGAGGCAGAGCGTAAACGACTGTAAAAACAGACATTTACATAAACCACATCTGAAAAAGTTTGAAACTCATTCAGAAGACTGATGAAGCTCTTCGACTTACCCGTTTTAGGGAACGCCGAAAGCTGACTATCTCTTATACGTACACACATACATCACGCCTAATTCCCTTGCGTTGTAGGCAGAGAGTAAACGGCTGTAAAAACGAACATTTACACCACGTCAAGAAAAGTTTGAGAGTCATTCAGAAGACTGTGCATCACCATTAGTTTGTCAGCCTGTCGCCTAAAATTTCAATGCACGTCAACCCTCAAATCCCTTAGTCGCTTCTTACGACACCCATGAGAAAGATATGGGTGATGTTAGGTATTCTAAGCCGGCACACAAGGTGAATTTGTATGTAAGAGTACAAAATAACAACTACCATATGAACTTCGTTTCAGCTGATAGAGTATATCAGTGCCTCGACGTCAGAATGACCTATTTATCAATGAGTCATACATTTTCTTGTGATCGTCACTAAACTACTCAAATCGATTCAAAGCACAAGAGTTGCCCTTTTATTATTCGTTCAGCTAGGGTTGCTATTGTTTCAAAAGGATAATGGTGCAAGCTACAAAGAGTAGACGTGAGATATGAGACGTAAGATGACATCTGTCAGACAAGCGATCGTCAGCCGTTGTCGATAGAATGCGCGTCTCACGTCACGTGTGCAGCTTTGTTTCTATTGTTGCATACATTTTATATGGAAACGTTTCAAGCGTCGCAATTTCGCACGTCTCATGCCTCCGAAGATCACTTGTTTGACAGATGCCATCTTACGTTTAACGTCTACTCACGTTTATTTCGAAACTCTTGAAGAATTTGGACATAAAGTTGTAGAGAAAATCGAAAAGGTTAGATCGTACACGGATTTCATACTGCATTATTTGAGTTTTATGGACAAGACGAGTTTTATGAAATCAGATACCATGGACCATGCAAATGCATGGCACATGACGGTGTATTTACATGAGACTGCCAATAACGCAAAATCGTGCGCGTATGCCATACAGGTACGTACTAAAGTAAATAGGTACATCTATTTGTATGAGCTGAACGCTTAAAAAAATACCAAATTGGCGTTCCTTTTGTTTAAGAAGAAACGGACCCGACAAAACCAGTAGCAGTAATAATAATAGTACCCAGGACCAAAACCGGTAATACTTTACAACGGTAAAATATGCGGTAGTCGTCTAAAATATTTTTTTTATATCACTTTTAATTTACATTTATCTCCAATTAAGATGCACTCAGCAGGTGACAACCCTACGACCAGCTTCAGCACAATAATGATGATGACGCAAGACCGATCCATTTGTCTTCGGTTCTCATACGAATCGCTACGAGGTCTCACCAACTATTGTAACCTAATCTACACTAATCTAAGTAATTAAATGTATCTTTTGTAATTAATATCACTTTTTGACATTGCATTGAAAAAACTATGCTGCATATAACATTTGATTAAATTAAGTTAAAGCAAAGTATAAGCATATCTTTCCCGTGGGTGTCGTAAGAAGCGACTATGGGATTTGAGAGTTGATGTGTATTGCAATTTTAGGCGACAGGGCGATAACCTTCCACTATGGTGATAAAGGTGATACATAGTCTTCTGAATGACTTTCAAACTCTTTTCACCCCCAACTGATTCGGGATAAGGGCAGGTAGTTCATGGTGTTCACTGTAAATGTAACATCTTGCACTGAGCTTGCCAATCCGAGTGGTCTAGCAGTTGAAAGTTGGCCCTGGTGATGACGAGGACCGACCGGATGGTGTTATAATTTAAATCAGTATCAACATAATACAGTTGATACCAAGTAATCATTAATCGCGCGAAGAATGGACTATGGAATGTCGGTACGCAGTGTTGCCAGATTTAATAAAGGCAATATTTACAGCAATACTTTTGGAATAGGTAGACAGTTTAAAAAAACTCGTTTATTTTCTTATGGGAATGTATTTTCAGGTGTCGGTTTTGAAAGGTGTTTACAAAGGACCATTTAACCTTACAAAAACAATATAGCATAGATACGAGAACTGTCTTTTGGCCTATTAAACAGTCTAATACTACTGTCAGACAATGTTAATCGATCGGTCCCTAAATTATCATATAATTTTAGTGAAATATCTTAGATGAATGATAAGTCTCGCTAGCGGTCAGAAAGACCAACTTTTTAGTCTTTGAAGGGAAATCTGTACGATACCTAGATTAATCTGTAAGTTTCCAAATAAATACAGGTTCATAGTATAAAATGAAGTCGCTTTTTGTGTTTTTCTGTCTGTCTGTCGTGAAATTCGCTAACTCCTCCTAAGCCACGCAACGGATTTTGATGCAGTTTATTTGATATAGTTAGAGTGATTCAAGAGGAAGGTTTATGTGTATAATACAATCCGGGAAAATGCCTTTTTGAGTTGCAGCGGCTGAAACCACTATAACAGGCCGCTTTTTCTGTGTAAAATGCTCCAATTTTATATCAGCAAGACATGTCAGAGGCCTGCTACTTGCAGTAGGCGGTCGAAAAACTGACACCAGTGTTCATCGGGGCTCGGTGTGAAAATCTGCATCAATACGTAGAAATCAGTACACTTGGCAACACTCTCGGTGTCGCATGATAGGCGTCGTATTACGAGAACGCCAACCGTTTTGTTTGTACGCAGGAATGGCAACGGACCTAGCTCGTATCACAACAGCACAGCTCGAGTTGCAATACGATGAATCCGACCTGTAAAGGTGATGCCGTGTGGTGCCGGCAGAGTAGATTAGCACTCTTCCCGTGGTTGTAAGAGGCGACCGAGGGATAAACCCGACCCAAACAGCCAGGGCCAACCGTATAGCATTCCCAAGGAGTTTTGAAGTCTGGTAGGCGGCCGGTCGTAAAATTAAGCCAAATCTTTTGCAACACGATTTTGTGTTCAACAAAACGTGTTGCGCCGACCCCAAGTAATTGGGATAAGGGCAGGAAGATGATGATGAATCTGACCTGTAAAGGTGCAAATTCGTCGGGTGCGGCCGTGCCACTAGCGCGTGTGGCTATACCTAGTCGTAGCATGAAACTGTATGGCGCACGGCCGCAGGCATCTGTCGCACCCTTAGGTAGGAGGCGGTGCCATCTTTTTCATACTCAACTATAGCCGGAACATTCATTCATCAGTGTCTTGCAATATACTGCTGATAGTTAGGCTCCTCTAGGGTACGCCGTAGGGCCCAATCTACCGGTGTCGCCATCTAGTCACAACAGTTTTGTTTGTACGATTGTAATAAGTAGATGAAAAGTCGTAAATGCCCAAAATCAGCCATGCTATATAGACGCGATTTTGCGTCAGCATACAAAAACTTATAGTTAGGTACATGTCTTCAAAAGTGTATGTAAAACTTCTCTTGGGTTTAACCAGTCATCCTACTAATATTATAAAGGCGGATGTTTGTGTGTGTGTTTGTTACGACATCACGCAAAAACGGCTGATTAGATTGACATGAAACTTTGCAGAAATATAAAAGGGCATCTGGAATAACACATAGGATACTTTTTACCACGGAAAAATGTCTCATTCCCATGGGATCACGCATTTTCCAATATTTTTGAAATAGGTGGCGTGACTGAGCCGATTCGCGTTTTAAACGTTTTCGCCGAAAACTAACAGCGACATCTCTTGGCGAATAATGCTTCTTTCCCGCGGAATAATAGGTTGCAGCGGGTGAAACCGCTGACGGGCAGCTAGTTGATAATATGCGGAAAATACTTATACCTATACCTAGATTGATAATATTGTGATACGTAACCTAATGAATGATAATAGGAATAATGTGTGACAGGCTGTTTGTTTGTTCACAATAACTCTGGGGCTATCTTATTTCCTATGATAATACCAACCCCCCGATAAGCTATTCGTCTAGATCACTCTATCTGTTCTATTGTCAATTCAGTTCCCTAACATATACTTATTGAAATATTGAAATTAGGTACATAGCGGGTCGTTGAACGACTCAGTGTCCCACACGAAGACAGAGAGAGAGGTACATAGCTCTATGTACTACCTCAGCGACCTAACTAGTCAACGTGGCCTCCCCCAAGGTACGCCATAACGCACGATATCCTGTGGACGCCATCCATGGGCCAACGATATCGTCAAGCTTATAAGATCTCCCTGGAAATGGCTGGCACAGGATCGTAAGGATAGGCTCATTTGGTAGCGTAAAGAAGAAACCTATAGGATGCTATAGGAATAGGCCTCTTGCAGTTAGTTGATGTGGGCTGAGGATGATTATATTCACGAAATATACCTTCATTATTCATGCCTTTTTAGTAGTACGAAAATCCTAAGTAATCCCTTTACCTACCTACGATACACTGTTTCGACCACCAGTGCAACAACCAGTAATATTAACAACAAACTAAACATTCTTCAACCAATTATTCAACAACCTTCGTCTTCGATCATTTCGTACATATTTACGGTGTGTTACATAATGGTAAACATGATAAAAAACCACAACAACCTAGTGGCCCATATGTCGACCCACGCCGCCTACTCATCGCTTCGTAGTACGTCGCGCCTTATACGGAAACAGGGAAATAGGTACTAAAACACGCGACTAAAATACTAAATATGCTGCTAAATTAACATCAATGTTCTTTCTATGTTTTCCATTTTTTGCTATACAGGCTGGACCATACAGTAGTATCCACAGTGGTATCTATTCCATGTGACTGTCAAAAATAGTAATTTTAATATAAATAAGCAAAGGAAAGGAGATGATTTCAACATTGCAACTAATAAATTGTCTACAACTTCACGAATTTTACGCGTTATACCTACCTATGTCAAAATTAAGCAGCTCTCAAAAAGATGACAGTTACATATTAGAAAATGTGCGAAATTTTAAGAAATCATAAACAATTTAAACTAGACAGGACTAAAAATACTATATGATACGAGTATTTACTGTCCTTTTCTTAGTCTATTTTACTCCGAGATTTTACTAAAGATGACTGCGCGATTCTAAAAATGCTAGGATTTTAGACAGTCGCATGAAATTGGGACCAGTGACATCAAACAAAATATAAAAATTTTATCCTCTTTTAGGTTAAAATTTTCAAAGATCGTTCCGTATTAAATGTTTGTCAATAATAAGTAGAAATACGTACTATGCCAACGGAATAAAGATTATTATTGTAAATGAGTAGATGTATCCTCTACAAGACAGATATTTTGCATAGAATTCCGGTTATTGTTAATTCACTAATTTCCCAGAATCAAGCACGGAACTAAGTTGGTATTTGCATCTAGATCGTATCCATTGGCGTATTCATACGAGATAATAAAAAAACCTCTTCTCTCTCTTTCTACCCATTCATGTCTGTTCTTTCAAACTGGCTTGGCAGTGACGCTGATTCTAGCATACGCATTCCTTAATTTGTTTAAGGATCTTCCTTCTTCTTCTTCGAGTCGTCCAACGACCCGAAGAACCCAGGTGTTATACCTTCCTTCCTAATCCGCCTAATAGAGCCGAGCTAGGATAAGCATGGTAGGACGAAAAACTTGGAATAAAAAAAAATGTCTAAGTCGAAATTCGTTAACTTCTTATTTGTCAAAATTCAATAATATCCATTTATGCCTAGTGCAATCTGCAAATTGGCTCTGATTTTGAGTTAGACAATTAGACATGTTACTAAAGTAGCGTTTTATTTCCAAAATTGTAAAAAGTAGGAGTTATGAATCCCTAGTAGGTATGTATAAGGAGTTTATCAGCAAAAAATTGAATGAAAGTGGCAAGTAGAACACTATGTAGGTAGGTTTAAATTAACTAAACTTCAGCCGATCAAATAGGCCATATTTGACAGCTGTCAAACCCAGAAGACGCGTCAACAAAGAAAATATTTATAAAAATATTAGACCTTATGTCATAGCATTCACAAGATTTTGACAGCTGTCAAATATGGCCTATTTGAACGGCCGTATTGTAAGGAATGCGAACGCCAGAATAAATTCAATACGAAAAGACCGCGTACGTATCGCATTCAAAAGTAGACCTTACCGTCTTGTCATTATCACAACTTGTTCTCAGCACTATTTATTATTCCAAATGATTATGCAGCGTACGTAATACAGTATGTAAATATGTCGATATAGTTGATTTTCGCTTGTACCTACACATGCTTAGTTCCTGTAAAGCCTACGCACACTAGCGCAAAATAAGGCGAGACGTGACGCAGAACTAGCGCCATATCACCGAAAATAAAACAACTCTTCATGCAAACAATTTAAGGTGGAAGGTCCATGAAACTTAACAACTTTCCCTGAGAAATATAGTTCGATATATGAAAAAATTATTTGGGCCTCCAATACAAAATGTGATGGCCGGCGGGATCCGGTATGTTCCTTGGGGAAAGTTGTTCAGTTACATGGACTGAGTCACGTCTTAAAATATTTGCAATAATTTTTTTACATACTGTATTACGGAGTGTCCTTTGCCAAGTTTATCGTTTTATATTGCAGTACAATTTACGTTAAGACCCTACAAATTCGATGAAATAATTGCGCTAAAAATAAATTAGTAGCAATGTTGATTGAAATTTGAATAAATATAGGACACCATTAGTAACTAAAGTGTAATTTTTGGCACTTCCATGAGCACCTAACTGTATTACAATAAAATTTTGATTACGTTTGCAGGTTTTAATTCAAGCTATTAAATAACACACAACACTTGGGCAAAGGGTGTTCTACCTAAACCTCTTGTTTGCATATAAGTATGTTTTTTTAAATGGCTCTAGTTCTGCGGCACCACTCGCCTTAACCTGCTGTGTGCGAAGACACCGTGCAGTAAACCTGTTCGTAAAAACGGGCGAAGTGGGGGTGGGTATGTGAACCGAGCCCGCATGGGACTGAGGGGACTACCTAGTCTTGATACTTGGAACTTTTTGCGCTATCTTTTTCCTAGCGAATCGAGATGAGACAAACAGATTTATTTTTACCAGTAACCTCTCTAAGTTAATTATGTTATATTTTGTTTGAAATTCTTATACCGCAGGCAGAAATAGAACCTGCAATATTCCTTTTCTGAGGTAGGGGATCACTGTGAATTTCGTATGTTACCTTAGTAAAACGTAATGGAATAGCCATAACAAATTACCTACTATTTTCAAAGGTAGATATTTATTTCTAAATATGCTCTTGTTCTTTACTTTTACCTTTACAGCCACACAGTCCATTGCTGGACATGGGCCTCCCCCTATCGATGTTTTCCAATTTTCGTTTTATTAATGGATTTATATTTGTTTCAGGTATGTACTTCTTCAGTTTGTCCTGTGATTTACCAACTCTACATTCCATTATCATAACTTTGGTAAGAGTGTTACGTACCCCTACTTGACTAATTCAAGCTAAAAAATCATATTTTCTAAATTTTATCTAAAGCAAATCATTGTTTTACCAGAAATTTGCAGGTTGTTGCATTGTTTTCGCTTGCCTCCAACAGAAGGAGGCCCATGGCCATGGATCTTGGGTTTGGGTATTACAGCAGGCTTATGATATGCTCCGTGACTTCAATGTTTCTCCTTTACCTTATAAACCTCTTCACTTGTTTTAAAAAAATCCATATGAATGGACTCAAACGGTGTGATTAAAAAAAAGTTAGACGTGCGTTTAGACAGTGTTTAAATAAATTTTCCATAAATTTTGACGTTGTCAAACGACATTTACCATGTTAACTTTTTTTGCAATAACACGACGTGACTCGCAACATAACATTTGTCAGACAAGCGATCGTCAGGCGTTATCTATGGGACGTGTGTCTCACGTGTGTAGCTTTTCTTCTGTTTCATACATTTAAGTAGAAACAGTTACAAGCGTCGCCATGTCGCATGTCTCACGACGATCACTTGTTCGACCATGCCTAAGGACCATGCCATCTTACGTCTCACATATCTGTGGAGTTTGCGCCTTAAGTGCAAAGCAGTGTCGGTCGCGCTACTCGCTGCACACGTGAGAGCGGCCGCTGCGCCGGCGCAGCGCAGGTCACCCAATCTCCCAACAGATGCTCCATGCTCCATGGGATGAAATTCTTACAAAAAAAAACCTTTTTTAAACCTTTTTTACCCACTCGAACACATGTTATGCTAAGTTTCTGCCCGTAAGGAGGATATCCGAACTTTTTCACGTCTTTGCGACATCCTGAATAATTAGCCAGGTTCATAGCTTCTCAAAGGGAAGTCTTGATATCTATTTTATTGTTTCTTTGTTTTAAAATCCCAGCAGGCAAACCCAGAAAACGTAAATTTTGAGTTTACCTACCTACACCTACGTAGTAGCAGTGGCGAATGATCCATCGTGCCAATTCCCATTCCAGAATTTTATGGAACTATTCTCTCACGTCCATCTACTTTTCTTTAGTACATAGAACCTACATTTTATACTCACTATAAGGTGATATCGAACGGGAATGCCCTTTTGCTCCAGCTTACCTTCGGTATAATGATACCTTTTGCTACTGGAAACTAATACCTACATTCGTCACACCATAGTCAAAAGAGTCCTCTTCAAGAAATAAAGCGTCTGCTTGACTGATATGTAAAAATTTTATACGTTGGGAGGGTTACATTTTCATCGTTTATGATGGGAATTTGATGGAGCTAAATTTCTTATTCAATCAATTCCTATATTAAAGTCTCCTACATCATCAAGGCTTTACTCAAAAGATGAAAGGAAAGAAATATAATCTATAAAAAAACTTAATAAACTTGAACCTTCAATACGCTCGCATGAATGAGCCGAGTTGTGAGTTGTGAAATAAGGGTCAAACTCCATTTAGAATCACATATTCAATTTTTCCGCCTCCTGTTATAGAATGAATGTTAGGTACCTAGGTATATTTATAACAAAACTTTGTGGTTTGGGATTTTGTAGTAAACAATATTTACCATAAAATTTAAAATTAATTTCAAGGAAGGTCTGTTTTGTAAGTGTTTCACAGTACTGAATTGGTAAAAAAAGGAAAACTAAGGAAATCGGAGAATTTTTGTAGGAGTGTAGCCAATTTTCGTAGCCTGACCGATTTATTCATAAGTTCTTTAGAAAAACACGATAGATATTTAATCCATAAAGTAATGTAATCCAAACACCTTATTAGCATGGGAAAAAGGATATTTTAGTAAGTGAGCACCAAGAAAGTTGAGAAAGTATGTTGATTTTTCTTTTACGTTTTCGGTCAAATGTATCCAAATATTACTATCGCTATTGGTCAAGTGTGGTTCGACCTCACGAAGGTACGTAATGATGATGAAGAACTCCTCTTATTTGCCGAGGAACCAGTTTCAGCTCGCCAAATGTAAGATCCAGCTTGCCAACAATACTCGAACGAGAAAAAAACACCGCCTTATCTTGTACAATAATGAGATGAGAAGCTTTCTTTCATTTGGGTACTGTTTTATGAAGGTTTAGGGAGTTCAAAATAAAATTAAACGTAGCTTAGGTTCTTGAAAACTTTCGGGTCTCCTGAATATATTACGATAATAGAATTATTGTTTATTATATTCCTTTCTCTATTTAAAAAACTTTGTTCAGTTCTTTTTATTACTAAGCAATATTTTCATGATTCGCCATCACGAGGTAAAGGCTAAGCAGCAACAGCGTATTTTTTGTACCTAGATTAAATCATTATAAGTACATACATAACCTAGCAAATAGTAAATAATGATGAATAAGCATAATGTTACGCGTGTATTATGTACAGTAAATCTCTGGCTAAAATAGACAATATGTACCTACTTTGTGTAGTCCGTTTGGGCTTTGTAAACTTTACTAGGTATACTTGTTCTTCGCAAGGGCCAACCTCTATCTTTACTGCATAAAAACATAAACATTCCTTTTCATACACATAGTAGACGTATGGTTAACATGATGTATAAAATACACCATGGCGTAGTAGGAGCGTCCAATTGTTCGTTACATTGGTGGTATCTGTCATTGGGGTTCGGTAACGATAATTAAATGAACAGTGAAGATACGGGCCCAGCGGCCGGCGCGCGCACTCAGCTTGTGTGAGAAGAATAGAGTCGGGTTAGAATAAGAAATCCCACCAAAAACATTTTCATGTCGATCAATGCAGATAAAAACAAAGAGATATATCAAATCTCAGTTAGAGCCAAGTTCTTAAGGTGAATCGTTACGTCATACAAACGAAAAACTGCACTTCAGTCGAGTTATACATGAGTAGCAGAGCAAATTTTTGAAAAAACTTCATGTGAAAATGATGAAGGCACACGTAAATTTATCGCAAAACTACTTATGGTTAGAAGATAATCTGCGCAATAAAATTAAACGTATTTATTGTAGCAGTAGCTCCATCTATTTTCGTAAAGTGGCGAATCGGATTTTACGGTAAAATCTGATGAATGATGATTTAAAAATTCTTTTTAGTGTTTTGCGAAAATCTTATGAATACACGGGACTCCCCATCAAGTTTTTTAATCATTTTTGTGTCTCCTGTACAGACAGACATAACTCCATTGAACTTTTGTATATACACGCATTCTATCAACACTACCTTTATAAGCCCTACATCTCAATCAAAACGTAGGTATGGCTTCGCCGTTTCGTATTCGTACCTATATAGGAACTCTTTTCATTTTGTATTATGAAAATATCTAGTCTCCAGTAATATAATTATGTTATGCTAATATTTTGTTTCGGAACGTCCAAGCCAGAACAAAGTTTTTTTTTGTCAGTAAATCATTCAATATTTTTACGGCATTCTTATCGATACTAAGCCAACCCCGAACCTTTGGCACGCATTTTAACACCCTGTATATCTTATAGTTGCCAACACCTATTGTTTTGATATAGTATTTTATCGATGATCAGGCCTTCCCCGAATTGTGTGTAGAAGTATGCCAATGTATAACAGCATATCAACCGAAACATGTTGTAGGTATGTTAGTTATTATTAACATTCAGCGTGGCACTAACATACGTGACAGAATTCATTAACTTATCTAAATTCTTATTATTGTTATGTAGAACTACAAGGCGTAGGTAATGTGAGACGCAAAACTGATTCACAAACATATTTCATGCTGTATCAACCATTTTACCCGACTGCCGCAGGAGGGTTATGTTTTTCGAGAGTATGTATGTATTTATGTATTAGATAGATGTTATTCGTTTCACGGGAGCCCATACGGCTGGGTGGTACCTACTTGACATGTGAGGTGTCGTTAGATTCGTCTCAGCAGCGCGAATGACACTGGCTATATTAAAAGTTCATAAATTGTAGATGGCGGATTTTTATCGCAAAATACAACTTTGAAAATCCCGCAGTCGGCTTTTTGTTTTTTAATATATCTGCTTGTTGTACATGTGTGATGTGGTGTGATAGCTATTTGCAGCGTTAGAAAATAATAGTGCACACTTAAGACGTGGTCTAGAAATTTAAAATACGTGATTAGGAATAGAATAATTTAAGTCAGTGTTCTCTTAGTTACTGTTTTCCTAGGTAGGAACGGTATTCCTAACTTTAATTATTTTTGATGGTTTGCAATCATCTTTTTGGTTAACTAATATAACTTGACAGAGAAATGAAAATGTAACATTTGCTGACTCTCTTTAAAGCTTTTGTATAAAAAACACTGCGATAAATAGGTATAACAATAAAAGAGCTATTGGTACTATCATATTACGTTCTTGTATCGGATTTAGTGTTTCGTCTTCCTATTGAATCTAGCAACCCTGACTATGCAACACACAATCACGAAAATCCTAAAAAGACTCGAGTGGCTGTAAACTCTTATATTGTGGATACGCGTACTCTATAGCTTGCTTACTTATACTATGGGTTCACCTCTTGAGGAGCCGCTCAGGGGCAACGCTCGGCGGCGCCAGAGCGCAATTTCATGCATCACTTGACAGATATTTGATTACAGCCAAGGCCCTACCGCGACGACCAGCTACCTTTTTTTTCTCGTGTGTAGACTATAGATAGAGTACGAGAGCGAGTAAATTCAATCTATCTTATAGAGTCTGTAGTCTGTAGCATAGATTAAATTAATTGTAAACGCAATAAAGCGTGTACCTACCTCTAAGTTTTACGTGAGTCGACAAGACGCAAAATTAAAACGCGACCCCTTTTAAAGGCCGTGAAAATACCATGTAGATAATCTTTTCAAAAGTTTGCTGCTGAATACGTCGTTACAGTCGCTACATGCGACATCAAACATTTTTTATATCCTACATTCTTAATCTGCTTCTTCCATTGTACTTTCAATTTGTTATACAATAATATTGCTAACTCTACATTTTTATCAAAGTTTACTGTTCTGCCCTTTGCGAAAGTTTCACCACTAGCGCCACCTATAATTTCGTTTTACGTACTTCCTCCCTTTCCACCGTCATCGAAACAGCGCCATCTAGTACGACGTAGACGTACCACGTAGCTTGGTGAACCAACGTGTTGGCTGGAAGTATTAGTAGTACGGCTGTGGAAGTAGAGAGGGCGCTAGGTGCTTTTATAGTTTCACGTTGTTCGTGTAGATGGCGTTGTTAAGATATATCAAAGTTATTTCGACTTTCTTGGCGCAGATGGCGTTGCTAGGTTGCTTTTGTGTTTTTTGTTCAGTAAATAGACAATCAGTAAACCTACGTACTAACCAGAAAATAAAACTGTAAAATTGCTGCTCAACTAAGTATTTTCAATTCTTTTACTAATTCCTAGAGACAAAATATTTTCCAAATAGCGGTTTGTCCTGCCTGCAAGCAAAGTAAACAGTATTAGAACGGCTATGACATCATCCTTGCAAATTGCATATTTCTAGACACCGTGAATAATACTTACATGTTTAATGCATTATTTTAGTAGGAAATAACGACGTTTTATTATCGTATCGTACGTATCTGATATTATTTATTTTATTTTATGTAAGTAGGAATTGAAAAACAAGCGACTTTGTTACTGCAACACAAAGGAAAAATGTTCCTATGTGCTGAAGATTTAAGCTGGTTTGTGCTAGGGATCTAGGTCATGGTTAGATACTTACCTAAATAAACTAAAACTGTCGCTAGTAATAATAACCAAAAGTTTGTAGTAAACTTTTCTGTAGTAAATAGGTAAATCAATGAAAATTGACATGAGCAATATAAATAGTAATGTATCTTTAAAATGATTTCCCCAAGAAACAAACAGACCTTCCAAAAGAGCATCATCGATAGGTAAGAAGTGTTATGGCTCGCCCCTACTCCAGTATTGGCAAATTTTGTTTATGTCCAATGTTCTTTGGGTAAAGTTGTTCAGATATTTATGCAACTAACTTTTGTACTCTCTGTATAAAATGCTTTATTTAACAGCTGCTGCTGGATTTATCACAACAAGGGTCGGCGCAACATGTTTTGTTAGAACACAAAATCACGTAGCAAAACAATTTGGTGATGTTTTATGATCGGTCGCCTGCATGACGTCAACCCTCTTTGCGAATGCTATTTATTGTAGGTGGTAGCACAGGCACCATGCGATTGACCTTAGTCGACAGATATTCAGCCGAGGCCAAAACTCTATATAGGTTACCTTTTACGAAACACCCTGTGTGGACTAGGGGTGGCGGTATTATTAGCCGCTACCAGACGGTATAAAAAGAAGAAGTTAAGTAAGTACCTAAAGAAATAAGTTTGCAAAACATATAAACAAGTAATAAAACGATAAAATAGGTAATATGTAGCAATGTTATTAATATAAGAGTTTATATTTGCGCATGACTAAATATGGAGTGATCTAAGCCCGCGCGGTATCTACTGGTGCCCTTATAAGGAATCGCCAGTTTTACTCTCAGAACAAATAATAACGCACAGTGAGCCTTGCGATCAGGGGTCGAAGTCTGTTAAATGAAAAAAAAAAACAGTTGTGTGTCGGTAACACGTAAGTTGGACGGTTTTGGTAGTCGATCAGGGGCCGAAGTCTGCTAAATGAAAAATAGTTTCAGTTGTGTGTCGGTAGTACGTCAGTTGGATGGGTTTGGTAGTTTCATATTCTGATGACCTTCTAACAGCGAAGGCTGAACCATCCTCGGAACGGAAGATTCGCGTTGCTCTATGCTGCTAATAGTCTTTTTTTCAGGATTTAGTTATACTTAGAAAATTACAGTGCAGTTGCAACAGAATGACAGTTGAATTTCGCAGGCATGACAATGGCTTAAAATAATAGTTTTAGGGTTCAGACCTAGACAAGGTGGTTCCATAAAGAGACAGGCAGGAGGCTTAAAATATGTCTGTCAAAATAATGTTAAAGAACATACACAAAATTTTATATTATCCCGAGAGACCCCAGTGCTGGACGAAGGCCTTTGCAAGGTCGCCATGTCAGCATCTGTTAAGAATCTGAATAAATTGAGGGAACTCTTTATCAAGTATGTAGAATGTATCCATGCACCAGAATATTTTGACGGTTTTGTTTACCTACCTATTTATTTTCAAGCTCACTTTTACTTATTCTTTGATCTAAAGAACGAGGATACATAGTTCAATACAATCACAGTAACTACAAGTTTTTATTATTGAGTATCCCTTGTTCCTGAACTTGCTAATTAAGAGTTTAGTAAGAAGGATACCTAGATACCTACCGACATGCAAATTCTGCTCATCAAGTGCCAACAAAAGGCGGAGCAACATCCCGAACCGGCGCAAAAACATGATCGATATTGTCAAAAAAACCGACATTCCTCTCCATCATTCGAATTCTCCAATTAATTCTCCATCGCCAAGTTCGTTCACACCTAATAAGAAACATTGAGAGAAATAAGGAAGGCAAAACCTCATGTAACGTACGCTGGTTGCTATTACGGGGGTTGAGGAGACGGGGAGGGGGGGACGCAGCCTCCGAGTGGAGGTGGCTACATCGGAATGTCATAACTCAGCTATACCACCTTAACGGTACGTGCGAGAGGGACGCAGCCGTACCGCAGAGCAGGACAGCGCGCCGACATGGTTGAACGACCGATCAAATAAGTTTTGTGCCGGGCATCGTGAGCCACGTAGGTTTCTCCTAAACGTGTCGAGGGCGAATGCGCGAGCGCAACACGATTTTCAAGATGGCGCGCGCCTTTTCCTAATTTCGCGCCATTTTCTAATTTTTGCTTTGTCTGTAGTATACTCATGGTAGAGCTTCACATATAAAGTGTCTACTATCTATAAGTATCAATAACTTCTAAGCATTTTTTTCAAATCTCCATAGCTTTATTTATGTGCCTTCAGAATTTGGCAAAAGCACTGCCTTAGAATTTTTGTTTACGAAGTTCAGTTCCTATGTAGCTTTTTTCATGATACATATGTATTTCAAACCTACAAACCACACACGGAGACTTAAATTGTATCTACCTACATTACACGTTAACATATTAATTTTACCCAAAATAACTCTATTTACATTTTCTAAAATTCGTCAGATTAGTATTTTCCTGTTCTAAACGTATAATTTTGAACAACTGCTGTCGCTGACCAAATTGCTGTGACCTCTTGAGTCTTGGTGCTGTTAGGAAAGTTATCAAGACAGAAGAGATAGCAAGGGTCAGGGTATGCTGGTCATGGACCACACACAGTACTCTTCGTGACAAAATACCTGTCACGTGGTAGATAGTGTACTAGTTTAGCTAAATAATAGGTTTGACATAAATAAAATAATTTCTACACGTTTATACATTTCATCTGATAATCATATGTTTTATGAAAATCTTGTTGCTTGTATGATTTGATTCCACCGACGAAAATCCACAAAGCGCATATTTTTATCAATATTCTTATACTTTAGTATATATCATTATTCCAATAACTACATCGACAGCCGCACACAACAGTTCACTGTTGGACATGCATGACCCTCCTCTAGATATGTATGAAAATCATACTTACATGTAGGTATCTAAAACAAGAAAAAAAAGCGTTATTTAGAGTCTTCATAAGCCGCCATACATTGATTTTCCAGAATTCCTCAACAAAATGTGGATAAGACTAAGAAACTTTCCCAAAGGAAAAGAGTTCAACGCAGTCTATGTAATTTTTAATGCTACTTCACAACTCTGAACAAAAGACATCAACGTCGTCGTCTTCATTCAAATTTTTCATACTTTCGTATTATTTATTAGAAACTTATCTATTTCATTCTTTTTATTGCCTTAACTAGTAAAAATAAACCCACCTAAGTATTAAAGACTGACGATTCTATTATACATTTTTTCCAAATTTTAGCAAGTGACAAGAATAGTAAGTTGTTTTAAGAAATGTCCTGTCAAAATCGAAAGCAACATTCCCCTCCCTTTATTCTAATCTTTAGGGGCAAGCTCCACAAAGTAGACGTATGGCATCTGTCAAACAAGTGATCGTAAGAGACGTGTGACATCGCGACGCTTGAAACTTTCGAGCAACTCATCTGTCGTCCCGTTCCAGCTTGAAACCGTTTCCATATAAAATGTATGAAACACAAGAGACAAAACTCCGCACGTGAGCCTCACGCATCCCATCGATAACGGCTGACGATTGCTTGTCTGACAGATGTCACGTTGCGTGTCGCGTCGCGCGTCTATTCTGTGGAGCCTGCGCCTTATGTAAACTTAACACATACAATTTCCCTCCCTTTATTCCATTCCTAATATAAACTTAACACATCCACGCATAAAGATGGGCAGCTAATCTGAGCTGCGACCTTCGCGCTTCGAGGTCATCACGAAACGAGTTGGACATCAAAAGGGAATAATAAAAAAGCCGGCGGGCTGCGCGCGCGGCGGCGTGGCGCGGCCCTTACCAATTTGTACAGCCTTCAAAATAAAGGGCTCGGCTGATATAAGGTTCTGCCTGGAGGTTGCGGCCATCTTGATATCAATTTTCTTGTAACGCAATATTATTGTAGTTAAAGGGCAATAAAAATATCCACATACATACATAGGTCTATCACGCCTTTACATTAGCCCTTGCGGGTTAGGTAGAGCGTAAACGGCTCTAAAAGAACGGCCATTTGATAAAAATTCGAGAGTCATTCAGAAGACGATGTCTTTTGCAATTTTAGGCGACAGGCTGACAACCTGTCACTATGGTGATATACAGTCTTCTGAACGACTCTAAAACTTATGTCGGACGTGGTGTTTATGCTCTGCCTACCCCGAAAGGGATATGGGTGTTGTGACATATGTGTGTGCGTGTGTGTGTGTGTGTCTTCCCCGAACGTCCACGGGGCGTATATTTACTGGACTATTATTTTGTAAAGTTTTTTTCCATCTTCACGCCAGTCGCCCTGGACTATAATTTGGGAGAAGCGTTCGTGAATACACACCCGAAATGTGTGATTATGACCTCTTACAGTAAGGACCCTATTATGAACTTAATTGGATTTGAGCCCAAACCTCCAAACCTTCTTTCTTTTTTTTTACATAGCCATCCTACATTTTACACTTACAAGTAGAATATTAATTACATAACTCGGTTACAAATGTAACATACATTACATATCATTCGTGACTTGGTGCTTTGGATTTACTGTTCCACATATTCTGTAGCAACTTAGAAGGGACTTAGAAGGAATACCTTACTGGTGAAAAGGCATTGTTATAAAGGGGTGTCTTGTCCAAGTATGGTCCAGGTCCACGTTATTGAAAAGGAAATATAGATGGCATTGCGCTCTGGACAGTCATTTGAATCTAAGTTAGTGAAGCGTGCCACCTATATCTTCTTCTCAATTACATGGCCCTGGAGTTCTTCATTGTTTACCTAAAATTAGATGAAAATTGGGACGTAAGAAATGTGGTAAAATGTGGGCCGTGTGGTAACGGCTAAATACTGCCACCAATGGTCCACTTAGAGTGTTACGTAAAAGGCGACGTACGTACAGTTTTTGATTCAACCGCACGGTGGCGGTGATACCGCCTACAATATGTAGCGTTCCCAAAGGGGGTTGACGTCAGGCAGGCGGCCGTTCATAAAACATAGCCAAATCCTTTGCTTCATGATTTTGTGTTGTCAGTAACAAGTCAAGTTGCGTCGACCCTAATTGATTTGGGATAAGGGCAGGATGATGATGATGGTAGGTTTATAGATCAGAGAAAGGAAAGCGGTGTTTGACATTCCTACCATTCAGCTTGTACAGGATCTGTTAACACGTCTAAGAGGCGTGTTTCGTGCGCCTGAGTCGCGTTCGTCTCATTAACTGGACCAATTAGAAAGAGAACACTAAGCGGCCGCTGTTTCACACGCGTCTGCGAAATTCCACCGTTAGGCGTTAGCAAGGCCCGGCCGAGGCATGTGTGTAGTTTGAACCTGGCTTAGCGACTATAACTAACTCTATACTTACAGGAGGTGTAGGAATTTATTTTTCGATGACCCTGATTCTTCCTACAAGATTACCTCATCATCTTCTTCCTGCCCTTATCCCAAATATGTTTGGCTCGACGCAACATGTTTGTTTAGAGTACAAAACTACGTAGCAAAATGATTCGGCTGCTTATGACCGGTCGTGTACCTGACGTCAACCCTCTTTGGGAATGCTATTGTAGGTGGTATTACCGCCATACCATAGTCAACAGATATTCAGCCAAAGTCAAAAACGCTTCGTCGCTTTTTACGAATCACCCTGAGTGGACTAAGGGTGGCAGTATTCTTTGCCACTATCACTCTACTGGATTTAACTAAGTACATACTAGGTATGTACATGATATTTTTTTTTTTTACTGCTGGACTCTATGTTTTCCGGTCCCGGGACCGTCAAAACTACACCTGACTATTTGGTGGGGAGCGAGGGCTCACCCGGATGTGTTTGGGTGGTTGTTCAAACAACCAGCCCAATCACGCCCTTGGGGCGAGACTGGGCTTACGAGTTGTTCTGGGAAGAACGAATCGGACTATGTCTACCGGGTATATGCCGGTAGTTGCCAAAGAAGGGCACAAATGAGGGACCTCCGCGTCCCCGCCGGCGGGGACGACGGTTGCTTGAAGAGCTTGTGGAGTGTGATCTACTCGCATTGGCTGCAGCGGCTGCTAATGTGATGGGATCGTCATCATCAGAAAGGACGTGCCTGGGACGGCGTTTGAATTTCGAAGTTGGATGGGGATGTACATGATAATTTTGAATCCATACCTCTATAGGTATCCTCCCGTTCTGATTTCCCATCCCGCGCGCACCGCGGTCGTGCGCTTTCTATCAGGGCGCGCATCAGCGCACGACGCGCCGCCACGACGCGCGTATCGCCGATCTGACTGGACCGCGCGCACAGAACCGCCGTGCGCTTTTTTTCATTTATTTATATGCTTTTTAAATAGTTCACTACGCTTTGCCTTTTCCGACTGCTGCTCATTATTTATACAGATTTCTGGAAATTAAAAGATTTGTATTTATCTATCTAAAATCTTATTCACACAGCCATTTTAGATTTGAATAAATATTATTAACTTTATTTTTCTTTCTATTTTATTGCTCCTCTTTGTAAACCTAGTCATCATTGCCTTAAATTAAAATTCGGAGGTCAGCAGTGAAAATTCTGGCGCCTATCCCAAAACTAAAGCAAACTTTCATAAACTTTCGATAAACGCACATTACCTAACAATTTTTTTTCAGTTTTTGATTAAAACAATCATAATTACCAACATTTTGATTAGAATGACTTGGACTTTTACATACCATTCGGTCGGAATAGAAGCAAGGCAAGTTTTGATTGGGTGGCTGTTTCACTTACCCTGCATTGACACCCGTTCGGCATACATTGCTGGCATATCTTCCTGCCCTTATCCCAAATCAAAGAACAAAAATCATGTAGCAAGAAGATTTGGCTCTGTTTTATGACCGGCCGCCTGCTTGACGTCAACCCTCTTTGGGAATGCTATTGTAGGTGGTATCACCGCCAACATGCGTTTGACCTTAGTCGACAGATATTCAGCCGAGGTCAAAAGGTGGCAGTATTCTAGCCGCTACGGCCGCTACGCTACCACACGGTAGGTATATTGAGTCCATTGTATGTAATACGACAGCCAATGTGGCGCAGTGGTTAGTATGCCTGCCTCCCACCCCACGCAAAGGTTCCGGGTTCAATTCCCGGTGGGGTCCCTCACAAAGTTGATATTTATCACTTTGGGAATTTGTTACCAGTCTGGTTAGGACATTGTAGGCTGAATGAACCACCTGATTGTCCGCAAGTAAGATGGTTCCGTGCTTCGAATGGGCACATTAAGCCGTCGGTCCCGGTTGCTGTCTATGATGGTGGTCGTTACACAACCATATCAGAGGCCTGCTACTTGCAGTAGGCGGTTGAAAAACTCTAACACCAGGGTTCATCGGGTCGTTGAACGACTCGGTGTCCCACACGAAAAGAGAATACGATATCCGCTAACCAGCAATGTAGGGTCAAGTAGGGATCGGTGACTCAGGCGGGTACATTGACTCACGCTTATATCTCGTAACAGGGCAGCAATATCTAACTTTATTCTTAACTTAATGGTAGCTCTTGACAACCAAACACATACAAACCAACCATCCATCCACTCCAGTGCGGTTTGATTGTGAAAAAAATGTGCGAATGGTTTTGAACCTCTAAAAATGCTTTTAAAGGTACCCTACATGTATTTTTATCGGTTAAGATTGAAAGATTTAGGGAAATGTAATTATTATGATCGAAAGTGGTGTTTATATACTAGATAATAAGCTAGATTTGCTAGCTCTTAAAGAAGTCGGGTAATATTTGTGGGCTAATTATTTCAAAATGGCTTCGGCGTAAACACTGGCTCAAATTTAAGTGGTACACAGTGACTCTAACATTCAGTACTGGCTCAAGTCTCTATTTTTACAAACATTAACAGACAATTGTAAAATATTTCTTATGGCAATAGTAATGATATGAAAAGAATACTTTGACAAATATAATTGATTATAATGCATAGTTTCAATAAATATTATACTAGCACGACAGGGTTGCCGAGTCCATATAAACTGTTAGAGTCACTGTGTACTACAGGGTAGAGTCAGTGTAGACAGGTACAGGTACATAGTGACTCAATTTTTTTTTTCTAGAAAAAACTGTCTGCTGACCTAATTATCGTGTTATTGCAAAAAATGATAATGCTAAACGAAAGAGTAATAACCAATACATATTAGGTATAAATATGAGTTTGATACTTTAAAGTTTTCTATAAAATTTTATTGATTGAAAAAATCCGAGTCACTGTTGCCTACCTGACCCTAAACCAAACCGGGCCCTGTCGGCGGGGCAGTGGAAGAGCCACGTTAGAAAGAAAGTACTTGGTAAAACTGGTTACCATGGCAACTGGCCGGCCGTGAACTTCCTGTGTAAGTACGTGCACTGGACATGCAGTATAAAGGGTGTTAAAACGTGGTTTGGAATTCCTCAGACACATTTAAAATCACATACATACAATCTTTTTCTTCTTAATTTAAGAGCTATGCACTATGCGTTAAATACATATATCACGCATACCTATATCCCAAGTGGGGTAGGCAGAGACTAAACGGCTGTTGGAAACTGCCATTTACACCACGACTGGCAAGTTTGAGAGTCATTCAGAAAACTGCATCATCATAGTGACAGGTCGCCTGTCGCCTAGAATTGCAATACACATCGACTATCAAATTCCTTAGTCGCTTCTTATGACACCCTCAAGAAAGATATGGAGTGATGCTATTCCAAGCCGGCACCACAAGGCAAGTACCTCCTATGTAAATAACAGTATTTGGTGTCTGCCGCCGCGTAGCCGACATTTTATCACCAAGTAAACACCTAAGTTGAGTATTAATAAGATATCGATATTGGCCTATGCAAATACATTGATCAACCACCTGTATAAGCTGGTTTCCAGTTGAAGCTATGCGGTATGATGCTATATTAATGTCAGTAGGAAGCGATAGCTGTTCTCCAGTTGAAGGCATGATGTTATATTAAAGTCAGTAGCTAGCTTTATTTAAGACTAGCGGCCCGTTAGCGGTTTCACCCGCTGCAACTGATTTTCCCGCAGAGAAAAGGCATTTTCCCGGTATGTATTATACATGTAAACCTTCCTCCTGAATCACTTTATTTATCACAAAAAAACCACACCAAAATGTGATACGTGATTTAGGAGGAGTTAGCAAATTCCACGGCAGAAAGACAGAGAAACGCAAAAAGCTACTTCATTTTATTCTATTGATATTTAGCCTCATTGATTATAATTGCACTTACTGTTTTTGTTCTAGGTTAGACTTGCAAATGACAATGTAGCCTTTATATCACACAAGTATATAAGGAATAAATCCTACGGTTACTACCTACGATGCGACGTTACACGACACGACCATGTTAGGGGCCTGGTTACTAATAGTACTAGTGCATTGGGTCGTTGGTCGACTCGGTGACCCGAAAAGAAGAAGATTATATGCCGAAAGATAACGGCACCTATCTATTCTGTGCTAGGAAACTTGGAAATATAGCGTTCTACAATATTTTCTTACTGGACGACCAGCCTAACAGTATGGCGCCATATCAAACAAGTAAATTATTATTTGCCGACAGATATTTAACTTTATACGGTGGACAGATACAAATACAACACAGCGAACGATCACGTTTTGCCGATAATTTAAAAGCTGAATGACGTCAAAGCTGTTGCGTCAATTTCTCAGAAATCACATTTTGTTCAAAATTTCCGAAGTGTTGCTAGGTTCTTGTAGCATCACCCCATTTCTTTCCTGTGGGTGTCGTAAGAAGCGACTATGGGAGACGAGGTTTTTATGTGTAGGTATTACAATTTTACACGACATGCTGACAACCTATCACTATACCTACACGAAAATAGCTAAAACTGTCCTCAACTATTTGACAGACGTGGCGATAACGACCACATTTTTTTTTACGTCCGTTGACGCTCTGCCTACCCCAAAAGGGATAAAGGCGTGATTTATGCATGTATGTAAGAAAAAATTATGATTTTTATTTGTTTTCTGTCCGCCGAAATCGTCTTCTAAAACAAAGTTATTAAAGCGGGAATACAGACACACTGCTCTATCAGTTAAGCATATTTTTGAACAACTTATTTTGCGATCGCTTATCATTATCATGCTTATCAATATATACTCAAGCAGTAACTGCAAATCAGCAGTAGCTATTGCTACCTTCTATCTGGTCAATGTCTTTTTAAATGCATTATTACAACCAGAAAATGAATATGGAGCATAGATCTAGTCCAGGAGAGTAATCGTGCCAAAAATTGATTCGATCGGTTACGAATTGTCAGGGTGGGGGAAACGTTGAAAGCGTTGTTTGTAAGAAAAAAAATCACTATAGATCCCTCTGAAGGGCTTTTTTATTGTGAATTTTTCATTTTCATTATAATTTTTTGCATAAATTTTCTGCGTGGAACTTTATGAAATTTATTATAGTTTTTAATATTAATGTTTATGTTAGAGTTGTTTAGCTCTTTGCGTTTTGTTAGAATGCCTTTAAATAAAGTAAAATAAAAACTGCACTAATTACCTACCTATGTAACATAATGTGTTGCCAGACTACACAGTAAAAACAATGTTAACACTGTACCCAGTTGCTTTAACAACCATATAAGGTGTGTTTACCGGTGTCGATATACATACCAAGAATGTCTTGATCAATAATACTTATTTATTTATACATAAATACCTATTTAATTGAGGAAACTCTTATGAGAGCAACATGGTTACATATTACATACCTACACTACATATACATACAAATATCACGCCTATATCCCTTGCGGGGCAGGTAGAGCGTAAACGGCTATTTACACCACGTCTGACAAAAGTTTGATAGTCATTCAGAAGACGCTGTGTATCACCATAGTGACAAGTTGTCAGCCAGTCGCCTAAAATTGCAAAACACATCAACTCTCAAATCCCTTAGTCGCTTCTCACGGGAAAGATATGGGGTGATGCTATTCTAAGCCAGCACCGCACGCACGGCATTAGCTAGCGACGTATTATCTCTCACTGGTTTAAAACGCCTTTACATAGTTTTAGTGGTTTTAGTTAGAGATGCAGCTTTTACAAAACTTCTAATACCGAAGCATCTACCAGATAGTTACCTATTTTATTTCAATAGAATACTTCGTTTGGTATTTTCATAGCTCTGTGCGAAGGCCTCCGTGCAAAGACCCCGACTCAATACAGAATTGCGACAACCGCAGAGCAAGGGAAGCGTGATTCAGAGGGACCCTTGGTGCAACCAGAATGAAACTGTGAAAACTCGTCTCGGTCAGATAGCACACCACACCACTGCCGAACGAGGGCCACGCTTGGCTCTAAGGTTTTGTAATTTGATTTAATATTTGTGACAGGTTAGTTAAAAAATAAACTGTTAAATAATTTAAATACATTTTGTGCATGATTGGTACATTCTGCCTGTGCCGTTACCTATACGCTGCTACATAAAGAAAGTAATTCTTTATCTTATATTCTGTCGTAAGAACCACCGAGTTGGATACTGAGATTAGGACCCGATGAACCCTGGTGTTAATTATAGCAAACGTTATTTATTTTTTAATTATCAAACGCCAAGTCTGATTTCGATGTGTTATCCTGTCCCCTTAGCATGTGACCACGCGACATAAATTTTCTCTACACCTGTATAAAATTTCTTCGCTTATTTTGATAAATTCCATACGATTTGACACCTCTTTTAATATCTTCTCGCGCGCGAGATTAGTCTTCCAACGGTGCGCATGCTGCGTATACTGGGCCTCATTTTGATCGTCCGCAGGGTTCCCTTCGAAACCTTTTTTGGTCTTAGTTTCGAGTATAACATTCCACGTTGGACACGCTCAAACTAATGCTTTATTAATTGCCTGGTAACTAACCGACCAAAGATTTCGATTCCATGGGCAAAAAGCCAATGGATACCTACTCCATCTCTAGGTACCTACTCTGTTAATGGTACGGTATGTAATCTAAAGTACCTATGAGTTACTCTAACAAGAGATCGCGATTTATAAGGCGTAAGCTCCATAGAGTAGACGTGAGGCGTAAGATGACATCTGTCAGACAAGTGATTGTCAGCCGTCATCGATGCGAAACGCGACTCACGTGTGTAGCTTTGGCTCTTCTGTTTCATACATTTTATATGGAAACTGTTTCAAACGTCGCGTTGTCACACGTATTACGTCTCACGTCTTATGTCGTCTCATGTGTGGAGCTAGGGCCAAACTCTCTGTACAATTTATGAACAGGATTGATATTTTCTTGATTTCTTGCAACATGTTTTGTTAGAACACAAAATCATACATATAGCAAAATTATTTGGCTATATTTTACGACCGGCCGCCTGCCTGACGTCAACCCTCTTTGGGAATCGGACCCCAAATTAAGTGTCTGCAATTTGCACATTAACATTTCGAAACTGCCCATTGCAAATTATTTACATGTTTCAGTTTATGATAATAATCACCCTGTGGGCACAGCACGAGCCAAATATAATTAAATTGGAGAAAAAATGGCAATCTGGTGCACGCGATTGAATGTGTATAATCGGCATCAGCACCACCTATATCTATTTCTATATGGGATTGGAGAGGGTGTAAAAAAATAACAGAACATATTTAAAGTGATGATGATGAATCAGCGCGGGAAAGTAAAAAAATACCCTATCAGCACTACTTGGACCCATGGGATCGGAGAGGGTGTAGAAAAAGGAGTACGCGCGGTAAGCCAACTTGCTCGTTTTGCAAACCGGCGCGATTCGCCAACTCGCTTTCTGCCGACTGGCGTGCTAGGCCTACTTTTGCTATTCGCCGACTGAGCTATTGGTAAACTATAGCTACAGTGTACAGACAATTACACATTTTTTAAACAATTTGCTTATTTTGGGATTATCGAATTTTAGCATGTGAGGTAATTTTTTTTTGTTTGCATCTGTAAAAAAAGGTGGTTCAGTTTTTAAAGTTAAACTGTTCTAAAAAGTTATTCAGTTTAAAAAGTTATTCAGTTTTGAAAGGTGTTTAAACTTGAAAGGTGATTCAGTTTTTATAGTTAAACAGTTCTAAAAAGTTGTTCAGTTTTAAATGTTGTTTAGTTTAAAAGTTGTTCAGTTTTATAAGCAACATTTAAGCGCTAACATCACAAATCAGATTGTAAGTCTATGGCTATGCATAAGCATGTGTAACGATTACGTCTCCGATGATCGCTTGTCTGACAGATGTCATGTTGCGCATCGCATCACGCGTCTATTCTGTGGAGCTTGCCCCGTAGAGACAAAGCTACAATATTTGAGACGCGCGTCGCATCGAAGACGGTTGACGGTCACTTTTCTGACAGATTCCATCCCACGCGTTACGACGCACGTCTTCTCTGTGGAGCTTACGCTTTATAAAAATTTATATGTATCAAGTAATTTAAAAGGTTGTTCAGATATTCTTTTGATAAGTTTATCCCTAGTAGGTAGGTATTCAAAATTTCATATCATGGTATATTACGTTCTTGTATTAAATTTTCTTTTGTACAATAATACAGATCCATAAACTATTATTATGTTCACTGTACATCATGACAGTTTGCTAACCGCGCAGTCGGCGAATGGCGTAAGTAGGCCTAGCACGCCAGTCGGCAGAAAGCGAGTTGGCGAATCGCGCCGGTTAGCGAAACGAGCAAGTCGGCGAACTGATTCCAGACCTAGAAAAATAACAGGAATTTCTGAAAGTGGTGAGTTGTGAAAGTCAACTACCTATTTTGCCCGATATTTCTTGAGGAAAAGTTCTCTGGAATCCTTACCCTAATCGCATTTTCGACATCCCCTGCTAGAAATGAAGTAATGCTTTTTTAAGCCTAGTTCATTAGCAAGCTTACGTAGGTATTTGGTTTACCTGACCTACGAGTACAGTTAAAATAATAAGCATTGTATGTATCTCAAGATGCTGACTTCTGTACGATCAGATAGGTACCTACCTTAAGATATTAGTGGGAGTAGGCGTTGATAATTTCCTAATTAAAGAATAATAACAATAATAATCATTGGTAAGTAACCACTAAAAAATGGGACCTTGGGGTTACATATATCTCCATTGTGACAGGTTTTTTCTCAGCCTGTCGCCCTAACTTGTAACTGGCACATGAAACAAAATAAATTGTAACTTTTACGACTCCCGCGAGAAAGCAATGGGGTGATGCTATTCTAAGCCGGCATCACACGGCACAGGTACTCTAAGATGTGCATTACGGTATTATTTAGCTTACCCACTTAGTTATCAGTGTCAACGACACTTAATCTCGCCCAGTTATCGCTATCGTGGCTGTAGAGTTAAAACTAGAGAGATATAGTGCGCGCTAGAGCTGTGCCACTCAAGAGTCAAGATGCCTCCTTAAAACCTTTTTTTATCGAGATAGGTAAAACAATGAGAAAGGTATAATAATACAGAGGGGTAGCCTCATCTCATTTGTGTCTTACATAAATTGCACATAGGTACTCAAGGTGATAATATTAAGAGGTTAATATTTAATTGCGTTTAACAGGTAGCATACCGAACTCTTAGTAGTGCAGTACCCGAAGATTTCACATAAAATAAAGATTGATAAAACCTTACAAATCAAAATAACAATATTCAAACTTTTTGAATATTTTTTATTACAACTGAGATGTTTGCTACGAAAGATCAAAATACAAATGATAGAAATATTAATACACGGAAAATCTCAAAGCGGCGCGAGTAAATCACTCAGATAGTAAACCACACTCTGGCACTTAGATTCATCGGGTCGTTGGACGACTCAGTGTCTCACACGAAAAAGAAGAAACCGCACTCGAATCATATTCTAAGATTTTTTACGTGAGTCAGTTCAGCAAAAGAGTCATATAACGTTCTCTATTAGAGTTACGTTGGAATTACTACATGTTTGCTTTTCAACACGTTTTGTATCCTATTTGGAATGGTTATTTAAAGTAGCCGAATTCTTATCTCTGTAATCGCACCTACTCAAGTTACCTAATTTTAGAGATAACAATATTATGTTTTTTCAGCAAAAATATTGCATTTCCTTTGAAGTGCGTTTTAGTTTTTCGTTATGATTTTGAGTTTTAGTTTCGGCATGAGTGCACCTGGTTATGGGCCCGACCTTCGGAGGGCACGTTAAGCCGTGACCGTCTCAGTTGGATTATTGATTACATTGAGGGCGGTCTTTTCACGACCATGCTAAAGACCTTTTTGTAACCTTGTAGTAGCGGTTGGAAAATTTCGGCATTAGTTGGTATTCAACGACAACAGAACAGGTTGTCCGTTAAAACCATGTCCCACACGAAATAAGAAGACTTGCATTGCATGTAGATGCAATTCAGGTGTGGATACAGTTAGGTGAATTACTATAAACCTTAACATTTTTACACACACACATTAGCCTACCTATAAGAAATCCACTGCTGGACACAGGCCTTCCTTAAAGTACTTTTTCGCTACCTATTCGCAACCACCTCATCGGTCCATGGGGCCGGAGGGCTTCAACCGTAGGCATATTTTCTACTATTCAATAATCCTAAACCTTACGCGTATGCAAGTAAGTGACTTTCTAGGCCCCAAAAACGGTATCAAAATCTTAATTATTCTTTCTACTGCATCTGGTACCGAAAAACCAATAATATTTCGGTAAGCATCATCAAACTACAGCCTGGGTGCACTCGTAAAGGTTGTATCTCTACATCTAAAAAACAAAATGCTACACTAAAACTATGCTTTTACAAGAAAACAAACCACTAAGCACTGATATGATCTCAAGGTATCAGGGGGGCTAGTGATGGGAACTGTAACTTATTCGATTTTAAATCGTAGTAGAGTAGGAAAATAGTAGAGTACAAAATATACGAAAATATACAGGTCTTTTAGAAATCTGAGCCAGATCCGGTTACCACTGTAGTTTGAATTGGGAAGAAGCTTCTAAGGTTGATTAAATCACCTAATTGTCCCATAAACGGATGCGTATTTTTGCAAAAACGTCACGTATGGTATTATATTAAAATAACTAGTCATGAATGAATAGTAATAATAAGTTTGCATAGATAGCAATTCTTTTCTCATATTTAGTCAAAAAGTTATTAGAAACAGGTATTAAAAAAATAGATGTTTGTTCAGTGTCACGAATAGAACTCTTCCTATTTTACACAGAGTTTCGTTATGACAAGAAACGATAAATAAAATATTCGTGACGCTACATCACTATCAACACTCTAAATAGTAGAGTTCCAAGAATCCCGGCTGGAGGCTGCGTGTGCGCACACGAGACAGCTATATGCATTCTCTGCGAGTGCGAGCGAGACAACACGTGGATTGCCTTCACCAGGGTTGGATGGTATACGTCACTGTTATTTAAGCCCTATGGAACTTTTGTTTTAGGGTTCTGCGAATAAGATTTTTAGCTTTTTATTTTGTTTGAGACGCCAAGATGCAAAGGTTCAGTTCCATCATATTTCTGACTGGATTTGACTGATGAATATTAAGTTAGTATGGAAATTTATACTGTATTTGATGGATGACCTTAGGTGTTTATTTAATGATCAATTGGTGCATCATGATGAACGAATATTATGGGACAGCAATGTCCAAATGAACCAGTTCATGAAAAACTTGCAAAATTCTTGCCTGCGTTGGCAAATGCAAGTAATTGTGCACCTAATAATAGGTATTCGACTCGTTTATGATTAAAGAAAACTTTATTATTCCACTAGCGGTCCATTAGCGGTTTCACCTACTGAAACATACTTTCCCGCGGGAAAAAGGATTTTACCCGGCATTTAAACATATTTACCTTCCTCTTGAATCACTCTATCTATTATAAAGAAACCGCATCAAAATTCGTTGCGTAGTTTAGTAGTTCGCGAATTCCACGATTCCACGAATGTATTGATGAACGTCGTAAATAAGTGAAAATGGAATCACACACGATGAACTTCAGTCAAGTCTTCATCGGGAAATGCTGTAAGCACCTTTAAGTTTTCTTACCATGGTAAGTCTGACACGCTCTTGGCCATATTTTTATTGCACAGCAATTCGCAGTGGTGTTTACGTAATATCTCCAGCGGCGTGGCATAAAAACTTAATAATCTTAATATGGCTTAAGTCGTCGTAAGCTTTAAGGACATGACAAACCCGCCTTCTTCTGGTGGAAAAATTACAAGCTATAAAATGTAGGGTTATTTTTACCCGACTGCCTCAGGAATGTTATGTTTTTCGAGAGTATGTATGTATGTATCCAGAAATTAATTTTCACGGACTAAAGTCTAAACGGCTGGGCGGATCTTGACATGTGTGGTGTCGTTAGATTCGTCTTAGTAGCGTGAGCGACACTGGCGATTTTAAAAATTCTTAAATTCAAGATGGTGGATTTTACCGCAAAATTCAACTTTGAGATTACCGCAGTCGGGGTTTTGATTTAATACATCTGTTTGTTAGTCAGTAAGTAAACTTTGCAGCGCTTGAGTTGCACTACCTTTTACCTACCTACCTTTAGGCAACAATCGTTAAAAACCCTTAATGTACAGTACAATAATGCCTTCAGGGCTCTGTTGGGGCTGCCACGGTTCTGCAGCGCTTCTGGTATGTTTGCGGATGCCCATGTTGATGGTTTCCATGCCACTCTCCGCAAACGGTGTGCTGCAGCGCTGCAGAGAATTCGTGGCAGCACCAACCGAATCCTGGCGGTCATTGCATCGAGATTCTATGAAAGTAGTATTATCAAACATTGGGTTGGACAGCACCTGAGTATGTATCCCAAGGTTGTTGTCTAATTCAACACCTATAATATAGTCTAATAATAATCAACCTAACTTATTATTTTAACATGTTGCTTTGTGTTGATGTAACTTATGTATATGGATCATTGGTCTGAAATAAAACATTTTTATTTTATTTTTTATTTATTTATTATTTTACCACTGCGCCATCGGTTTAGTTGTAAGAATAAGATTCTAGCTTTAACTTAGATCTGTTAGAATCTGAAGCACTTACACAATTAGGTGCTTAGTAGATTACTTGCCAGTCTTATTAGTGAAGTAATTAGCACATTAGTGTAATGACTAGGTTTTGGTTTACTACCAATATCCGAAGCAAACTATAAAGCTAAAGGTCTTCCGGCGTCCACCGCCATTTTACTTTTCGTTTTTCTTTTCCGTTATACCTAAGTATACATACCTTATTATGCTCTCCTTTGAGACTTCTTCTTGACTTCTTTATACGACATACGCCTATCTATCTTCTCTGTAACATGGTTAATGGTCCATGTGTCTCCCTCTTCTTCCCTCTATCTTCCCTTCATTTACAGTTTATTGTACGTAGTTCATCACTGCTTAACTAAATCAGTCGACATGCCTGCTGAAGTTTATGCATTTCCTTCCACACAGTGATCCTAGAGAATCCTATAGGTACTTTAAAACTTAGGTACCTCTTAGTGGCGCAGGATGACATTTTACGAAGGAAGGCCGGAACACAAAAAAAAGGAATGTACCTAGATTGAAGTGAGACTAAAGATTTGTAAACTTCTGAAAGGGAAGCCGAGGGCAATCGGCATTGAGTGTACCCTTCGCCACTATTACTTAGGTACCTATTATCAATTATCATACACAAGTAAGTATAGTACCTGTACCTACCTATGACGTCACTATTTGCAGCTACAGCCTCAGAGGAGATAAGTGTTGGTTGCATCAGGGCTGACACATAAATTAGGACAAGTTGGCGCCGCCGCCAAGATTACTGTGTGTGAAGTAATCTTTTTAGGCGTTCGCACATCCAGTACTAAGAGGCGCGTATCTTTTCTACAAACATATATCATGCCTATATCCCTTGCGGGGTAAGCAGAGCGTAAACGGCTGTAAAACTGCCATTTACACCACGTAGGCCAAAAGTTTGAGAGTCATTCAGAAGACTGTATACTTATCAGATCACCATAGCGCCAGACCTGTCGCCTAAATTGGAATACACATCAACTCTCAAATCTCTTATTCGCTTACCACACGAGAAACATATGGGGTGATGCTATCCTACCTAAGTCGGCACCACTCGGCAACTTCTACTAGTTAAAGGAAATTGAAAATGAACGATTTATTTCAATTCAGGTTTAAAGGCGCTTGAGGAAATCAGCTCGTCGTGTTAAGTGGCTCTATTTCCTGAGTGCAATTTTTACAGCACAATAATATTATATGATACTATAATTAATTATTTTTAATAATAAAAAATAAAAAAAATTACGTAATACTTAATTAGTAAGATGCATAATAATTGACTTTGCTCGTTAAAAAGTCCCCCTGGAAACTCCTGCGTTTTTGTTTTTTTTCTGCTGTATTTAAGGGGTCTTACAATGGTCATCCTGATCAAATGTATAAAAAAAATAACAGTAAATATGAATCTCTTGAATTAGTAGGTACGTAGATGCAGCAGCTTAAGGTACCTCAGTTCAAACACCGTAGCGTGGCACGCGCCGATTGCAACATCAAAAACTATAATAGCTTTAAACATTTTCAAAACTGTACATCTTCACCTACATCATTCGAAAACCAACTTTATTCGTATCTCTTTAGGCATATTTTAGTCAAGATTAACCTAGCCTGAGGATAGCTCGATGACGTTTTGTCGCCTACATGCTATTAGGCAATGCAGTTTAACCCGACTCATTCGAAAACACGCCAAACCAGTTGCCATTACGAGAGTCTAATCTGTTTTTAATCCGGCCGGGTTGTACGCTGCGAGTGTCGTATTAGGGCCGCAACGATATTATAGTAATTCGATAAATATCGATAATGTCGACACCCGGAAGTATCGCACAGATATGAAATCCTGAAAACTGGGTAAAATTATATCATCATTGGCCTCATACGTCTGTGACAGACGATTTATTCAGTGTCTGAGGCAAGATTTTTCATGGCTGTATAAGCCGATACGGGAGCGGCATGACTTTCCGCACGCTCTACAAACGAAGGTGGAATTAGAGACTGGCACATGCATGTTTAGATGTCGTTTTTGCCTTTTGTTTGCGAGACCAGCGAACCAGGCATCGTCGTGAGCTTTACGCCCATCAAACACACGCTTTCTCCATACATCCCTATTCTCAGCAAGCTTCTCCCAGCTTTGATGGTCGATGTCAAACGCAGCCATGTCCCGTTTGGCGCAATCTTTGAAACGTAGCATCGGTCTTCCAACTCCTCTTTTGGCGTTAGCTACGGCGCCAAGCAGGACAAGCCGTGGTAGACGCGAAGGTTCCATGCGGTACACATGCCTAGCCACCGCAATCGTCTTTGCTTAAGCAAAGCGGTAAAGCTAGGCAGCTGTGCAATTTCTAGAACTCGCTCGTTTGTGACTCTGTCCTGCCAAGTTATATGCAAGATGTTTCTTACGCAGCGCATATGAAATGTGTTGAGTCGACGTTCTTGTTTTGCGTACGAAGTCAGGTTTCAGCTCCATACAAGAGTATGCTTAGAACGCAAGTTTGGTAAACAATTATCTTGGTTTTTGTGGTCAGGTGTTTATTATTCCATACTCTTGTACTGAGCCTGCCGAACATGGTCGCCGCTTTGCCGATACGAGTATTGATCTCAGCATCGAGGGTGAGATTGTTCGACACAGTCGACCCCAAGTAGCAAAACTTGTCAACTATGTTCAAGGGAACGCCATCGAGCAAAATACGTGGTGTTTCTCCACCTTGAGCTAGCACTACTGTTTTTTTGGCATTAATGGACATTGAGAACAGAGAACACGCGTGGGAAAACTTATCAACAATGTCTTGAAGCTCACTTTGAGAATTAGCAACGAAGGCTGCATCGTCAGCGAACAAAAGGCTATCGACGAATAAGTCATCGCGGTTACGCTTTGACCTAAGAAGCGAGATATTGTACAGCTTCCCGTCAGCCCTAGTGTGCAGGTGTATACCCTGTTGGTCATCAAAATTATATACAGTCTGTCTTAAAAGCCCTGACATAAAATGAGGGCGCCACTTCGTATGAATTTGCAAAATTAAATGACACTAGAGTGTATTAAGTGGCAACAATTTTGTATGAATTATTTTAGGCCCATTTTATTTAATGTCAGGACTTTATCTGCCGTGCCAAGAGTCAAGACTGATAGTGTTGTGTTCGAAAGCTACGAAAGGTATGCGCTCGTTGGGGGTGCAGAATTTTTATTACTTACCATGGAACGATATTTGCCAAGGAATGAAATGATTTCCTCATAATTTTAGTGATATATTTCAGTTTTAATCTCAGCCCTGACATTTCGATATATCGGTAATTTGGTAACTGCTGCATCCCTACTGCACGTTACGAGTGTCGTAGGTGTATTTATTCAATCCGAAGGCTGTGGAGTGCGCGGGGGTGACATTGATAGTGCAACTGTGTCAAAGGCCAGGCTTTGGGCTATAAAACACATCCGGTGTATCAATTGCCAAACGCTTTATGTCAGTTCAAACATAATTTTGATAATTTATCAAGATCTTGGAGTCCTAGGTCTACATATCGATATCAACTGGATTCGATATACATCCATCGATATCGATATATCGGTAAATTGGTAACTGCTGCATCCCTAATGCACGTTACGAGTGTCGTAGGTGTATTTATTCAATCCGAAGGCTGTGGAGTGCGCGGGGGCGACTTTGATAGTGCAACCGTGTCAAAGGCCGTGCTTTGGGCTATAAAACACATCCGGTGTATCAATTGCCAAACGCGGGCAGTAATGAATGAATCTAATCAAAGGTAAAGGCTGAAAGAACAGGTGGAACAGGAGATGCTTTTTCATTCGATTGAATTTGCGATTCCCGCTTGCAAACTGTCCGGGACTACGTTATTGAAAAGAGAATATGTGTGCTCTTCACTTGCTTAGTTTTAACTTTTTCGTGCGTAATAATAATATAAAACGGTTCGATCAAAGAGATTACATTATATAATGAATGCCTAAGCATGTGTGGGGTGCCATCCACAGGTATTTTCTTTACAATTACGTAGCCCTGGATAGTTCTTGATTGCAATGTTCGTAATTTTAGAATATACATTTTTTAACGGTTAAGTCTTATTAAGGGAGAAGGGAGGCCTTTTCCTGCAAACATCGAAAACTGAAATTTATATGGCAAGAGAATTCCGACTTCAAGATTTCCTACACTTCCAGATCCCCCAGAAAGTCTGTTCAATAATTATCGATTAGTTGATTGTCTTTAATGTCTTGATTCCCAGATTTGTTCCGTCCGTCGGTACCGACGGCAACGACCGTCTTCCGGCCGGGGCCACTTTTTCATGCACTTATCTCGATGACATGCTTGTTTTTGTCCCGTTCAAAGTTATTTATTATTTATTTGTGTAACGTCCGTGGGTCGCGGTTGTTTCGTAAGACGGCACGCGCGCGGGCCACGTGGGATGAGGCTTTCTTTAGAAAATTTGTAATGTTGTTAATGTGACCCCCCTCTGACCCCGGCGGGATTAACATGTTTCGGTGCTATGGATAACATGCAGCGGTAAGGCTTCTATTTGGATGATGGCATTGGATTACCTAAGATATAAGGCGTAAGAAAATAACTGCAAATACTTTAAGAGGTGAACCAGTCCATGAAACTGAACAACTTAAAGAACATAGGTCTCGCACCTACTGTGTGGAGCTAGGGCCTTACAAATATGGAAGAAGGAACAACTTCTGCTGTATCTACTTTAATTAACTCCGTATTTTTTTATTAAATACTTTTTACTCTTAGCCGTCGTTTAAAAATACCGGTTGAGTATCATCTGCATAATTAATTTATCTACATACGTTAATACCAAACTTGATTTGATTATGTTTAATTTATAGACAGAATGTTAAAGTTCGAATACATTCCAAAGATTTTCTGGCAAACGTTTTTAAGTGTTGATAACTAACGGTTATTAATGTCACCTGTCAATAAAATTAACGATTTTAAAATTAATGATTTTGGTATGAAAGAAGACTTAGACATGACTGACTCGATTGCATACTAAGGGGTTTAAGATTTTTTAAATTGGAATGATTCAAAAATCGTGAGTATACCTACTTTTTCTCCCAATTTTGCATAGGGTAAAGTACGGATAGATGCACCGTTGGGATAGTTGCGCTGGTTTCGAAAACACTATGTTCTAGTGAATTTCGGCACTATTTCTTATTAAAACATAGTAGTCTTCCTCCTGAAAGCCCAAGTACCTTTAAGCAAAAATCTTCGGTAGCGTGGTCAAACCGGGCGTCGAAATTATTTTGGCACATTCTGTTTTTCGGTAATTTTTTCGTACGGCTGCAGAATCGCTCACATTTTTATTTCCTCATATGCACTACAGTATAAAGTACATGATCATTTATTAATTATTGCGAAATATCAAATAATTATTTTTTTAATTAAATGCGCAACTATCCGTACCAAAAAGGATATTTGCGCAGGTTTTTTGAACGGATAGTTGCGCTTTAGGGGATAGTTGCGCAGATTGATATTTTTGTTTATTTTAGTATGTTGCAGATGGACAAAATGCTTCTAAATTACAGTCTAGATATGGACGTTGTTCTACATAAATTTTATGCTACCTACGCGTTGATATAATTTTTTTACAAAAATTAATGACTTAGCACTCAATAACTTTAGAAATAATAATATTAAGGTTCGGAGGCCTATTCGATTATTAAAATAAGTATTTAATCACATTAATTTAAAACTGGATTGATTTAAATAAAGTACCAATTTCAAAGTAAGTCACCTAGGTAATCTTCAAAGCGCAACTATCCCCCCACGTTTTTTAGAGCTGCGCAACTATCCGTGCGGGTGCGCGACTATCCCCTTTTCAGGAGGTCTAATAAAACTGGATTTACAACAAAACAGTAAAAATTAAATTCATGAATTAGGGCTTTAATAAAATATTAAAGATCAATTTTTTAATCTGTAATAGTAGTTTATGCGACTGCCTAATAATGAGAGGCTTTAGGATGAGAGTGTCTGACGCCTCGTGTGATAATAGTTTGACACGAGCATCCTAAAGCCTAATTATTTGCAGTTGCATACACTATTTTATCTACACTCTACAAGAAAAACTATGAAAAATAATTCAAACCTCCGCACTGCACTATGGCGATTGCAAGTCTATCTACTGACCACCAACTGAACGACTTTTTGTACATAAGTAACTTTTTAACTAAACGTTAAAATGGAGGCTCATAAAAACTGAACAACTTTTAAAATTAAATAGCATTTATTGGTGAATTTTAATTCGAAAAATGATTTGAAGCAAAGATTTAATAATAAATAAGTCCTCATAATTTCAAATGTCGTCCGGCCGCGGGTGACACTTGTTTTTTTTTTCATTCGACTTACTGATGGCCAGTGTCAAATTGGAACAGATTACAATTTGGTACGCGGGTCAATTCGTTTATTTTTTTTTCAAATACTAGAAATTGAGAATAGAATAGAATAGAATAGAATCATTTATTTGCAAGAACACAGTTACAAAAGTTCTTAAAATTAATAGAAGACCGTGTATTCAACCTGCATGCAGGCGCGCAAATTTTACAAATGCCAAAATCAAAAGTTAAAATATTTGATAATTTAAATATTACAAATGTCAAGAAAAATATTAATGAAATGATTAGATTGCCAGATAATAAGTAAATGTCAAAAAGCTATATAAAATAAATGTCAATATTATGTCAATTACATTTAAATAAAAATTAAATTAAATTTTACATTATAAATAATTTACGTTTTGAAGCCCATGTATTCTTCTATACTATAAAAACAGTGTTCAAGTAACCACTTAGTGATTTTATTTTTGAATCCGGATTTATTTAAATTTTTGAAGTCGTCTGGGAGGTGGTTATATAATAAAATTCCCATATTATATACATTTTTCCGATACATAGTTTTGTAGCAAGGAGGTTGATACAATAAATCCATCTGTCGTTTACGTGTCTGTCGCTGAAACATCACAGAACGCTTTGTCCAGAAATAAGAATGCGAATGTACAAACACACAAACATCCTTTATGTACATAGAAGGTAGAGGTAGAATACCAAGCTTCCTAAAAAGTGGCTTACAGCTATCGTCGTACCAAGCATTGCAGATGACTCTTACACATTTTTTTTGCAACTTAAATAGCCTGTCTACTTCCACTGAGTTTCCCCATAGAATGAGACCATAACTGATAACAGATGCTACGTATCCATGATAAGCAGTCAGAGCTGCTTCTGCTGACACTGTTTGTCTCAATTTTTGAGTGCAAAAACAAATCTATTTAATTTATTGCATGTAACATCTATATGTTCTTTCCAGTTCAGATTCTTATCGACTGTTATTCCAAGAAATTTAAAATGTTCAACTTCGTTTACTTTTTCATTATTATAGGTCACGTTAATAGGTACTGGATTAGCATTATATGGCAAAAATTGCATAATTTTGGTTTTAGTGACGTTGATCTTTAAATAGTTTATGTCCATCCAGTCAATAACATTTTTAAGTAAATTGTTTATTTCGTGATTGATTATTGATTTATTGTCACAGTTTATAACAAATGTGGTGTCATCAGCAAATTGGATACATTTGTGGTCAGTTACTTTATGTAGCTGCCAGTAGTATGAAAGTTTTTTTTTAAAGGCTGTATATTCGTAATGCAGTTCATTACGTTCGTACTTTCGATTCTGTAAAACGAATATTAGGAACTGAGTGTAGATAAAGATAATTTTGTAAATAAGTTCTTAATTATTGAGTTATAGAGCATTTTCCAAAAGGTGCGCATCTATCCGTACTCTACCCTAGTTACAATAGGAAATCAAAGACGTAAGATATTAGAATCTCGTACATTCAAAATTCTGTTAGTGATAGCATGGGACTGAACTGCATATAGGACGTAGGTAGGTGGGAAGTCTCACTCCAGACTTTTGCCTCTTTCTGGACTATAATAATTAAATGTTCTGCGCTGTGGTGGCAAAAAGCTTGGTGTCTCTACAGGTGTGGAAAACTCAGAGCTTTTTGGTGAACCACACTCCATCATCGTCTATTTTATTCAACCTTCTCCTGCCAACAGATCCAGCCCAGAAACCAAGCATAATAAAAAAATTATAGATCAATCGGCAACCAACGTGTTCATGTTGACATTTTGATATCGAACCACTGTGTTTGCGCCTGACCCGAATCGCAAACAGTTTCCAGCTAATATATTTACATAAAGCACCCTTGTTGAGTGCCCTTCAAGAATGCGTAGGGAACCGTCGATTTTGAGGTAATACCTGTTACCGAAATGTAGGTAACTGTTACCGCGCAAGAGGCAAAACCTTCAAAATACGAAAAATAAAAGAACAATTAATCAGGGATGAAACCATGTGTTAGAGATTTTTAACCGTCTTTAGCTTATAGCAGATATGCCTCTGACGTAGCTATTTAGCGACCGCCATCGTTTGTGAAAAAGCAATAAGCTTTTCTTTTAAGAGTTTCACGTTTTCACGTGGCAATATTTTCCCGCCGCGGTAAAAAGGAGTTCTACGGTTCCTTCACTTATGTTGTAAATACTCATTTTACATAATGGCACACCCTGGCCATTGTATATTTTGAATTGACTTTGTCAGTTTGATATAGAATAAGAAACATCAGTCAAAACATCACTCTAATAAAATAAGCTGTCTTGCTTACATCTAAACTCGGTTTTAGTGGTATTATTTACATTTTATAACAGGTTATGGGCCTTCTCATGCCCCTCTAACCTAAGTTTAGATTCACGAGTGTATTCAAAAGTGCTATGGAGAACCAAAACGAATCTCCATCGGCGGACGACAACCCGTCGGCACAAACGCAAGCTTCACCAGGTGCACAGCCGCAGCATCTAACGACAATGCAGCAAATCGGCGTGCCAAGTATAGAAAAGCTGGAAGGAGCACGGAACTTCTCCAGCTGGAGCTTCGCCATGAAGAACATTCTCATAGTAAGTGACCTGTGGGACTTCGTTGAAAGCCCCAGGGCTATGCAAGAACTGCTCGGAGAAGCCAACTTCAAACGGCTTGATGCCAAGACAAAGGCGAAAATATGCCTATCTGTTTCTACCTCAATCTACCCTGTTATAATGAGCTGCCCAACAGCCCAGGATACCTGGAAGAAACTTCAAACTGCCTACGCAGATAGCGGCCTTCTACGGCGCCTACATCTACTTCGAAAGCTCTTCAACACACACCTGGAGAACTGTACAAGCATGGAAGAATATGTCAACGGAATTCGCAGCACACAGCAGCAACTAGCAGAAATAAAAGCTCACATCGACGACGAATTCGTAGGAGTGATCATGCTAACCGGTTTAACTGAAAAGTACAACCCTATGGTGATGGCATTGGAAGGATCGGGAAGCAAGATCTCGTCGGACTCCGTAGCTACAATGCTACTTAAAGAAGACCAGAGGCCATCGGCATCGACATCGAGTGCTCTGCAGACATCGACGTCGACGCCTGCTTCCAAGCCTACGCCTGTGCCACCTCGCCCGAAGCTCGTCTGCTCGTTCTGCAAGCGACACGGACACCTCGTCTCGCAGTGCCGTAAACGCAAGAAGAATAAGGCTAATTTTAGTACACATTTTACACTTTATTCATCTTGTCATTCTTCCAAAACACCTCATTCCTCCTCACATTGGTTCATTGACTCGGGTGCAACATCACATATGTGTAATGATAGGAATTCATTCAGTAACATTTCACCCCAGTCAGACACAGTAACCGTAGCCAATAACCAACAGATAACCAGCGAAGGTATAGGTACAATTTCAGTAAATAGTGGCAAAATTAACAAAATTTCTAACGCTCTTTTGGTACCTCAACTTTCGGCTAATTTATTATCTGTTAGTTCTATGGCGGGGAAGGGTTTTGCTACAGTTTTTACAAGTAAGGGTGCTCAAATTTTTAGAGAAAAAAGCCTAAAAATTTCGGGGGAATTAGTCGCAACAGGTCAAAATTATAAGGGCATGTATAAATTACAAATTTCTGAGCCTCAACAACAAGCACAGCTGACAAATGTCAACAATGAGACAGCTGTTCTGTGGCATAGACGCCTAGGACATCTAAATGTCAAAGCGCTAGCTACTCTACAAAAGAGGACAGTTGGCATAAATTGCGAAATAAATAGTTTAGGTTTGAATGAAACCTGCGTCCCTTGTCTCCAAGGTAAACTGGCAAAAAAGCCATTTAAAAAGTCAAAAAGTAAGTCCTTCAAAAAGTGTGAACTCATTCATTCGGACCTTTGTGGACCAATGAGTACACATTCGTGGGGCGGTGCCCTATACCTACTTACTTTCACAGATGACTTTACGCGCAAAACTTTTGGCTACTTGCTAAAGTCAAAAAGTGAAGTTTTCTCAAAGTTTGTTGAATTTAAACAACTTGTAGAAAACCAAACAGGCGAAAAAATTAAAAAGTTTCGCACCGACAACGGTCGTGAATTCGTGAACGGACCGATGTCTTGCTTTTTAAGGGAGAATGGAATAATCCATCAAACCTCTGTAGCCTATAACCCTCAGCAAAACGGCGTCGCTGAACGGGTTAATCGGACGATTATAGAAAAGGCCAGAGCGATGTTGCATGACGCAAAACTCCCAAAAGCATATTGGGGCGAAGCAGTAAATACTGCAATTTACCTAAAGAATATTTCGCCCACCCAAGCCTTACATAATAGAATACCTGACGAACTTTGGTACGGTAAACGACTTGACGTCTCGCACCTTCGTGTTTTTTGGCTGTGAAGCGCACTCTTTTGTACCAAAAGAAAAGCGCAGCAAACTGGATTCAAAAACCCAGTCTTGTATATTTGTTGGATACTCAACTGAGACTAAAGGCTATCGCCTTATAGATCCCCGTAACCCACGAGCGATCATATTGTCAAGGGATGTAGTCTTCATTGAAGATAAACTTGGAGTTACTGAACCGCAGCAACCCACCATCCCAAACAATAGTCTCGCTTACGATTTAATCGTGAGTACAGGAGTAGACCAACCACAACCACCAACGACACAACAAGAGCCAAGTCCACCGCCTTCTCAGATCTCAGAAATTCCAGTTCCACCCCCCGAGTCTGATATAATCCCTCAAAGCATTGAAACCCACCCACAGCCTCTACCACATCTAGATACATCTGCAACTGTTGAACCAGCATCACCAGAGTATCTCTCAGCTACTTCTGAACCGGATGAGCCTGTTATTTCGGATGTTCCCCCTGAACCTGAGCGCAGGTACCCAGCCCGTGTAAGGAATCCTCCTGAACGATTTGGCTACCTCACTTCAGACCTGGAACCCGAATCTTACAAAGAAGTAACAGATCACGCCGAGAAAGAACAGTGGCTAGAAGCTATGAAAGCTGAATATAATTCATTAATCAAAAATGGAACATGGGTTCTCGTTGACCGACCATCCGGTAGGAAAACAACGAAATGCAAATGGGTATTCAAACTGAAAAAGGACACCAGTGGCCAAATAACCAAATACAAAGCCAGATTAGTTGCAAAAGGCTTCACCCAAGTAGCAGGAATAGACTATGGTGAAACATTTGCACCAGTTGCTCGACTGTCGTCAGTTCGACTTTTATTGGCTTTTGCGGCTCAACGTGGACTGCAAGTTGACCACCTAGACGTGGAAACTGCATTCCTCAACGGTGACCTCGATGAGGAAATCTATATGGAACAACCAGACGGATTTTCCACAGACCCGAAAGGAAAAGTTTGTTTACTAAAGAAGGCTCTATATGGTCTTAAGCAAGCTCCACGACAATGGAACTTGAAAGTTTGCGAAGCAATGAAAAAGCTTAACTTACAGCAAGCCTCTAACGAGCATTGCCTGTACTACAGACGCGACGGCAACGACCTGCTTGTAGTAGCGGTTTTCGTCGATGATTTTTTTATCCTCTGTAGTAACGACAGCATGAAGGACACCTTTAAACTTGGTTTGAAGAAACTATTTGTGGTCAAAGACCTTGGTCCTGTCAAAGACTGTCTCGGAATGCGTGTTGTCCAAAAGCCTGGCAACATATCTCTCGATCAGACTAAGTATATCGAGAAAGTTATCGAAAAGTTTGGTATGACTGATGCCATCCCTGTCTCAACACCCATGGAACCTGGTATGAAGCTCACAATCCCTGATAAGGATGATGAGAAACCCGATTTGCCATACCAACAACTTATCGGTTCTCTAATGTACATTGCAATAGGCACCAGACCAGATATATCCTATGCTGTATCTTATCTGAGCCAGTTCAATGGACATTACGGGGAGGTGCATTTTAGGGCTGCCAAACGGGTTTTAAGGTACCTGAAGGCAACAAAGGACCTTAAATTAAGTTATAAAAATGGTGACGGGTATCCCACCGGCTATGCTGACGCCGACTACGCCAGCAACGTTATTGATAGACGCTCGTACACAGGGTACGTATTCAAGATGTGCAGTGCTGCCATCTCTTGGGAATCCAAGAAACAGCGCACCCCTGCACTGAGCACCACAGAGGCAGAGTACATGGCTCTAGGCGAAGCCTGTAAAGAGGCCATTTACCTCCGCACCCTCATTAAAGAAGTCTATAACGTCATACAGCCACTCACCATTCATACAGACAATCAAAGCACAATCAAACTCACCCGCAACAACACATTCCACGCTCGCACAAAACACATCGACATTCGACATCACTTCATACGCCTACTCTCAGAACAGGACTACATCATCACATACATACCGACACATAACATGATCGCAGACATCCTCACCAAGCCTCTCCCAAAAATCAAACATTGTAAATTTTCATGTGCATTAGGATTAGGCTAGGATTCAGATCATCGTTAGGTATGTAAATAGTTCTCTAGGTTAGGTGTATATACAGGATGAATTTTTTGGTGAAGTGTATATACAGGTTGATGTTATTTTTTGTTTGTGTATAGTGTTAATTTTGTGTTGTGTTATCGTGTGTTTGTATAGTGAACTTTGATATGTTGTTTATTTGTATATAGGTACAGGATGTCCCATTACGGGGAGGTGTTGTAAATACTCATTTTACATAATGGCACACCCTGGCCATTGTATATTTTGAATTGACTTTGTCAGTTTGATATAGAATAAGAAACATCAGTCAAAACATCACTCTAATAAAATAAGCTGTCTTGCTTACATCTAAACTCGGTTTTAGTGGTATTATTTACATTTTATAACAACTTACTACTTGACTAGTCCCATTGGCATAAACTTCTAAGCAAATCGGCTACAATAGCCTCCTATGGGCGCAGCAGCGCCAAGCCGCCGACTTGATCAGGAGTAGAAGTGGTCGCTATGGCCGAAATCGGCCGGAGAGATCATCATCATCAACAGTCCAATTGATATGAATGCGTTTGCCATCCGAAGCTCAGTTAACGTGATTTCGATGACTAGATACCTTCCGTACTATCCTCTTTATTTTACGAAATACCAAGTTAGATATTACTTTAAGGATTATCCAAATATCAACTGTTACAATATAGCAGCTACCGCCATTCCTTTACAACGTCCTTGAGATTATAATAATATGGGCCATGGCATAGTCACGGGAAGCGATCAGGTCAACAAATAAAGACGCATTTGTGAGAAAATACTGATAAAAACGAAGGCAGATTACGGTTGTGGCCAAGGTAACATAGATAACATAAAAAATTCGGATTCAGGACACAAATATAGGTATATGTTTCGGTGGTGCGTAGTTTTCGGTGGTGGTAAAAACCATAAGTCCTTTCTCAATGTCCTATCTATGTTTGTGCCACATTACCTATAAGTATCACCTACATATTTGTACCACCTTATTACGTACCACTAAATATGAACCACCTTATGATGTGCATCATCTACCACATCATTAGGAAAAATTGTTCAGATTCAGGTGCTTATATGGATCAGTAAATTGATCAGATTCAGATGATTCAGAGATAGATAGGCGATTTAAATCTCAGAAAATAGAATTTATCGGGTAGTCGTAAAATCTGTCTCCCACACGATATCAACGAGCCTCTGGTTCATCCTCCAGTACAAGAAATGGGATGTATTACTTATCCTAACACCCTGTATAGATATTTTGTTTACATTCAAGATTACTGCGCTTGCTGCAACACCGAACACTGCCTAGGCTAGGTCAACTTTTTAAAAACCTCACGTAGGCCGCGCCCACACTAAGTGTCGAAAAAAACGTAGGCCTGTTGTAAATACATTATACACTAAACCTTATATCAACGGATTAAGAACGGTATTACGTCGTTTTAAAATCTCTGCGACCCACGCAACCCCTAGCAACATTTATTTCGTAATTAATATGAGAATTGTATGGCAGCTTTCGCTTTGTTTTATAAATTACTTATTTAGGATCTACCTACGGAAAAACTGTTTCTACCTACTTAAGAATATAGGTAGGTACTTAATGAATGCATCGGTTTAAAATTGAAACAATATGCCACTTTTATGTAGAGTTTAAATTGGAAAGTAGCTATTTATTTGATTTTTTACAACCAAAATGTGACGAGAAAATTTTCATTAGTTTTCTGTTTCTGTCTGTGTAATCAATTTTCAAACAAATACTCTTTACTAAACTAAACCCTAGGAAACGGTAAGCGGCTGCAGCGGTGACGTGTTTTGCTTCTACGGTACGGCCGATCAAATAGGCCTTATTTGACAGCTGTCAAGTTCAAGTCCATACTAGAAGACATGTCAACAAAGAAAATAGACCTTACGACAAAGCATTAGCATGATTTTGACAGCTGTCAAATATGGCCTATTCAACCGGCCGTACTGTTTTCAAACATTATATCGTCAACCCATGCGGTACTGGCATGAAGATAAACTTGCTTAATTCGCAGACTAGGACCGCGGTAGCTCGTCGGCGGTTGGTAGTGGCGTCGGCAGTACAGATACCGAAGTCCGCAGGTTCAAATCCTGCCTGCGGTGGAAAATTTTGCAAGTTTTCCAAAAAAAGTTGTCAATGCCCTTTAATTTTACACAATCTTGATTTTCAGTGTGTAAAAGTCGGTAGACTTGCAAAAGCTCTAAAAGGCTTAAAGACATGAGTGTCCACTTAATGGAATTCTGTCCGAGTGCCCGATGACTTGTTTGACAGGCTAAAATTCGTGTCCACGGCGCGAGGAGCATGGTCATTGTTTTTCAAGAGGCATTCTTGTCAAACCTGCATTAGGGCTGGCTATTTGAAGGATAAATCAATATTGGACAGGGGCCGCCTCCTATTGGGTTGGATTGTCATTTTCATCACACCGCGCTTGGCAGGCGTTGACGACATTGGCGAACGCAATGCAAGATATTGCATTCACAAGGAACACTACTGCCCATTTCCTGGATCAATTTATCCTTTATTCGCTTGACCCGTGGGAAAGTCACAGGTTCAATGAAGTAGATAACTGAAGAACTAACGGCGCCACTCTCGAGTGTCCTTTTTTCTGTGATTGGTCGAAAATTTGTTAATGTCAAACTTGGCGTATGGTGCCGGCTTTCCCGTGGGTGACGTAAGAAGCGACTATAATTGTGTATTGCAATTTTAGGCGACAAGCTGACAACATTTCACACACACAGTCTTCTGAAAGACTCTTAATATTTTGTCAGATGTGGTGCATATGGCCGTTTTTTACAGCCATTTACGCTCTGCATATCCCGCAAGAGAAATAGGCGTGATGTATGTGTGTACATGGTATGTACTTATAATATGGTATGTAAAAGTTTAATTACTTCTTATTGGTTGCCTTTACGTCATCTATGCACAATCGTGCCTGCTGCCATCTGCAATAAGCTTTGAGTTTTCCTCCCCATTCTGCCTGACGTAAATTCTACAAGATAAAAAGCGTTGATGAATCTGGCGGTCAGCATTGATGTATCCAGAGTGAAGTGCGTGTAAAACACAATGTTGCCGGCGCGAAACGAATTGGGGTATGTTTACGACCTGTCCGACTGGTTTCGCGGAGACACAGTAGAAATTACACACAGTAGACACGAGCAACACACGCTTTTTCCTCTTACCATGTGAAATGTCGAACAGTGACGAAGGGTTCCATTTTTACGAAACTAGACCGGAGCGAAAAATCGTACTAACTGTAAGTAGATTGATGTGAGGGTACGGATTTGTAAAGGGAAGCCAATAGGAATCGCCATGTATGGACTCTTCGCCACTGTTCGCCAGAATTGACAGACAAATTTTTTGACATTATAGCAAATGGTAGTTAGTTCACGGGATAGAAATTACTGAAGTTAACTCATATGTTACTTAAAATAAAAATACAAGGATCACCTAAATTGTACAATATTTGTCATTCGCTGTAGAAATAAGGCGTCTCTCCCTCCACTTCCTCAAGAATGAAAATAAAATTCTTATTAATTTTTATGATTCAAGGAAGGTAAAGGCAAATTAGCACATTTAATGTTAAACTACGGTTTATTTCATAGGGCACGTGTATATCACGTCGTGGTGGTTTACTTTCCTTATCTACTGGTAATTTTCTTTACTGTGGTTGAGCCGAAGCCCGAAGGCCTAAATGAAACGCCTACTAATTGATACCCACAGACTTCAGAGCCTTGTACCTGCAGGCTTTTAAGCTTTTTGTACTTGAGTGTTGGCAATAATGCACAAAAGCAAGAAAAAAACTTTCGATGTAAATAAGAAAATTATCGTCAATGTAAACACTTCCTATGTCTTTCTCACGATGTAACTTTTTGTTTTCAGGTAAGCCCAAACATCAAACTACAACTAGGACCCAAATTATGCACTTAGGTATGTACGTACAGTACCAATCAACAACGCCACAACACAAATTAAGGAGACGGCGCGCGTGGCGCCTATATAAATGGCTCACTCAGTACTAGCGACGATTTTAACATCATATTATTGCAATCAAATCGGATCAGAATCATATTACGTTCTTGTATTAGATTTAGAGCTGTATTCCTTTCTTTCTCTTAGGTATTGAATCTAGCAACCCTGGCTATGTAACAAGTGGCAATCGCGAAAATCCTAAATAGTGTCGAGTGATCCTTTTGTAAACTCTCTATTTATGCTGCAATCCAGTTTTAATATAACACGATTGGTGTAGAGTAGTACCAAAAGATACCTCATTAAAAAGTAGTAACAGTCCGAATGGTTTTTGTATGGGATTTCGTAATCTCCTTAAAAGTTCCGGATCCGGCGCAACCCCGGAAAATCATGCGGTGCGTGTTAAGCAATCTCAAGTTAGGCAATTGACGTGGGTGCAACCGATCGACGATCAGAAGGCTTAACGTACCTAATGAACACCTACGTTACGTGGTACGTCGAGAGAAACCATGCCATCGACGCCCTAATTATATTAGTAAACAACATAGCTTGATCGTATACAGGGTGTTAATTTGATTGCAGGCCTTAGCTTCAGGGTAGGTTTTGTATCAACTATCGGTAGTGTATGCCGTAAAATATATTGCTAAAATTCCTGGACCATTTTTTTTAATGTCTGAGCCGAAATTTTGGAATATGATAATATTTTTTGACACTTTTGTCGTTTAGAGATTCAGAATACAAGTACTTTCGTCTAACTAACTTTGAGTTTGAACGAATCTTGACTAGAAAGGGATTTAAACCAAATTTCGGCTAAGTGTTAAGGTTTCTTTTTTCGATTTATTATTTTTTGATTCTTTTGTCGTTTAAAGATTGACAATACAAGTACTTTCGTCTAATTAACTTTGAGTTTGAACGTATCTTGGCTGAGATATAGGCATTTAATTCAAATTTTGGCTAAGTGTAAAAATAAAGGAGTAAAAAAATCAGCATTTATCGAAACTTAACCTACCATTAAGCTATGGCACTCGTTTAAATTAACACCCTGTATTATGCAAAATGCGGAGGTGTCAACTTATTAACCGAATCTAATGGCTTCGAATGCGTTCGGACTGTATCTAAGCCAATATAAGTTTTATGATTAAGATTGGTGGACTGGTTTGACCAACCGACACATCAGGAATGATCCCTATATACCTACCCACGTAGATTTTTGAATATTGTAAATAAGTAATAGTCACATATACGTTAACTTAAGGATTTTTAATTGTCTTTCTTATTTACCCAGATTCTGCTTCTTCTGAAACTTCGTGACAAAATATTAGTTTTAAATACGTCGAAGTACTTGTCCTACCTACTCCTTGTACTCTTCAATATGAAATAGAAATGAAATTATTATCTTCATTTTCCTGCCCTTATTTCATTTGGGGTCGGCGCAACAAGATTTGTTACTACACAAAATCATGCACAAAAGGATTTGCCAGTGTTTTATCATTAAACCGGCCGCCTGCCTGACATTAACCCCTTTGGGAATCATATTGTAGGTGGTATCACCGCCACCATGCGGTTGACCATCGATCGGCAGATATTCAGCCTAGGTCAAAAACTCTACGTCGCCTATTAAGAAACACCCTGAGTGCACAAGCCAGTACCTATTCTTAGCCGCTACCACACGGTGTATTAAATGAAATCATATCATACACAAAAACAGTCAGAATATCCAGTCAAGTTCTAAGTTCTTCTTTTTATAATGTTCATACCCGAAAAGCCCACCGGCAGGAACATTTGAAATATGGTCTTTTAAGTTATATCTTGTTGCACGATCTCTAAATATAATATCAGGTTCTTTGATATAAATCTTTAGTTTGAGGTATAACGCGTTACTCACAAGATACTTATCATCACAACTCTAAATGGTATGAAGAGAAATAACTAAAATAAAAAGAAACAAGAGTTATTTTGTGACTAAAAGGGTATACAAGAATATTATCTTGTAGGGACCAGGAGTTATTGAATGTAGAGTTTTTCAGAGCTTTCGTTCATACGTGAACTGTTTCAAATTTATCACTTCATGTGGGATACTGAGTATTCCAACTACCCGATGACCTCTCTGCGTCTTAGACACGTTTATAAGTATCTTTTTAAATTCGTCGCCAATGCATCATGCCGCAAACCAATATAAAAGGTAGATGGAACCCTCCTACGCGTTAGCGGCCAAGAAACACTGCATTATTTCGCAGGCTAATATTGAGTCGGGGTAGCCCAGTTGTTAGTGGCGTCAACAGTACAGATGCCGAAGATTGCAACTATTCAAAAAAAGGGCTCATACAAGCAACGAAACAATCTTTCACTCAGAAGACCATCAAGAGAACTGTAATTCATTTGCGGTGACGTAGCTATCTTTTTAAAAGAAATAGGACCTAATATATCCTTCAAGTGTACTCAACTCACTTTTCCTTTAACCTGCTTACCAACCTTCTCATTTAAGGGATCAATTTACACTGGTAAATCTAACTATCTATATGAAGAACCACTATAAGCTGATCCCTCAAGTTTATCTAGTGGTTGTAGTATCGGTTTGCACAAGCAGTTAAGGTGGTCTACACTAAAAGGGTCTAATGCTTTGTTCTCGAGTGTATTCGGCAGATTACAAGTGAGCCGGTCTGTCCGGGCTTTTAGATAAACGTTAAGAGCCACGACATGGCGGTAGGGTGGCCATGGGTTACGTGTCTTGGTGTACACAGACCTTCATTCCCTATTATTTTTGCGGAAGCCGTCTGCACTGTGATTACTGCAGATCGATTATCAGCTTTAGCACCAATTTAGTTATTTCTAACTATAAAGGAATTTTAATTTTTCACAAAATTAACGTAAAATAAGTAAATATTGACAGTCTGTTCTAGATAAATCGGACTAAAGAATTTAGCGTAGGTGTTTAGTAGATACTCGTAGTTAGACAAAATACAATGTTAAACCTTACGTGAATTATCTTTGGTAGGTTGGTAGGTACATAAAGATCACATTACCTATTTTTTATTTTCCACTACAACACCGTTCTTAATCAGCTTTAATTAGGAACCGTCCAGGACGGCGTTATTGTAAAGAAAATATAGATGGAGCCCTCGATAGCTAAGTTTAAAATTTTTCGTGATTCAAATTTTGATTAAAGAGACAACAATAAAATAATTCCTAAGCATGTGCAGGGCGCCATGTCTATCTGCTTTACAATAACGTGGTACTGTACAGTTCCTCAAACCTCATGTAACATTGTCACCCTGCAGCAAGGACAGTAAAAAATGCCCAGTCCGTCCACACAGTGATTTACAAGCGGACCGAGCTCAGATTTCACGGTACCGCTAACAGAACGATCCTTTTGTGGCTCGAGCCTGCCTCGAGACAACCTGCCAAATATCATTTACGGCTATATTCTTACGAGAGCTTTTACTAGGTTATAGACAGTATTACTTACTCTCGGCCTTTTGTCAGACGTAGTGTAAATGGCTGTTTATTACTAGGGAAATAAGCGTGATATGATATATGTATAAATAGGCAATTCTTCTTCTTCTTCGTATCAATCAATATCTTCAATATACAATCTCGCTTGAAAATCAACTCGCACATGGTACCATTTCTCACAAGCTCTCAGGCGCAAGCTTCACTGAGCAGACGTGAGACGTAAAACGTGCGACATCCCGGCACTTGAAACCGTTTCCATATAAAATGTATGAAACAAAAGTAACAAAGCTGCACAAAAACCGGCCAAAAGCGTAGCGAAATTAAAAGGGTTTTAAATTAACGTGAATATTAAGAAACTTACAGTAAAAAAGAATGCAAGTGTCTGCAAGGGCAACATTCATTTCACCGTATTCGGTATTGTAACTTTCCGACCACTCTGACTGTCCAAACACTGCTATCTCCAACGGTTGCATTCTTTACATACATAATACATTATGCTTCAATTTCACTTTACCTACACTGAACTCTCATATAATCATTTGTGATTGACAATTTTAGAAAGGGAATGCCAAAACCCCGAAACTAATAGCCTCCGCAAAATTTTGGGCTATTTTCACTGAGCAGCAATGGCCACTATATAGGTTCTTTTTACCGCATGCGTGACGTGCACGTCATCACGTGCGTAGAGATGACGTTGTTTCGTATGGTATTGTATGAGACACCTCGTGATTACGCGCACGCATACGCAGGTAGTGTGCAACAATCCCATACGATACAAAATCATGTATACGCGCGTGATGACGTGCACGTTACGCATGCGGGCCCGGTGTGTGGCGCCCTTGAAGCGCCATATTTCTCCTATACCTACTTGGGTGTTCGACAAACCCTTGAAACCATAATAATTAATATTGTTTATGTTCTAAATGACTCAAGTTTGGGAAGGCGTGTGAAGATTTTGTTTTCAATTTGATATATTGAGGTCCTCCGATAACTTTAAAGGCAGTAACATGATATTAAAAACCTTTTAACATGCGATGGGAGTTGAGAGTAGGTACTGATAAAGACCGTATGTAAATATAGCTTTAAATTGTGGTAGGTACGAAATAAAAATATTTTATTAAATAGATATGTAGAGTTGATACTTACTTATCTACTAAAAATTTGCATAATAGAAGTTGCACTAAAGATACCAAATTCAATTTCTAGACACATTTTCTTTCATTCATTTTCCCACCTACTACTAGGTATAGGTACTCATCATCTTTCTGCCCTTGACCCAATTACTTGGGGTCGGCGCAACATGTTTTGTATGAAAACAAACTGAGACCAACTTATACCGGTTTTTCATACAAATACTAAGAAAAAACAGTATTAGTAAGTTAATCCTTAAATGGGTAGGTGGATTTGCTGGCGATACATGATTTCACTTTAAACTCCAGATTTTGTTTTTAAGTTAAAATGTGACTGTTTTATGTTGATCATATTTCAATTTGATGGATATCAATGAATATCGTACTTTATTTACAGCTTTATTAACATAGAAGAAGAATAACTACAGTATTAATTCTATGAGGAACAATCCTCAATGTTTTTGTTGTTTGTTTAAATGTATGATTTTTGATTTGTAGTTATTCTGTAAAGCTTTTATTGCACCTGCCCTGTTTTTTCCACATGCCCTAAGGTAGACTGGTAGATAACGCCTTTGGCCTTAAGTCCGCCATTGTACAGATGTGCACAAAGTTTAATAAATAAATAAATAAATAAAATCCAATTACACAAGAATTCCTGTGAATAATAGGCAACACTCTCTATTATCCAGATTTTTTATAGACAGTTTAAATACAGACAAATATTTTTGTTAAGAGTTGTAACACAAAGAACATACTTATCATCATAATCATATAAATTACTTAGTTTGTTCCCTGCAGTACTAAAAAATAATCATTTTCTGGCTACTCGTTAAAAGTTAAGAGAGAGTTCATGCAATTATTATAACAATCATACATAATAACTTCTTCTAAGAAATAAATTGTTTGGAAACGCTCAACTACATACATGCATTCATACATATATCACGCCTATATCCCTAGCGGGGTAGGCAGAGCGTAAACGGCTGTAAAAACTGCCATTTACACCAAGTTGGGCAAAACTTTAAGGGTAATTCAGAAGACTGTGCATCCCTATAGTGACAGTTTGTCAGCCTGTCGCCTAAAATTGCAATACACACAAACTCTCAAATAAGTCGTTTCTTACGACATTCACGGGAAAGATATGGGGCTATGCTATTCTAAGCCGGCACTGCACGGCTAAGATCCTCATTTCCAGTTAAAAAATCTCCAAGTTAACGTGTGTCCCCGCTGCAGCATTTTGATGGACATGATTTTTATTCATTTATGTGGCGTCAGTGTTGGCCAGATGCGCAAACATGACGTTTTGCGCATACATTCCGCGACACAACCCCGGCTTGCCACGGTGCTGATTTGTCATTAACAATTTCATCCATATATCAGTGCAATGCTGGACGAAGCCCTTCTCTAGGTTACGCCATAGAACAACATTACTTCCTTTTTCAAGTTTTAGCATTTAAATAAGTTTAAATTAGTACGTTAAACGCTTTGTCTGACTACACCAACTAAGAAGACTTGTATTAGATTGCGAACCGGACTAAGACTTAAGTTCTGTTACGATTCCAGCTGTTTTTTAGTGTGGCAAGCAGATCCTGTAACCAACCAAATATCTTTTCCGCTTTTGGAAATGTTTACTTGAAAATTTATCGAGGCCCAGTGAGTATTCTGACTCAAAATTAGATTAGTCTAGGTTAAGCTGCGCTGTGGCGATCCGGGACAAACACTTTTAAACATAATAGTCTATGACGAGACGGGACTGGATTTATCTGTGCGGTAAAACGGGCCTCGATTTGTGAAAATGTTACGTGGAAATTTTAGTCGAGCAAGAGTACCTTAGACCCTGGCGGAAACCCCTCAACAGGATTATTTACAACCTTAACACGAAACAAGTCGACTTTATCAGTTTAAACATTAGTTAGTTACCTTACTACCTTAAGTACGTAGATCATGGTAAACCGAGTAAAAGTTCTTTTCCTTATATTGTTTAAATTGACTGTGGCGGTCGAACCGGACCTAAGATTTAAATAAAATATAAGCCCTGTGACGAAATCGGCCAAAATATCTGTATGTGGCGAACCGTACCGTGACCAACCGGGCCTCGATTTTGCTTGTGGAAATGTTTACTTGGAAATTTTAGTCGAGGGCTCGAGGCCCAATAAGATAGCTCAGGTCCTGGCGGGACCCTCAACACGATCGTTTACAACCTGTATACAAAACGAGACGACTTTTTTCAAATGTTTAAAACGTTATCTGTTTTTAGAAGTGCCCCCTGACAAGTTTAAGAGCTTCGGAGAGGTCGTGCTTTTTAGTTTTACGTTTGTTTTTATTAACCAACCGCCTCAGGAGGAGGGTTGTCTTTTCGAGTGTATGTATGTATGTGGGCAAGTCTTCTCGAGGGCTACATACAGTCATACAGCCTCAATGGCTAGACGTATGAGGTGTCGTCGTTAGTTTCGTTTCAGCAGCGCGAGTGTAACTGGCTGTATTGAAATTTGAAATTTTCACAAATTATTTCTTCATTTCATGCTAAACACCGAGTCGTGTATCGACCTGATGACCCCTGAAGTAGATATCATTTCAATCTTTAAAATTACCGCTGTCGGGTTTTTGATTTTTTTTTATGATAATGCTTGTTTTAGGTTTGTTTTTATTTTGCTTGTTATTTTGTTAATCGGCCCGCCGCCGGCCTGTTAATGGGCCGTGTAAAATTATTAATAATTAGTCCTCCCAGTAACATGCTGGGCGTTTGGTATATTTGATAACGTTTGTAAGTGGCAGAACAGATTTGAGAAACCTAAGACATGTAATGATTATCGTAATTTATTGAATTCCAAGTGTTCTCAATTTCAGGTACCTGCTTATATAAGGAAAGGGACCAAGGACTATTCAGTAAACTATGCCTTTTTTTCTTTTCTTTGTTAATGGTAAATAATATCACATATCTTGCTAACTATTAAAATACCGAATAATTACCTAATTCATAACATCCGTCTCTCCGCTCTACCACTACGAAAGTCCGTTCCTAAAAAATGTCCGTACCTAAAAAAAAAAATTGTAGGTATACTTGATACAGTACAACTTACTAAATTGTTTATTTTCTGAATTCCTAATAAATTATGGTCCAAAGGCACCGAACTAAAAGCATTTTGTTGACACGATAAAAAGATAAAAAACAACGCTAATTCATGCGAACAAAATTGAAAACTATGTAAATGGTTATTTAAATCTATGTATTATGTTTTAATTTCAAGGAGATTCGTTTTGTTTTAAAGCCGATTTGGTACAAAAGGTATTTCCAAAAATTCCACGCATGCCTAAAACTTAATAGATATGTTGAGGCGTAGCACACAGAATTTAAATGCGATTATTTGGATACTAATACATATTAATACTTACAAAATGTACCTACTAAGTAATTTATGTTACGAGTAATATCAACCTACTATCAAATCCACACCAAGTTACATTTAAAAGGCCCAGATATAGTCCATTCGCAATCATAGTGTCAAGTCTGCTGGTCGCAATACTTTGATACTTAACGACCAGCGTTACTTCGCCCCCCGCTTAGCCTAGTCATGACACTATGATTTTTAAATGGACTATACTAATGTCATTCAAATTTCCATCCGCCCTTGGCTCATCCGATTTCTACAAGAGGAACCGAGTAGTTCAAACTTAGCATAGCTAGGTATTTCGTTAACCGAAGTTTTTTTTATCTTATTTCACTTTTGGTTTTGTGACCAACAAAAATTTTGTCCAGTATGATGTCCCAAATCTATTTTTACGCTCGCCGGCCTAAGCAAAATGCACTTTCTCAAAAATATATTGATATTTATGCGGCAGACGGACGTCGCTCGCGTCGCATGCCCTCTGCCTACCCCGCAAGGGATATACGCGTGATACATGTAGTAGTTGTACAAGAAGTAATTCAGTATGAAGGCCCAAATCTATTTTTACGCTCGCCTGAAGCAAAATGCACTTTCTCAAAAATATATTGATATTTATGCGGCAGACGGACGTCGTTCGCGTCGCATGCCCTCTACCTTTGCCCCGTATTGTGTTGTGTCATTTACATATGGCGATGTACACGAAAACAAGAGTTTTGGTAACTACGCACATTTAACTAAAATTAACGAAAATCAACAGCTAAGAAATAAATAACGTTCGGTGGAACAGTTTTTAGTGTCATACATAACAGCTATCTATCATCCTACATACATTCATATAGAGGCTACATTTAATTAAGTACAAATCTCTTGAGGATGTGGTCTGCTCACGAAACTGAACAACTTTTGTTAGAAACTTTTCTCTGAAATATGAATAATATTTTTTGACCTCCCATACAAAAATGTTGAAAAAGTGTCACTAGGTATGGAAGAGCCAATTTTATACTCCGTAATTTCAAAAAAGTTTCTAACAGAAGTTGTTCAGTTTCAAAAGATATATCCCGCCTATATCCCTTGCGAGGTAGGCTGAGCGTAAACGGCTGTAGATACGGGCATTCACACCACGGCTGACAAACATTTTAGAAGGCCGTGTATCACCAGAGTGACAGGTTGTCAGCGTGCGTCTAAAACTGCAAAACACATCACTGTCAAACCCTTAGTCGCTTCTTACGACACCCACGGAAAAGATATGGGGTGATGCTATTCTAAGGGTACGCTTATTAACCGGGCGTCTCGACAACGACGCCGTCAAAATTTGACGGCGCCAATGTCGCTGCGGTCCTGTAGAAAAACCCACAGACCTACTAAACCTATGGACTGGCTGTACCCTCTGAATGTGCGTGAATGTCAAACAATGTTGGACTCATAAAATGGCGGATTTTTGTAGGGTTGTAATCATTTTGGACCCAAAAATCGACATCGATAGTCGGTAACTGCCTACTAACGATCCAATCATGCAATTTGGGTCACGATTTGACGTCATTCCCAAAGAGGGTTGACGTCAGGTAGGCGGCCGGTCATAAAACATAGCCAAATCCTTTTGCAACATGATTTTTGTGTTCATACAAAACATGTTGCGCCGACCCCAAGTAATTGGGTAGGAAGATGATGATGGTTACGGCGGGCATTATGCCTACGCTGTTGTGATATTTTTTGTGTACCTACCTTACTACTGTATTATGCTTATTTTCATAATACTTAACTGCTTTTTGTGTGTAGTAAATAAATGGTTAAAAAGAAAAACAAGTTGTCAGGGTAAACATTTATGATAATAATAATCAATCTAAAATCAAAAATAATAATTTAAACATAATTTAGGTATTTGTTTTGTTAACACAGGTTGAATTTTTTGTGCTATTCCAGAAATTTTCCTTTTCCTTCCACTTTGCTCCTGTTGCTGCTCAGTCAAAACAGACCTATCATTTTCCTTAGCTTGTACCAAAAAGGGGTTGGCAAGGCTTCTTCACGTAGGCATAATTTATCTAGAGTTCTGTTATAACATTCGACACCAAAATACAGGGAGCATGTAAATATTTTTCCATGACGTGGATTTATATTTTCAGTGCCAATAATATCAAGCCATTTCCTTCTTCTAACTTCATTTTTAGCTTCTGTAAAAAAATATTTTTAAATTATTAAACAAGTATATATAAAATCCTTTAAAGAACTAAGTTTTTGTTGTTAGGTACTTTGGCACATTATAACTTTCTGAATTGAACTCTCCAAATTCATTATTTTCTTTCATTCTTACGAATTCTGGCAAAATATATCGATACCGTGACTTTATGTACTACCCCAACCCTAGCCGACGATCAGTTTGTATGAAATCAGTATCAGCAGAAATAAAGTAATTAATGATATATTGGGGAAAAAAATGTTTATAGTTTGCTGCTTTATAGCGAAAAATAAATGCTCGTGGCTTTTAATTACATATAATCTTATAAAGTTCGAGTAAAATAGCAGATTTGTGTACTTACGTGTGCAAACTAATTTCAGGGCGATTTTTATTCCGACGCCCGTCGCACTGTATTATGGAATAGTCAGGCATGATGTCATTTCCTTATTTTAGTCTTTTATCACTAAAAATGCACCGCAAAAATAATATTTCATGAAAAATACGAATAAATCGCACTTTGTTTACAAGACTTTGACACTTGAAGTACCATAGATTGTTGGCACCATAAAATGGCGAAACAGTCGCGTTCGAAAATTAAAGGGATCTGACAGACAATATTTTATCTCAATCTCCTTACAGAAAACCATTTGAGAGAAAAGGAAATAACATTATTTTTCCGCATTCTACATTGACAGAACAGATTAGTTCCAGTCCATACCAGGTTTAGTAGGTCTGTGGAAAAACCAGACCGCATCAACTGACAGCGCCGTACAAATCCTGAGCTTCTCAGCACGCTGTCAACGTGACGGCGACACGGTGGCGTCGTTGACGCTGACGCCCGATCTTTCTGGTATCCCCATACAAACCCATAAAACCACTCATTTGACAGCGACAACGACGCCGCGACGCTTGGTTTTTAAGGGTATCTTAAGCCGACACCACACGTCACAAGTAATTTTACTGCGGCTGTCACGAAACGCTCACCAAAAGTTCGTAGATGTAGCTGGCCCAAGCTGTATGTACTGTAGCCTGAAAATCCGCCATTTAAGAGCTCAACTTATACTGGATTTTCTTAGTATTTGTATGAACCAACCAGTATAACTTGGTCCCTTAAATGGGTAGGTGAATTGGTGATAGTACTCGTTGTAGCAGTGGTAGCGGTGTGGCTGGCCCTATCTGTATGTACTATAGCCTGTTAATCAACCTACCTATTCAAGGGATCAGTTTATTCTGGTTTTTCTTAGTATTTGTATGAAAGACCAGTAGAAGCTGGTACTCGTTGTAGCAGTAGAAGCGGCGCATGCGCACCTACCTACTGATAATTACGTCTCTGGAGCGGTCACGATCCGAACTGAGCGGCATTCCATTCCGACTGGGCACACAGATACAATTGGTAGACCACTTTTACTCGCGAGGCTTGTACAATCTTATAAGTGCCGTAGTTGAAGCGGACGATGTATTAAGAGGTCTACAAATCTGTATTTAAATCTCTCACGTGAAACCTGCGTTACCAAGTTGAGCGAAAAAAACAAAAAGAATAATAACAACTACGCATATAACGTCGGCTTTACAGCAAAAAATAAAGACATGGAGTTATATTTTCAGGATGTGTATAGGTACTCGTAAAATTGAACAATTTTCCCCAATGAACATTCCCTTAAAGTTAGTCTCCCATAATAATTTACTCGGTCGATTTTGTATGGCAGGTCCAATTATTTTTTCATATTTCGGCCTATGTTCAATGGGGAAAGTTGTTCAGTTTCACGAGTAGAAAACACCCTGAAAATATTTGCACTGAATTTAATAGGACCTTATATAACGGTGTGAAATACTTAAGTTACCAGCACAAAAACACTTTCATATGAGTCCAATATCGACAGCAAGCCTCACAGCATTTACCAAATACATTTTGTCCTCTTCAGTTTTCAACTCAGTCAATGGCCATAGTTCTTCTAGAGGAATCTTGTCTACTCCAGAGTATTTGACGTCAAACTGCTCGAGGACATCGCACCTTTCACTGCATAGCAGAGGAATCGATGTAGAAGCAGCAATAAGACCAAACTTCCCAAATAACTTGAGATCTGTATTGAAATCCTCCCAGGAGTAAACTTGGTTAGCGTCTATACCCACATCGTTCAAATAATATGTCAGAGCCTCGTGGTATACTCTGAAGGCTTCTAAGGCGTTCTCTTTGTTAGCACACTGTTTGCTGATCAGCACGAAGTAAGCCACGTCGGTGACAGGCGACGCGTGTCTCACCAGCTGGAAGTCGATAGCGACAGTCCTGGTCTTCGAACGTAAGAAGTTCGGAAACCATGCGTCACCGTGGGCTATCACGGTGCGCCTACTTCTGTCGGAAAGCAACCGTATTGCCAGCCCATAAGGGTCACCGCTTACAAGCTCAGAGAACTTTTTGTAATAGATACTCGTTTCTACATCTTCAAACTCGGCCAATGTCTTCAAATCTATATCGATAGCGTTCTTCAAATATTTGGCATACCAAGAGCGGTTGTCTTCCGAAAAATATAGCTCGGGAATGTTTTTAGTGATTTGTTTAAACTCCTCCGGCCTCCGTTGCTCCAAAGCTATAGATAAGGCGTGCATGTGCGCCATTGTTCGGAGAATTCCTTCTAGATCACTTTTAGTGGAATTTTCAGAGATTTCTGCACAAAGGCTTTCAGATAAGTCCTCCATTAGTAGGTAATCGTTTTCTCCATCAGTGTGACAAGCGTAGCACACCGGCACGTTGGTTGTATCGTCTCTTTGCCGCCGGCTGTTTTTTGCACGTTCATGAGCGCTGGTAGGATGATAGCGAAGAATTCGATTTCTCGTTTGAAATATTTGGCTGTTTGTAGCGTCCTCTTGAGTAAAGGGTCTTGGACCATTCCCTTAGCGACGAAGGAAGCGATGTGACTCTCGCCGTACACCTTGATCCTGTAGACTGCTCCCAGGAGACCAGTGCCAGCTGGTGCTGCTCTGCTAATATGTATAGTCTTGACTACATCCTGGCTCCCAGTCTTCAGCTTAAATGCTTTATCGAGCACATCCTCCGTGAAGTATCTAGAAATAATGTCGAGTTTTGACTGCAACATTTCGTTCCAAATTGTAATTTAACTTTACCGATTTCGTACTTCATACAGTCATTTATATGAGGAGTCTTTAGTAAATATGTCATAATTTTATCTCATCAAAAATATATGTAACTAGTGAATGATGTGCCAAGTTGTCACTTCCATAGGAACCATAAGTTTGTAAGAGCCAATGTAAATCAAATGATTGATATAGTGCCGCATAGTACTTATTGAAATATCATGACTTAGCAATAAATATCAAGTCAATATTTAACTATTATTATTAATATTATTCTTAGCAGTGCGGATTTACCTCCCATTCAGGCCCGTAATTATTAGTAGGTAATTGATATTTAATTAACATATTTCGTAACTATAATGATATATGTAGTTCAGACAAAATTGACAAATATTGACTGATAGGTTTAAAAACCGTGTTGATCGAGCGGAACTTGGCACATAGCACAATCGTGCAACCAGATCAAGCACCGTCTGGTGTGACATATTGTTAACATTTAGTTATTAAACATAATGTAATTAATTAATCAAAGGTGACGACAAGTTGATTTACTATTTGATAATTTTGTTGCTGTTGCTATTTTGTTTAGATTCTAATTACAATACTTAGCATAGAATAAACGACGTCGAAATAACAAACAGACTAGTCAAATAATGTAGCTCCTAGATTGCAGATTTAAGTTGCTTGCAAAATACTTAACTGACAAAACCTCGGTATCGGTACCTAATAGGGAGGAAAACTCAAAGCATACAAGGACGGTACTCCCTAGTTTGGGGGCCTCTGTGGTCCCCCGGGGGTCTTAAGGGTAATTTTGAGGTCACTATAAGTTTCATATGAGATCTTCGCACGGTATTTAAAACAGCGACCCTCCAAGTCAATTTGTTCAAAAATTACGCCTTGTAAAAGATGAGGGGCGGTAAAATTTTAAGGAGCGTGGGTCCAGCTGGGCTCCAGTACCTACCTTCATGCCGATTTTCAGCTCCCTATCTGTGCCAGTTATATGCCGAGATACGGGCACAATAATATTAGCGGGCGTTTGCTACGGGGGTGCCTACCCGACCTAGGTACCTCTACGTGTGTGTGATCACCGCCTTGAGCCGCTCGTGACGATCTGCGCAAGCGCATCGCACGAACCGCCGCCGGTCGCCTGACTTCGGACCCTCATCATTCACTAACACTCCGCTGCTGGACATAGGCATTAGGGGAGCCTGGGGCTCAAAGGGGGTTGTTGGCCATACCTACCACTCTTGGCAGGTGGATGATAGGTCCTCATAGGTACGTTCTAGGCCGTGCTACAGGGGTAGACACCCTACCCTACGTGTGTGTGTGACGGTGGCCGCCTTGAGCCGCTCGTGACGATCTGCGCAAGCGCATCGCACGAAGCGCCGCCGGTCGCCCGACTTCGGACCCTCATCATTCACCAGCCGCTACATTCCACTGCTGGACATGGGCCTTAGGGGAGCCTGGGGCTTAAAGGGGGTTGTTGGCGTGAGTGGTGGTATGCACTCTTGGCAGGTGGATTGTGTTGTCATAAAAGACAGTTGCTGCCTATTACTGAGTTTCATCCCTTCCTTACACGTCTTTTACGACACCCACAGATAGAAATTCTGCAGGTACCTACCTACCTCACGGCCTCCTTAATGGAAGGGCATTTTTCGTAGGGAACGCTGCTGCCCGTTCCTTGGATGGATTCTTCTAGTTGCCTTTTACGAGACTACGTGTGAAAATGGGCTAGAGTGCTTTGGGTTGTGTTTTTAGCCTAACCCCATTTAATATTAAAATCTGTCGCCACTGTGTACCTATCTATTCCGTAGCAATACTTCTGTAGTTTAGGAAAACAATGTTCTTTGCCATTAGTTATCGTGATGGCTGTTATCAAATCTTTGCAAACTCTTTGTTTATAAACAAAGACTGATAACAGGAGCCAACATTACAATTTGCACACAAATATAGACTACTGTTTGTATTTACTTAGTACATACAGACAATACATTTGATCTTGACTTTAATTCCGACTCTAAAAAACCGGCCAAGAGCGTGTCAGACACGCCCACAAATAGAGTTTCGTAGTCAACGTTTAAATATCAGGTTTTTCAGCATTACAAACTTATTTTTGTTGCTGGTTTGTTAGCAGCAGTATGATGACCAACCGCAAATAGAAAAACTCATTTTTTTCTGAAACCTTTAAGGGTACAATATCCGTTATAGTTTTCATGGTAACTTCAGATTGTAAGCTATATTCCATATTTATTTCAAATTTTTAGCGTTTATACTTTAGATTTAGAAGTTACAGCTGGAACAAATTATGGGTCAAAAACCCCCGTTTTAAAAGCAAATATCTCGTGACAGAAACATTTTAGTGACTTTGTTGCAAAGAAACCTCACCTTAATTTTAAAAGACCTATTCAACGATACCCTACTCAATATTACAGAAGAAAAATTTTTTTTTTGCCCCTCTTTCACTTGTATGGGAGGGGGTCCAAAAAACATTTAATATATTTTTTTTTACATTTCTATATTTGGGTCAACACGTTCTATCTTCTCACCAAATTTCATGTCGATAGCTCTAAAACTGACGAAGATATGAGGGCGCGGCATACAGACAGACAGACAGACTTGACGAAACTATAAGGGTTTCTAGTAGACTACGAAACCCTAAAAAAGGTTAACTAACAATTCAAACCGTATGAACCATCATCATCTTCCTGCCCTTATCACAGATTGCTTGGGGTCGGCGCGCAACATGTTTTTTTAGAGCACAAAGTCATGTAGTAAAAGGTTTTGGCAATGTTTAATGACCGGCCGCCCTGCTTGACGCACACTGAATGCTACTGTAAGTGGTATCATGGTATCAACGTCACTATGCGGTTGACCATAGACAACAGATATATAATTCAGTCGAGGACGAAAACTCTGCAGTATTCTTAGCCGCTACCACTCAGCAGGATACCAAATTCTGTAATATCTTAGCAATATTTCAGGGTCCAATCCTTTAGCTTCGATAACTCTAAATATTTTGCAAAGCAATGTAAATCACAGAACCATTCAATGATGGCCAGTGATCATATTGTCCGTCCGTGACCGTAGCCTTTGCTTCATTACGGGGCCAGTGGAAAAAGGCGCGCTTATCGATCTGGCCGGCAATTTCGCCCAATAACAGCATAAAAATAGTTGCAAGCACTGCGCCGGCGCAGCGTGCAAGATAGGACTGTGCTCCACTGCGCTCCAATATATGGTGCAGAAAGATTGGAATATTTTATTGGATCTACTTGGAAATAAAAGTTTTGAATCGTTGCACCTTTGAATCTCGAATCTTTGAATCTTGACTCTTGGATCATTGCTGCAATAATTTTTAGAGGTGAACCAGTCAATGAAACTGAAGAACTTTTCCTAAAGGAAATAGTTCGGAAAATGAAAAAAGAACAATTGTACCAACCAAATTTATTGGTCGTCTGGTTCAGTTAAAACTTAATTGCATCCACTTGGATTGACGGTTTATCATAATTTCAAAAGCATGTGACCAAATGGAACTTTTTTTCTTACTGGACACACTGAACACTTTTAGGTGATATATCAAGGCGGTACAGCCTGCAATGTCCTAACCATAACAGCCATAACTGTCCACCGCTGGACATGGGCCTTCCCCGTATCGGTGGGTATTGCCATACTCACCGCTTGGCAAGCGGATGCTGCTGCTTTACAGTGAATGCTGCTGTCCATTCCCTGGATGATTGTCCCTTAGTCGCTTTTTACGACACCCACGCCCACGGGTAGAATTGGGCTGATGATATTCTAAGCCGGCATAACACGGCAATCTCCTAAACTGGGAACAAATTCACGAAGCGATAAATAAAAGCAATTTTCGGATCCTGAGACCAACGCTCAGACCTCAATTTAGGTGGATTTGTGAAATGAACGACAATCTGAACTGTTATTTAATTGTGTGTTGTCATGTAAGTGACTTTGTGTTTTTATTGAGAAACAAATATCTCTCAGACCTCGGATTGGCGAGCCCAGTGGCGCAGCCCGCGTGGAGAATGCCAAGACGCGCGATGGCGCCGCGAGCTACACAGACCAAGGGTACCTACGTACCTAGATTATGGGAACAAAGGATCCTTTTTTTTCTTACTTACAGAGCTAGCGGCTAGATCGCTGTAGGTACCGCCTGTCCGTGAAACTAGGTACTAGCACGTTTCCAGATAATTTCACGCAGATTTAAAAAAAACATTGAGAGGTAAACTGCTCGAGATTTAAAGATACAATCTTTTTCATCATCAAATTGTACTAGCAGGTTTAAAATATCTGACGTCAGGGTTCATCGGGTCGTTGGTCTACTCAGTTTGATTTCCCACACGAACGATAAAGGTAACTAGAAGGTACTGTGGGAACAGGCGTAGCCCAGATGGTGGAAGCAAAATACAGAAATCACTGAATCTACTCGAATTTATTTATTATTTCTTATAATCTTATACGACGACGATGACATCTTTCGTTGAGATACAAAACAATACTGAAGAGAGCTTCCTTGACCTGTCCCATTGACGCGGCCAGCGATTCAAATTTAGAAAGAATAAGGTGCCAGGCTCATGAAAGAGGCTGGACCTTACATCCCCCCCGGTGGTTTTAATTTGGAGCCGACTGGGACAAGTCCGGCGGAAAATCCCTTCGCCTAACCAGCTCCTTCCTAGCCGGGATAAACCTACACCTGGGTTCCTGGCTATACCCTATTCCAGAAGCAGTGAAGGTGGTGAACGCTTCCGCCCTCTGCTGGAGGGTAGTCCGAATAAGCATAGCCTACCACTTCGGGTGCCCGACCTGCACAATCCCGATCTGGCGAGAGCGACCTGTCGAACTCCCGAAGATGGTGCATCCAATCGCACCGAAATGTCGACCGGGAGATTCTACGAGCTTGAACTTAAAAAAAAGGGTGTCCGAAATCTTACCCTGACTTCGCAGCCCAAAAACCCGGCTAAAAAACTTACGCGTGAGCTATCACCACCTCCTTCATAACTAAAACAAAATCCAAAAAATTTATAAATACAGAAGTAATTAGACGTTCCGAGATTTCAATTTGGTTACCCTATGGTAATGCTATCGAGTCTTAACACTCAGCCCCGAGACCAACGAGCATGTCCAATCCACAAGCAAAAAGAAAAATATTTTCTTTAATCCAATAGGAAAGGCATACCATTAGTGCCGTGGTGGAGGGATTTTAAGTCAAGATAGATACCGGCCTATGCATCTACAGTAACAACCTTGGCCCTATATGAATTCACCACATTAAAAATAAAGTCAATGTACTTTATCCCCCAGTCCCGTTGACTTTACTTCTAATGGACTAAGGTGATTTCCTATCGCTTTTTCGGACGCGTACATTAAAGGACTGGAACCGAAAATAAAAAATTTACGCGCCTAATTCTAATTGGTTGACCCGGTATGGTGTAAGGTCCAGCCTCTTTCATGAGCCTGGCACCTTATTCTTTCTAAATTTGAATCGCTGGCCGCGTCAATGGGACAGGTCAAGGAAGCTCTCTTCAGTATTGTTTTGTATCTCAACGAAAGATGTCATCGTCGTCGTATAAGATTATAAGAAATCCATATCCATACTAAAATTTAAAAGTCGAAAGTAACTTTGTCTGTCTGTCTGTCTGTCTGCTACGCTTTCACGCCTAAACCACTGAACAGATGTTGATGAAAATTCGCATAAACATAGATAATAACCTGAGAAAGGACATAGGCTACTTTTTTCCGCGGAAAAATTCCGTTGGAAAATTGAAAATCCAAAAAACGATTTATTCAGACGCCCAAAACTACCTGCAGAAAGAAAACACACAAGTATCCGTGGTTGATATTGCTCTGCAGGTTTTGTCAGGCGCTCAAAAAAGATAGTAATTATCAAGGTATCATCAATATCTTGCTACCAAAAAAAACTTTGCATGTTAATTTGTCCGAATGCGTAGTTCATGAAAAATGGGAGGATGAATGCCTACGTAACATACTAAAAACAAAACTTTCTTTTAACACAAAAAAGAAGTTACATAATGACGCCAAGTGTCACGCGCAATCCATATCCATACTTCCATACTAAAGTAAATCTGTCTGTCTGACTGCTACGCTTCCACGCCTTAACCACTGAACCGATTTTGATAAAATTTGGCACAGAGATTACTCATACACCGAGAACGGACATAGGCAACTTTAACTTCCACTTGAGGGTCTGGAACACCCGATGTAGACCATCAGACGCACCACCAGGAGCCCAGCTAAACTATTAGGGATACACATATAACTCCAAATCAAAAGTTGTTCAGGTTGATGGGATGCTTCTGCTGGCGAATATACAACGAAGGTTTGGAGTACCTGATGTAGACGACCAGGAGCGCCAACAAGAGCCCAGCTAAACTATAAGAGATACAGATATAACTCGAAAGCAAAAGTTGTTCAGGTTGATGGGACGCTTCTGCTGGCGAATATACAACGAAGGTTTGCAGTACCTGATGTAGACCATCAGGTGCACGATAAGGAGCCCAGATGAACTATAGGAGATACGGATATGACTCCAGAGCAAAAGCTGTTCAGCTTGATAGGACGCTTCTGCTGGTGAAAAGATATCGAAGGTTTGGAGTACCTGATGTAGACCACCAGGTGCGCCAACAGGAGCCCAGATGAACTATAGGAGATACAGATATTACTTCAGAGCAAAAGTTGTTCAACTTGATAGGACGCTTCTGCTGGTGAAAAGATATCGAAGGTTTGGAGTACCTCATGTAGACCATCAAGTGTACCAACAGGAGCCCAGCTAAACTATAAGAGATACAGATATAACTCCAAAACAAAAGTTGTTCAGGTTGATGGGACGCTTCTGCTGGCAAATAGACAACGAAGGTTTAGAGTACCAGATGTAGACCACCAGGTGCACCACCAAAAGCCCAGCTGAAATATAGATTATGAATCCAAAGCAAAAGTTGTTGAGCATGATGGAACGCTTCTGCTGGCATCTGTTGGCAATGCAACTATGGTTTGAAAAATGTATTTCCAACAATATTTGCGTGATGATTATCTAGACCGTGACGATTTTTAGGATGCTGGTAAGAAAATCAGAATTTTAAACAGGTTTAAGGAATGAAACGATACGAAGTTCGCGGGTACCAGCTAGTAATACATAAATTCGAGTAGATTCAGTGATTTCTGTATTTTGCTTCCACCATCTGGGCTACGCCTGTTCCCACAACCGGGGGGGATGTAAGGTCCAGCCTCTTTCATGAGCCTGGCACCTTATTCTTTCTAAATTTCAATCGCTGGCCGCGTCAATGGGACAGGTCAAGGAAGCTCTCTTCAGTATTGTTTTGTATCTCAACGAAAGATGTCATCGTCGTCGTATAAGATTATAAGAAATAATAAATAAATTCGAGTAGATTCAGTGATTTCTGTATTTTGCTTCCACCACCTGGGCTACGCCTGTTCCTAGCTGGTGGAGGCTTAAATAAATGCATTAAAACGGGAATAAACTATAATAACATTTATTGTAAAATTATATAAAAACAAACAGGAAAACGTCCTATCAAAATGTGAGGTCAGAATGACGGATAAAATAGAACGATGTCAATACTTTTGAATAGGTACGGTGGCGGCCAGTCTGCAAGCAAGGAGTAATCCAGCAAAGCGGTCGGCATATGAGCTGATCGCTACATCCCCCCCGGTAGTAATAAAATTTCAACCATTGGTTTGAAATTTTTCACCTCTTATAAAGCAGGTTAACACTTTGTAAGAAACTTTACATTACACCCTGTATGAAAATTTACAAAACACCGTGTATGAAAATTTACAAAACATCGTGTATGAAATTTTACAAAACACCTTGTATGAAACTTTACAAAAATACATTTTGTTAAGTATAGAAAGATATACAATCAGCGCAGCACCCAAAACATCTTATTATGAAGCCCAATAAGCATTCTTTACATCACTCCCTCCTTTCCTCAAATTCGACTATGCAAACCTTGGTGAATGGGCAAGACTAAGGGTCCGATACCCAACAAAAGCATCCCCCACTCGCTATGCGATTATGTGGAGTTGACCCGCGCCTGATCCCTTCACTTTCCTGCCGCTGACACTTGTCACTTCTTATCCTAGCCTGTCCATCGTTTCGTTTCGTTGTCCATCATTCTTCGTCATTGTACTGCCGTGCTGGACGTGATCGTGGTTTTCACCGAGTCCTTGTTCAGGGGTTTCTTGCCATCTTGCTGGATAGCTCCAGGTTTAGTTTCCATTTCTTTGTCGCTTGCATTGTAAATACTGGTGAATACGACGCCTTTGTCCTTTTTATCACGGATTCGGCATCTTCGTTGATTAATTTTAATGATGAGATAGCATTTTCTGTTGATTTGATACTAGGTATTTGGATTTTTCATTTCGCAAGATTTTATTTTTATGTTTTTCCGGGCTTGTACGCCTCCACCATGTGGGAACAGGCGTAGCCCAGATGGTGGAAGCAAAATACAGAAATCACTGAATCTACTCGAATTTATTTATTATTTCTTATAATCTTATACGACGACGATGACATCTTTCGTTGAGATACAAAACAATACTGAAGAGAGCTTCCTTGACCTGTCCCATTGACGCGGCCAGCGATTCAAATTTAGAAAGAATAAGGTGCCAGGCTCATGAAAGAGGCTGGACCTTACAGTACCCTGGATATGGATACCTACGTACAGCATTTCCGTATTAACCGCAATTTGATGCAACTGGCTTTTTGTGTAAGATTTCGTACACGCGTTTTCATCAAAATCGAACCTGAAAAACACCGGAAGATCTAACGACACGTGTGGGCGGCACACCTTTCCCTACCATCCCTATCTCTCTGACGGTCTTATACCACTTACAGCACTTAAATAAAGCACTTACTCCAGGCCAGCATAATTTACCCAATAACTACTTAGTACGTGTGCCTGAGATTACCTTCCGCACGAAGTCTAGTATGAAAGAACTTCTTTTTGTCTAAGTAATCATAGACTGCAACCGGGACCGACGGCTTAACGTGCCCACCGAAGCACGGAGCCATCTTGCTTTTCAGACAATCTGGTGGTTCAGCCTGCAATGTCCTAACCAGACTGCGAACAAATTCAAGTGTTAAATGTCAACTGCTTGAGTCATCCACTGAATAAACTTATAAGCTTATTCCCTTGCGGGGTAGGCAGAGCCTTTAACGGCCGTAAAATATGGTCGTTATGATGACAATCGTGTATTATTATAGTTAGTGACAGGTAGGCAACCTTTCGCCTGAAATTATGAATGAACATGTATGAAGTTCTGAAATCCTTCAGTCGCCTTTTACGACATCCGCGGGAAAGAAACGGGGTGATGCTATTCTAAGCCGGCACCCAATTACCCATAGTAAGTAATTCATATTACTCCTGCAGAGACATACCTACCTATCATCATCTTCATGCCCTTATCCCAATTACTTCGGATCGGCGCAACACGTTTTGTTGAACACAACACACAATTTTACGACCGGCCGCCTACCAGACGTCAACCCTCCTTGGGAATATGGCACCGTATTATAGTAAGTAATTCATAATACTCCTGCAGAGACATACCTATGCTGTGATTAAAAATAAGTAGGTACCTATACCTAGTTGGATATGATGACATGATAATATTGCGTTCCTAGGCACGCAACGGCGGTCCGCCGTAGGTATATGAACATACCTAGGTCATCGTGTAATGCACGTGGCCATAGGTCTTGCTAATTGCTTGGTACCTAGATACGTGGCCTAGGTTTTATGTGGTGCTTGTACTGTCAGCAGTACCTATCTTCATTCCTTGTTTGAAAGAAGAATCGTATTCTGGTAACAGTTTTTAGTATGGAAAATCACAGTGGCAATAGAATGTTTGTTGAGTGTCGCTGGCATTACAATGGCTAAAAATTTGCAGAAGAAGAAGAAGATAGGTCGCCCAAACCTATTTTGATCCTACGGGGCCTACAAGGCACGATACGCCACTGATTTTAGGTTAGGATTTGGAAGATCCTCTAGCTAGATATATGCATATAAAGGTCCTATTAAATTCAATTCAAATATTTTCAGGGTGTGTTCTAGTCACAAAACTGAAGAACTTTCCATACGGAACATAGCTGGTCATAATATGAAAAACAATAATGTCTCCGTCAAAAGGTACTTTTTTATGAAAATACCCTTTTTTTCAAAGGCTATCTTTCTTGGGGAAAGATTTTTAGTTTAACGAGTAGAATACACCCTTAAATATTTGCAGTGAATTTAATAGGACCTTATATTATTATGCTGTGTTGTAATGTTAGACATTGGCATTAAAGACAGGATAACTAAATACTCTTTTTAGCACATTTATGTCACAATCTTTGCAAGCAAATAATTGAATTAATCTTCCGAATCCGGTCCAATTTCAAACCTATATTTCCAAAGTCGGTTATAAATAGAATAAAGGTTATGATTACGACACATATTAATCATCTAGAATCTTATTAGGCTTTAGCTGTCGTAAAGGCACCGAGTGGCAAATGAATGAGTGATGGCTCCAACAGACAGACGGCAAAATTACAGCCAACTAGACAGCCCATCACACCAACATCAGCTTGTACACACACACGCACACACACACACACACATCACGCCTTATTCCTTTACAGAGTAGGTAGAGCATGAGCTCTTAGTAGGCAGAGCTTACGTTATCGCCATATTAGACAAATACATACCCATCTCATCAGAAAAATCGAGACACTTAGCAAGTTAACGTTTTGTACGAATCACATTATCTGAGACATATGTTTATTTTGGAATAAATGTCTAATGTATAGTCCGGCTAGTTCGTGCGCGACCTTCCCTAGGGGTGACAGACGTTGGGAGGGGAGATGTCAGCGGGTAGCGGGAGGTGTAGCGGGGAAGGGTGACGCGCGCATCCACGCTGCACGTCATATTAAAATGACGTGCTTCCTCGCCCCCCGACCGTCTGTACCCCGCAGGAAGGTCGTGCACGAAGTTGTCAAACTATAGTTCAATAGTGAGTATTACGAGGTTTCAAAATCCTAATGTCGATTTTCTACATTCAACTTTTATTTCAAAGATTTCATATTTTGTTTGACTATGAAAACGAAAGTGTCTCGATTTTTTTGGATGAGGAGTAGGTACCTTTAATTGAGAACCTTTACAAAAAATCGTTTAATCACTATAGGGACAGGTTGTCAGCCTGTCGCTTAAGATTGTGTAACACATGAAGCTCTCGAATCCCTCAGACGCCTTTTACGACACGCGCGGGAAAGCCATGTGGTGGGTGATGCTATTCTAAGACGGCATCACGTCACGGTATTGAAATCACGCATGAAAAAAACTTGAATGGTCTAAAATGCCTCTGTAATGGTTGTATGTACTTTATTAAATCCTGTATTTCAAGCTTATACCTAGATTCTTCAATTGTTGTTAGTTATCCATCCACTCTTAGTTATGAAATGCATAGATATTATTGCAAAGGGGATGATGATAACCTACGAGTATTAGCCTAGGTTACAACTTGTAGTCCTTTTCTACCATCATCATCATCATCATCATCATCATTGGCCTCATACGTCTGTGACAGACGATTTATTCAGTCTCTGAGGCAAGATTTTTCATGGCTGTATAAGCCGATGCGGGAGCGGCATGGCTTTTTGCACGCTCTCTACAGACACTGCGTTGCCTGGGACACAATTATGGAAAACGCAGGGGTGCCCAGGACCTGCGCCACCCTCTCGGCCTTCCTGGCTGACTCCACAGGAACGACGGGTCGATACCTACGTGCGGAGCCAGGTCGGCTGCAGGAGTCTGCCGCACGATTTATTACCAGTCACTCGCGCCTGACGAAGACCCCGTTCCGGGTTAGTGTGTGGAGTTTTCCTTCTCCAGGACCCTGATCAGCTTGGGTCGGATTTATCCCTCGGTCGCCTCTTACGACCCCCACAGGAAGAGAGGGGGTGGTGCTATTCTACTCTGCCGGCACCACACGGCTTTTTTTTCTACCACACAGGCTATTATTAACAAAGAAAATCACGGAAGTTCTCATTAACATTGTGCAGTAGGTATGTAGGTACATATAACAGAAAAAAATCTGATCTAGATCACAGGAAATCGACATTTATGTAAATAAGCACTTTTTTTACTCCAAAAGAATTCTTGTAATGCGTAATTTTAAATCAATGGTCTTGTAGCTAACCTTTAATCTCATAAAAAAACTCGTTGAGCATAATACAATGATGAACATATCCTGCTACCGGTGTTGCCTGTATTTAATTAGCGAACTGGCTGGAAACAAACTGCCTAACAAGCCATAAAACATGTGGATTATTGAAAAAGAATAACAATAAAAAAGGTGGGACAAGATGGCCGACCTTACCTGCGCGCGCCGCTGTACCTTCGGGACGATCGCGTTCTTTTTTCAAATTTTAAGGAACGGCCCACGGCGCGGCGCGGGCGTCGTGATAACTCCAAGCCTGTTGTAGACACGGGTAAAACAAAGCGGGCCGAGTTTGTAGTTTATTTTTGATTTTAATCGTACATTTTGGACGGCCACAGAGGCCACGGAATTAGAAATATGGTGGAATGGCTACGAAATAGGCGGCAGACATAGTGTTTTCTAATAGTAGCTGTTTTACTTTTCAATATGTCACAAACAGATATTCTGCTGGCTGCGAAAACCGCAAATACTTGCGGTGCGTGTAGGTACAAAGACACACAACACTGCCCCGATAAGGGAAAAGGCCGCTAAGTGACTTTAGCCGCCTTTTTATATTTTTGCATTATTGAAATAAGCAGATAATTCCGCATCGACCTATCTTACCCGCATATTTTTACGACGTTTACTTTAGGAGATACGGTTTAGCTAAAAGGCAGCTAAATGACATTTTTAAGACCGAGTATAAACTAAAAGGCGGTTACGTAGTTTAGCTAGACTTTAAAGTGGTTAAGGCATTTTAACGTCTTTTTTACCTACTACAATGATTTTTCTTTTTTGTCGTATGATAAGAAATATGGCCGTTAAGTGCACTTAATAACCTAAAAGACAGTAACACACGTACTTAGCCGCCTTTTTCGTTAGCAGTAGATTTGTCAGATAAAGTTCTTTAATACATTATAAAGACGCTACCTTCGTTAACAGAAACTAAAAAGCAACTAAGTGAGTTTGACCGCTTTCTAGCATATTACAAATATTGGTAGACTTGACTGTCATACTAAGGTTATTAGTGGCTAAGTCTCTGTACTACATAAGAAGGCGGCTAACTGATAAAAAATCGATGTGAAGTTGGTCACTCTTAAATGAGCTTCATCGACCCCGTCAACCATATTTCGTAACTATATCTGTTTTAATATTAGAGAAAGCACAGATTTGTTTTCTTTCTATAGTGGTCTGTGCGAGTCTTTGAATGCAATTAACTGCGTATCTACGGGATTAATTAAATAAAAACACAATCAAAAAATACAACATCCCCGGGGAACATAAGCTACGTTTTAAGAAGGGAAAATATCTTATTCACTAGGCTGGCTACGAAATCAAAAATTACAATCAATCACACACACTTGCTGGTCCGGAATACCGAAACTGAATGTATAACACCTCGAGCTCAGCTAATAAGAAATGTTCAAATGGCTCTATCGATAGTAAAAAAAATTAGCATGATGCTGCAGCATTCAGCAACTTGCTGGTATGTTTCGACGTATTTATCAAGAGTATGGATATGGTGTACAAGATGTACACCACCAAGAGCGTCTATATAAACCAAAAGAAATAGCAAAGCGATTCCGAAGCAAAATTTTATCACCACGGTAAGCCGTTTTTGTAACAAATATACATCCAGTCATTCCAGACCCTCAATGTCTAATCGAGATTCTAGAGCGGGTAACATAAAAAACTCTAGTCTAGATCTTCCGCAAAGCTTAGCCAAATTCTTCCAAGTATGGTTTAAGCTTCAATGCGGAAATTTATTTAAGTAACGAGTAAATAAATTTTATCGATACACAAGTTTATCGAAACACGAAGTAAAAAATATCTAGAAATAAAACAACTGGTATAAAATAAATAATCTGTTTCTTAGAAGTTTGAATGTTCCATGGTCTAAATAACCCTTCTATATTATTTACGTATTCAAAGTTACACGTTTTACAAATAAAAGATTAACAAAAGGAATATTTAAATATGATGAGAAATTACAATATTTTTAATAGATTAGGTACGCGTTTTAAAATTTTTGCACGTGCAGTTTAATGTATGTCTTTCAAATACTATACTTCATCAAAGTATTTTTATGTTTATTTATTGTTTTTATGCTTAATTTTTATAATTTCTTCTAAAATCCACTTTTTTGCAACAATACGATACTAAGCAAAAAAGCGGCTAACTGTGGAAGTTAGAAACTTAACGACCTTTTAGGCTAGTTTGATCCAAGTCGAACCAGTTTTTAAATCAAAAAACTAAACAATAAGGCAGCTAATTCAATAAACTAAGCTAAAAAGCCGCTAAAGTATACTTAACTGCCTTTTTGCGTCTGATGATTTTTTTAATATTGCCCGTAGTAAATACGTTAAGTACATTTTACTATTTTTCTAAAATACTGTGCAAAATATTTAAAAAATAGCAATGGCAAATGATGCGTGATATATTTCTCATTATTTTGACATTAATATTTTATTTTTATCTGCAACAAAATTCAAGAAACCTGACTTAGCGGGTTTTTTCCATTTTTCTCAAAATTTACTTTTGTGGCTTAGCGGCCTTCTTTCATATCACGGCAGAACAGTCATGTTTACTTTGATTCAAGACATAGTATAAAACGAAGTTGCTTTTTGTGTTTGGCTGGGTGTACTCCTCCTAAACCATGCAACGGATTTTGATAGCGTTTTTATAATAGACATGAGTAATTCAAGATGGTTTGGTTTATGTGTATAACACATGCCGGAAAATGCCTTTTCCCGCGGGAAAATGTGCTGCAGCGGGTGAAACCGCTAACGGGCCTCTAGTTCCGAATAAAATCTTTCTAAAATGCTTGGTACCTACACTATAAGTTCCATCTGGAAATGCCAAGCTTTTGTCCCTCTGAATTTGTGAATGTTTGAGTTTTATTCCGCAACATGGTTCTCATAGAATAGAGCTTTGATTTGCGCCTGTAATCTTGCTTTCTGGTCTTCTTCATTCCTTGGTCCACGCAATGTAGCCTAGCGCGATTTTTCAGTGGCTTATTCACTCTCTACCTGGGACGCTAAGCCCATTAAATATCAATCTGTCATATTTCTTTCCTAGAATTATGAAACTTGGTACAGTTGTTCTTTAGGTGCTAGTGAGTAGATTAAGCCCGGTTGACAAAGGGTTCCGCACCTAAGGGGAGGGGGGGGAAGTTTTCCGAGTTTCGCTCTAAGCCATACAACTCATAAATTAATGCTATTATGGCAAGTGCGGTATCAATTTTGGATAAATCATAGACTGGGTATTCATTAATGGAACAAAATACTCACGTTTTCTAAAGAAAAAATAGAAAAAATTACAAAAGATGTAAAAAAAAATACTAAACTTTTAGCGTTAATTATACTCTATAATAATATAAAATTGAAACAATAAAAAATCTGGCTATAATGCTACATTTATATAGATTATAAATATATACAATACATTAATATTTTGTCAATAAAAAGGTGAAAAAAAAAAACGATTCGTTGGAAGGTGTGTCTTGCTCTATGTCATCGTTTTCATTTAAGATTTTCATGACGATTCTAACACTATTTCCTGTTTATACGGGGTGTAAGGGACGCTGTAACGAAACCTTTGCAGGCGTGCTCAGAACATGAAACTGAACAACTTTCCCCATGGATCATATTATGGTGGTATACGAGTTTTTTTACTCCCCATACAAAATACATTTTTGAAGGTCGGAATCATTGTTTTGGTTTTTCACCAATTACACCCTGTATATTGCTGTATACCGATTACTGACATCTTTATCGCTACAAATATTTTGAAAATATCTCAACCCGGTACGAATTCACCGCCCCTGCTGCGACCCTCCATCACCTACGCTTTTGGAGGCTGTATGGTGGTAAAGACATTTGTTGTTGTGTTGTTGTTGAAGTCCTATGGTACCCCGCTGCTGGTACAAAGGGCCCTGGAGAGCTTCTTCCATTCCTCCCTGTCCTGCGCCGTGGTTTTCGCTTGGTCCCAGGAGGCTCCAACTGCGTTCAGCTCGCTTCGTGTGGTACGCGTTTCCTCCAGGTTTCGACAGGTCTGCCACGTCGACGCTTCCCGCTTGGCTGCCACTCGAAGGCAATCTTGGCCAGGTTATCGTCGCTTCGTCGTAGGGTGTGCCCAATCCAACTCCATTTACGGTAAGCGATTTCCTCCGCGACTGGTGACTGCTTACAGGACCACAGTTCCTCGTTTCGAATGGTGTTCGGCCAGTAGATGCCGAGTATGGAACGCAGCGATTTATTTACCAAAACTTGGACTTTGTTCGACAAGTTTTTCGTTACCTTCCACGACTCACATCCGTACAACAACACTGACTTTACGAGGGAGTCGACGAGTGAGATTTTGATTCGCCGGGTGAGAATGTTGGATTTCCAAACAGGTTTTAACTGGGCGAAAACACCTTTGGCTTTCTTTATCCTGCCATCCACGTCTTCTTTGGCCCTGATCGTCACAGCATACGCGGAGGTCGACAGTTTTCCGCGCATTAATACGCAATCCCATTTTTAGTGTCGCGAGTTGTAGAGCTTCTTTTTTTTGCTGCATTTCCGCTGCAGTATGCGATATTAACGCTATGTCGTCCGCGTAATCTAGATCTTCTAACATGCCTCTTCCCCATTGTAGTTCTCTAGGTGTTCGTACTACTTCCCTCATAATATCATCAAGCAGGATAATAAACAATATAGGTGATAAAAGACATCCCTGTTTGACTCCTGCGGTGATTTTTATCGGATCACCTAGCGTCTGCTCGTGCACCACTCTGCAGGTGCTCTGGGTGTAGAAAGATTTAATGATGTTGACTATCTTTCCTGGTACACCTCTTTTTCTCAGTGTTGACCATTTGCCTGTCCGAAAAGCGACATATGCCGCAAACATTTGTTCACGAAGAAGGACCGTCAGCTTGACAACATTTCACCTACGAAAGGGGCATTACTCCAGCATTTTCACACACATGGGGTCAACTCTCGCGTATCCAAAGTCTTCCTTGTCCTTCTAACTGGGGCTGGAATAGAATGGACGATGAATGGCTACCTCTGTGGAGTAACATGCCCGTAGCCTCAGAGGCTTGCCTCGAAATAATAAGATGCAGATGCAAAACAAACTGTGGCGGCAGGTGTAAGTGCTTGAAAAACCAACTAAAATGTACAGATTCATGTACCTGCAGTGGAAATTGCAATAAAACATGAACTATGTTTCATCCAATATGTAAATATAAAAAAGGCAAGTAAATAAATTATATCTGTTACGCTTTTATACATGTTAACTTATTTTACTATAATTTCAAGACAGCAAATCATAATTATTTATTATTTACAGCGCTGTTTCAAGACACAGTTAATAAACTGTCCTAAACTTTCGTGGTTGCTCCGTGATCAATAGTGATCATGACCCATAAAACTAGATCGAAATATCAGACAATTAAAATAAAAATGAAATCGCGGTAAGTACCTCGTTTTTAGGGTTTCGTAGTCTACTAGAAACCCTTATAGTTTCGTCATGTCTGTCTGTCTGTCTGTCTGTCTGTCTGTCTGTCTGTATGCCGCGCCCTCATATCTTCGTCAGTTTTAGAGCTATCAACATGAAATTTGGTGAGAAGATAGATCGTGTTGACCCAAATATAGAAATGTTAAGAAAAAAATATTTTAAATGTTTTTTGGACACCCTCCCATATAAGTGAAAGGGGGGCAAAAAAATTTTTTTTCTTCTGTAATATTGAGTAGGGTATCGTTGAATAGGTCTTTTAAAATTAAGGGGAGGTTCTTTTGAAACAAAATCACTACAATGTTTCTGTCACGAGATATTTGCTTTTAAAAAGGGCGTTTTTGACCCATAATTTGTTCCAGCTGTAACTTCTAAAGTATAAACGCTAAAAATTTGAAATAAATATGGAACATAGCTTACTGTCTGAAGTTACAATGAAAACTATAACGGATATCGTACCCTTAAAGGTTTCAGAAAAAATTGAGTTTTTCTATTTGCGGTTGGTCATCATACTGCTGCTAACAAACCAGCAACAAACTTAAGTTTGTAATGCTGAAAAACCTAATATTTAAACGTTGACTACGAAACCCTATTTGTGAGCGTGTCTGACACGCTCTTGGCCGCTTTTTTACTATTTTGAGACAGTTAAAATTTGTTAGGAGGATTATAGATATAATATTAATGATTGTCAAGTCGACTGGCGGTATGTGGAGGTGTTGAGAAGCCTTTATCAAATGGCTACGATGTCCGTTCAAGTACAAAACCTTAATACAAGACCCATCCAACTGCTCCGTGGTGTAAGACAGGGTGACGTTATATCCCCGAAACTCTTCACCAACGCATTGGAGGATGTCTTCAAAACTACAGTGGGATGGACTGGGCATCAACGTCAACGGCGAAAGTCTCACGCATCTCCGCTTTGCCGACGACATAGTCATAATGGCCGAATCGCCGCAGGACCTGCAAAAAATGCTATCTAGTCTTAACTCTGCCTCGAGACGTGTTGGACTTGGGATGAACTTGGATAAGACGAAGGTCATGTTCAATCAACACATAATCCCCGAGCCGGTCTCCGTCAAAGGTGTAGTCCTTGAAGTTGTCCAGCCAGAAATACGTGTACCTTGGGCAAACTTTGCAGATGGGAAGAGACAACTTTGAGGCTGAAATCACCAGAAGAGTGCAGCTTGGCTGGGTAGCATTTGGAAAGCTGCGTCACATCCTCGAATCTTCTTTGCCACAATGCCTCAAGACCAAGGTGTTCGATCAATGCGTCCTACCAGTCATGACCTACGGAGCCGAGACGTGGAACTTGACAGTAAAACTGGCCCACCGGCTACATGTCACTCAGAGAGCTATGGAAAGGTCTATGCTTGGTATCTTTATAATGGATAAAGTCCGGAATGAGGCTATCAGAAAAAAGACCAAAGTGACGGACATAGTCTGGAAGTGTAGCAAGCTGAAGTGGCAGTGGGCTGGCCACATTTGTCGTAGAACCGACGGACGGTGGAGTAAGCGGGTTCTCGAGTGGAGGCCACGCCTCGGCAAGCGTAGCGTTGGACGCCCTCCGGCCAGATGGACCGATGACTTGAAAAAGGCGGCTGGTAGCGACTGGATGGCAAAAACGGGAGATCGTGCCTTATGGCTTTCCTGGGGGAGGCCTACGTCCAGCAGTGGACTGCAATAGGCTGAAATAGAATTAATGATTGTAATTAAGATATAAGAAAATTGATTTTTAATTCCATAATTTTATTCACAGCTCTTAACTGAAAGTTACAGTTATAATAACCTGAAAAGGAATCCATATCGTCATACAAATCTTATGATGCAACATAAAGCAAGACACACCTTCCAGCGAAAAGTTTTTTTAATTTTCACCTACTTTCCATTGACAAAGTGTTAATGTATCATATATATTTATAATCTATATAAATGTAGCATTTTAGCCAGATTTTTTATTGATTCAATTTTTTATTATTATAGAGTATAATTAACGCTAAAAGTTTAGTATTTTTTTTTTACATCTTTTGTTATTTTTTCTATTTTTTCTTTAGAAAACGTGAGTTTTTTGTTCCATTAATGAATACCCAGTCTATGATTTATCCAAAATTGATACCGCACTTGCCATAATAGCATTAATTTATGAGTTGTATGGCTTAGAGCGAAACTCGGGACAAAAACTTCCCCTCCTCCCCCTTAGGTGCGGAACCCTTTGTCAACCGGGCTTAATCTACTCACTAGCACCTAAAGAACAACTGTACCAAGTTTCATAATTCTAGGAAAGAAATATCACAAAATGTGCTTAGCGTCTCAGGTACTCTGCCGTCAGGGTCCGATGTAGCATAGGTACGTACATTGCTGGCTATTCTACGGTCGTGATGACAATAAACTCAAGATTGCAAGCAATGTATGCGAAATCGTGTGTCAGGTCGGTCAGGGCATGGTAGTGAAATTGCTTCTATAGTGCGGTTTTTCTTCCAAGATTTATAGGATGTCGTCAGACAAATGCGAAGAAAACAAAATGTGTATTATTTAGTTTGCCAAATGTAGTACATTCATCGAGTAATTATGTACAACTTAATAATGAAAAATTAGAATTTACTACCAGCACAGTTTTCTTAGGGATTACTCTTGACTCAAAGCTACAATGGGGTCCACATATTACATCTTTATCGGGAAGATTAAGTTCGGCTGCCTATGCGGTACGTAAAATTAGAGAAGTTACGGATATTGCAACTGCACGACTTGTTTACTTTAGTTATTTTCACAGCATTATGTCCTATGGAATTTTGTTGTGGGGTCGCGCCGCTGATATTGAAACAATTTTTGTACTTCAAAAAAGGGCCATTAGAGCAATTTATAAACTTTGCAGTCGTGACTCCCTTAGAGAACTGTTTAAAGAAATTACTATTTTGACCGTACCATGCCAATATATTTACGAAAATATCATGTACGTCAGAAAGAATATAAATACTTTCACTAGAAATTATGAAAGGCATAACCGCAATACAAGGAGTAGAAATGAATTAGATCAACCTAAGTTTAGACTAGCCAAAGTTAGGACTTCATTTCAAGGTCTAAGTATACGATACTATAACAAAATACCGGAAGATATATTAAGTCTATCAGAAAGTAAATTTAAGTCTGTTATTAAGAAAACTTTATGTTATAAAGCTTATTATAAGTTAGATGATTATATTAATGACAAAAATGCGTGGACTTCTGAAATTCCAGCGCAGCACAAGAAACACGCACTCGTTTTGAATACCAAATCAGGACTTACAAGGAGTATAAAATTGTCATAATCAATTGTAACTTCGTCTTAATCATAATTTGAATTTTATATGTACCTACTTTTATTATATTTGATTTGTTTAATATTGACATTCTAAAAGTATTCTTTGTGAATCTACTTGGAAATAAAAGTTTTGAATCTTTTGAATCTTTTGACAGTCAGTTCGATTTATGCTATGCGTGTTACAATTCTGTCGATGTCATTTTGCACTTTCATCTGTAAGTAGGCGCCTGATGTCGGCAAAATTTGCACTTTGTAGGGAAAAGTAAAAATGCTAAATAACGTTTCAAAATTAATGTAAAATATAATGTTAATGAACCTATTATACAAGTAAAAGAAAATCAATAAAGAAGAGAAAGATCAATCAATAAAAACGCATAGCTTATTGCAGATGGCTTCAGGCGTGACTGTTCTGTGCACCAATAAAAAGTGTAATTTTTGACATGACACATTTTGACCACAATTTTGACCAATCACAGATAAATGGTGCACTCAAGAGTGGCGCTAGTTCCAGTTATCCTCTACAGCCTAAAATATCAGACATGTTTTTTACAGCGAGTTTTAAAATACACCTCTACCACCCCGTTATTCTGAAAACAACAAATTAGAAGAAGAAAAACTCTTCACAATAAATCAAAAATACCTCCAAAAGGCCATTGTCTCGAGACATAGGTGGCATTCGCGGACTGCCAAACGCGAGAAGACACCACAAAAAAGATTGAAGGCATCGGAGGCTCTCTCAAGATGATTCGCGTTTAGATTTGGTACGTCATCCTGTAGACAGGTCTCGGACCGGCGTACGTTGCTGGCTACCTAGTGTAATAATTCGATGAAAGTCGTGACATAGCCAGCAGTGTAAACCAAATCGGGTGCTATATAAGATAGTGCAGTACCTACCATCTTTGAATTCAGCTCCATCTCTCGGCAAAAAATCCCGCTTTTGTTAGGGACCGTGTGAATACATACGAGCCCTTTGTTCGAGGCTGTATGTCAAAAGTGCATCTGTCGGATGATTATAATTTCTGAATACGACACTATCTTCGTAGTGCGATCGAACTGCCTTGCAGGCAAAAGGACGACGATTTGACGGTTCGAGAACTGCAAGTTCGTTTACAGTAACAAATCGACTCTGTCTCTACTCATGAGACGTCGCGACGCTCGAAATGCCATCTTTCTTTCTTTCTTTTCGTGTGGGACACCGAGACGTTCAACGACCCGATGAACCCTGGTGTCAGAGTTTTTCAACCGCCTACTGCAAGTAGCAGGCCTCTGACATGGTTGTGTAACGACCGCCATCATAGATAGCAAGCGGGACCGACGGCTTAACGTGCCCATCCGAAGCACGGAACCATCTTACTTGCGGACAATCAGGTGGTTCAGCCTGCAATGTCCTAACCAGACTGGGAACAAATTCACAAAGTGATAAATATCAACTTTGTGAGTGACCCCACCGGGAATTGAACCCGGAACCTTTGCGTGGCAGGCAGGCATACTAACCACTGCGCCACATCGGCTGTCAAATGCCATTAGAAAGAATAATGCGAAAACAATACATACCTAACTTAGGTACTATTCAGTTGGCAACAATTGTTTTCGCGAAGTAAGCATTTATACCTAGGCAGGCATGAATTGAAGAAATCCTGATGTAATATGCAAAAATGCAAAACTGCCTGTTCGAGTACCTACATGCCGCTTGCTAACTAGGTAATAATGATTTTATTCATACTATTGAATGTCTTTGACTATTGAATAAAGATAAGCACGCGCTGGCTTAAGACAAGTCGTAAGACTTAAGTTACCACCTTGTAATGCGGGAATCACGCGCGTCGCATGATTTTGCGGTGTGTTTTGACGACAGTTCGTCAAGAAATCACTAAAGTGTCAGATACGACACTCGTCGCTGCTGAGACGAATCTAGCAACGTCATTTGTCAGAATCCACCAAACCGTTTGTGCTGTGTTTCGTGAAAAGGTGTTTATTTTCCACATACATACATATCTACATAAATACTTATACTCTCGAAAAACATGAGCCTCTCCTTCTGAGGCAGTTCTGCCTAAATAAAACATTATAACTCTTCATTCAAACTAATAATATTTAATAGAAAAGGTAGGTATACGTTGTTGACCGTTAAAAACTAGATGAAAAATGCGCAGTAGTTAAAAATGTCTAAAAAAAGTGGCCGTTTTGATTGAGCATTTTGATTACAAAATTAATTACTTACCCACCGTGAATATTTGATTGAGTTTAGAGGTTCTAAAGGGATAATTTTGACATGAACATTTTGAGCTAATAGGTGGTTTCATGAGGCGATTTTTTTCGTGTGGTGGTGCCATCTCGCCTTAAAGCGGCAGTCATCGGCCATCGCTGATTAAGGCTCTCGTGCCCCCGGGGTGATGCCAGAAATATTTGACATTAGCATGAGAATTGACGGGTTGTCGTGCACCTAAACGGCTGAATGCGCCCGTGGTATTGTGCATTTTATCTCCAGGCTATGCATTCTCTGCAATCTTAACATATTCGGCCTCTTTTGAATATTGAGATGAAGATACTAATTCTGTGAGGACTGCAGTCGGGGAGCGATTTTAAATTTAAAAGTTTTCATGTTTTATACATTGTTGTTGTGACAAAATTGTGCTCGTACGGCTGCACGTGCGTCATTGCAAGTCTGAGTCGCGTTTTAAAGTCTGTTAAAGCATCAACTTACTATCGATCTGCCAATTGATATTTTATGATTACGATGTACTTACATACATACATATATCACGGCTGTTAAAACGGCCATTTACACCACGTCTGACAAAACCTTCCCTTTGAGCGATAGCACCTTTAGCTAGGAAACTTCCCACCGTGTCGAACACCCTGATTGTATCGATATCGCGTAATTACAAAAATACAAAAACGTCTTTAACAAAACATAGTTTTCGAGACAAAAGGAATGGAGGGCATCCGATTGTATCGATGTTGGAGAATCGAATTGTATGATCGATTGATATAGATAAATGGAATGTTTCGTTTGAGTTATAGACGCGATCAGAGAGCGAGCGAACGGTCGGGGTGGTGAATGACTAGTATAAAACTTACTAAACATTCGATAGGTAACATCCAGTTGAAGATATAAAAGATCATATTGCTTGACAATATTTGGATATAGGTACATGAACATGAACGTGCTTAATTGTGGCTATCTGCCATAACTACGGTAGTTGTTCTTCTTCTTCTTTTCGTGTGTGACACCGAGTTGTCCGCGCTAATTAATAATTATTAGGTAATCTTTCGGCCCTTGAAAATTAGAACTGTATTATTTTGGAGATATCGACGACGTATCAGATATGGCGAAAACGACCGTAATTTTATAGCCGTTGACGGTCTGCCTACCCTGTAAGGGATATAGGCGTGATAAATGTATGTCGACGAAATGGTCCTACGCAAGTGCGTATTGTAAATCATGTTTGGGGCCGCGCTTCCCGCCCGACCATATCCCAGATAGACCCCAACTCAGTGGGGTACTAACCCAAACCCAAACCGAGGAATGCGTTTTTTATTACAACATTTATAATCCGCCACAATCATTAACTCTCAACGTATACAATTAATGACTAGGAACATATATTTTAATGCCCCGAAGTGCCGGCGAGCCTGTGATACCAGTTTCTTTTATTTTCTCTCGTTAAAGTAATTTAATATACAAATTTTGATATCACCACGCTCTCTTAAGGCCACTCTGTTAGAGTGTAGGACCTTAAGCTGTTTTATTTTGTTTTATCTGTGTTCTTAGCGTCGATTAGTAACTTTAGTGATTAACTTGAGTTGTAGTGTAGCCATGTAAGGGATTAAAAGTAACGGGTTATTTTAAACCTATCTGTTAACCAAGGCATTACATGACTTACTTTACTATAGATAGAATATCTAGAGACTTCATATGGGCAGCAGCCCTACCCTATAACCATTTTTATTGGACAGAATTAAAACTAGGTAGGTACCTACTTCTTTTTCACATAGTTAGTGAACAACACACTGGAACACAAAATACAACTTGTGATATTCTGAACACATAAAGCAGCCTCTGGCACTAAAATGTTTATTTATCTACTACATTTACGAACTCTTCATTTTTACAAATAAAGCTATGCTCTATGTTTGCCCGTATAAAAACACAACATTTTTGTAATCCCATAACATACAAAGAAGCAGGAAGGTAGATAGATCGAAAACCAGCAGATAATCATTGCCTCAAGCGAGCCTTAACTATGTGATATCAAAAAGTACATCCTTCTTATCTTATTTTATTTGGGAAGCTTTACAGCCTTCTTTACAAAATCAGCTTTCTTAACTCAACATCTTATTACAGCTACTTCTTAATAGGTAAGCACAATAAGAAAAATATAGCAACAGTAGCAAGAACATTAGAAAACCTTTGCTGGGGCAAGTTTGGGTAGATAGAGTCTACCGTGTTTTGCCGGCTTAGACTAGCATTACCTCATATCTTTCCCGTGGAGGTCATAAAAAGCGACTAAGGTATTTGATAATTCATATTGCAATTTTAGGCGACAGGCTGACAACCTATCGCTATGGTGATACCTAGTCTTCCGAATGACTCAATCTTTTGTTCGACGTGTTGGAAATGGCCGTTTATTACAGCCGTTTACGCTCTGGGCTAAAGACGTGAATAGATGTATGTATGTAAGTTTGGGTAGATAGATATAAACCTAAAGAAATCAGCGCTTTTCTCACATCAAGTACCTATATTCCTCACCTGTACTGTAACAAATTGTACGTACAGTCGACTGCACTACCCCCTACCCCCGCGTCGCCTCCCCCCGCGGGGCGGCTGCCAGGCAGGTACCTGCGCGCGCGCACAATGGCCGAAATCAAAACGCTATTATCCTTACACAATGCAGTCAAGTGGTTGAGGCGCTTTTGTCGGACACGAGCATACTAGCAGAAGGTACCGAGAGGTGGTTAGGAGCGAGGATTGCGATTTTATTTTTAAAAATAGCGTAGGTTGTGTAGGATAAAAAATGCATTTATGCAGTCATTGATTTTAATCAAAATCAATTATAGTTTTCTACAGCAAAAATTTAAGTTTGAAATGCCTCAGAAATGCCTACTTAATCTTTTTCCGTGTTGTACGCCTGCCTATGGCACACAAAAGCTCAACAGAGAATCATTTGCCATTTTACAATCACGAAAATTACAAATCAATTAGGTACTTTTACTACAGTGCATTGGCTATAGCAATATTATTAAGTTTGGCTATGCCTTCCACTCATATTACCAAATATCCCGATAGATTGAGGTGTTTTATCAAGTGTTGACGACAAAATTGTCTCCAAGCCAGGTCCCCCGACTTTTTTCTCAGTCAATCTGTAGAGTCGGCGAGACGTCGCCAGGCAGTTGCCGCCAAAAACCGTGATGGCGTCCAAAACACGGAAAAAGTTTAGAAATGCCAGAGATTTAAAACACTGAATAATGGAATATAGTTAGTTTGTCTGTCGGAGGAAATAAACATACAATTATTTATCACGCCTATAGATACCCTTGCGGGGTAAGCATAGCGTAAGCGGCTGTAAACGGCCATTTACACCACCTTTGACAAAAGTTTGTGACTCGTTCAGAATAGGTGTATCACCATAGTGACAGCCTGTCGCCTAAAATTGCAATACACATCAACTCTCAGATCCCTTAGTCGCTTCTTACGACACCCACGGGAAAGATATATGGCCAATATATGGCGCGATGATGATCCTCAAAGCCACCACACGGCATTTTCCCAAATATGCCAGATTTGCCAACTACCTACTATTAACAGCCACGACAGTCCACTGCTAGACATGGGCCTCCCCCATAAGGGGGGTATTTGCCTTACTCACCACGCTTGGCAGGCGGATTGGCGAGCACTGTATAAGCTGGTGTTGTATTCACAGAGAACGCTGCTGCCCATTCCCTGGATTAATCCCTTAGTCGATTTTTACGACACCCACGGGTAGATATGAAGTGATGCAATTCTAAGCCGGCACCGCACGGCAGCACAGATTTGCCAAAGTTCGCAATAAAACTACGCACTACGTACGGCAAATCCTTAGTTACAATAATAATAATATAAAATGGTTCCTTATCGCGTTGTTTGACTATTAATTCGAGCGATTACACCGAAACGGCTTATCAATATTCAGGGGGCAAACACAATTTGAACCAACTCCGCTTCGGGAAACTAGAATTTTAAACGTTCCATGTAAATCGTTTTGTATTTAACCGATAGCTGGAAAGAAGGTTGCCGATTGGAACTTTGTATCAGAAGCAGATTTTTAAAATAAGTTCATTTTTACGTTGGCTGGTCTGACATTGTGTTGCTCTTAACGTTTGTAGATTTTGAGAAGTGTAGGTACCTACATATTAATGAGATGTAGGACTCTCTGCCTCCGGGAAAAAGTCGTGATTTTATGTATGCACATTTTAAAAGGGGAAGTATGTTGTACCTATTGCATATTTGTCCTCAGTTATCTCAATGACCACTAGACCGCTTTCGATAATCATTTCTTTGTTGGTGTAGGTACTGTCTAAACTTCATAAAAATCGGTTCAATAGTTTCCACCGTAAAGTCGGTTTAATTTTTAACATCAAAGCACGACTTGTTGAATGTCGGTTGGAATTTGGCAGAATGCGTACAGTGACGGATATTGTTTTTGTACGAACTGACTGGCGCCACCGGACTTTTACCTTGTTTACAAAAAAATAAACAGTTTAACAAATCGTAGGGAATAAAAATTAAAGTCGCCTCCCCAGACTGTGTTGCCGTCATCACTTGAAAATTACGTTTATTTTCAACATGACTGGTCGAGATTGCAGTAGGTAGGTACAGGTACTGAACCTATTAACAGGCTCCGAAGCTTCAATATCAGAATTTCGATAAATTCGTTTTCATCGAGCTACGGGCAGCACCTAGCCTAGGGAGAAGAATTAATTAGCGCCATACTTACTTTGTCTGTATGTCTATATCATGTCTTTCTTTGTATTTTTGGACAAAAAGCTTTTATCATACAATAATGAGAAAGGAGTACCAAATTTTTGGAAGTTCGCTTAATATAATTTTATGCAGTACTGTAGTATAAAATGATAAAAAATGCTGCCTGCCTACGTTTGTATTGGATTGTCAGCCAAGACAGCGTCTCTATTTCCTCCAAGCGACAGACCCAAGGCAACACGCTCAATAAAGATAAAACAACAACTGAATACCAGTAAACAGTAAACAAAGCTGATTATTGCTTGTGTATAACGTGGATAGTTTACTGCTTTTAACGTGGTTTAACTAAGTGTCCATTATTGACTACAGGGCTGCTTAGTATAAAATCAGAATTATCAGAAATCGGACATTTATTTGCATAGAACATGGTTGATTACATAAAATACAGGTCTCAAAATAAACAGTTTTACCTCATATTTTACCGATATAGACAATCTATAAAATGTTCCTAATCTCTATTATGTACTCCATGTACCTATCAGATTGTGAATGTGAAAATAGGTATGTAAATAACATGCAGAAAAATACAAAAACCCCACTGCGGTTATATCGAAGTGATATTTTGCATTTAAGTCCACCATTTTGATATAGCCAGTGTCACTCGTACTGCTGAGACAAATCTAATGACACCTTACAACCATCGTAGCGGTTTAGGCTGTAGCCCGTGACATTTTTTCTATCAATATCGGTACATACATACAAGCTCTCGAAAAACATAACCCTGTTTCTGACGCAGTCGGATAATGAGGTTTAACAGTGGACCGTTGTGGCTGTTAACCTTTAATGTATATTTTTCTTGTATTGAGCTTTTTACATTAATTTGAACATCCCTATTGGACGAATGAGTTTGACGTGCTTAGCCATCAGTGGGCGTGCTATAGGAGCCTGCTGGCCAGCCTAAGATGACCTCAGCGTTCCAACAAGGCCCGGTACACTTCCTTACAGCACAAGGGATCAAAAACATTGGTCAGCGAACAGATGGCAGTGGGAAGGAGGAACTGAAAGCAAAATAATACTAAATCGGTACTATTTTATATTAAGTACTTGATAAGCGAATCGTTCAATTAGTGCTGATTCAATAAAAGGGTCAATAAAACATCTAGAATTTTACTAACAATGCGCAATTAATATTTGCTGATTTTGGTCTGTTAATTTCACATAGTCGCCTTTTCTTGGCGCACGTGTAAAAAATGGGGTGATGCCACTCTAAACGGACATTACACAAGTCCAACATTCCAATAGAAAAGGCTTTATGTCGGTTCGAAAGCGCAATCTCATCTCGAAATAGCCGAGGTCCATCTCGAGATATGTGAGAGCTTGCTCCAGTGAATACCGAGGAATGCAGGCCAGCTCACCACTACTGAACTACCTTCGTGACAAGCACAGTTCATCGCATACATCGCCCGCTGGAGTACAAACAGGCGTAATTCTTATAGAGTCCGACGAGCAATGGTCACGGTACTCAGCAACGCTGTCGTTTAGTATTATCTGACGCAATATCGTGGTACAGACGAAGTCTCGACTTTCGTAAAGAGTTCAACGCGCGTTCTATGTACACGGCAAAGCAAACGTAAGTTATCGATGCAGGGCAAGATGTACATTAGGTAATCGATAGATAATGCCCGAGGATTGCACTTGTGTTGACACGGGTCCACTTGAGTCTACAGAGAGGTTGACCACTTTTCATACAACATTCTTGGTACATCAAAAGTTTGCAGCTCTTGTATTGGAATTTTTTAATGCACTCACAGCGCAATATTATTCTCATACAATCCCGGGTTCAAGTCCCGGAGGTCGCTAGTGAATTTTTCAATTTTCTCATTTTAAATTTTTGCAGCTCTTAATACCTACTCTGTGCTTCAGAAAACTTTCAAAAAGTTACAGATGATTTTGTAACTTTGTAAATAAGTGTTTTAGGCCTACCCTTTTACCTACTTACCTTTTGCAGATATGTAGATTCGAGTACTTACATATCAATATTTTCCCATCCGACTTCATCAAAACTGGATCCATATCGACCAAGCTACTTACTTATATGATTATTTATTTTACAGATAGTAATAATATCATACCTATTTATTTTATTAAAAGGTTGTGTAAGCTGTATGCACAATGCACATCGTGAGTGAAAGGATTGTCAACTTGTTAAAACTGAGTGAATGCAAGTTTATCTTGAAAATTGTGTAAAAGTACCTTACGGAATTTAAAAGGACGCTGTTTCATGACGCTGCTTCGGTATGGTATGGGCAGCAGCGTTCCCTGCGAACATACAACACCTTACACTGCGCTCGCCAATCCGCCTGCCAAGCGTGGTGAGTATGGCAACACGGGGAGGCCTGTTTCAGCAAAACTATGTACCACTAATAGTAACATGTTGTCATCCTGTCGCCTAGAATTGTTTACATGAAACCCTCGAGTCCCTTAGTCGCTACTTACGACAACCGCAGGAAAGAAATGGGGTGATACCTTAGTAGTCTAGTAACTAACGTCAATAGCTGGTTATCACTATTCGGATTGACCCATGAAGCTGAAAATCGGCATGTAGGTACTTCTTGACCTCCTGATCAAAATTAGACATGGAGCCCAGCGGGCACCACCCCCCTTATCCTTTTACCGCCCCCCTCCTTTACAAGGCGCAACTTTTGAAGTAATTGACTTGGAGGGTAGTTTTTATTTCATATCGTACGTGACATCTCACTTGAAGCTTATTGTGGCCTCAAAATTACCCTTTGGGCCCCCCGGGGCCCCAAAAGTGGGGTGTCCCGTCCTTGTATGATATTTTATTATTTTCAAGCTATCGATTCCCAAGCGGTATCAAAAGTTGCGGCATTAGACACAGATTGCAAAAAACCTAAAATATCTTTAAATAATATTTATCTTTAGGGCTTTGCCGAACATTATAAATCAATAATATGTTGGTTTCGTAGTCACAACACTTTAACGATCGATAGAGCCCTAAAGATAAATATTAATTAAAGAAATATTAGTTTTTTTGCAATTTGCGTCTAATTATGCAACTTTTGATACCTCTTGGTAGTCGATAGCTTGAAAATAAGAAAATATCAAATAAGAGCGGGGCACCCCACTTTTCGGGCTTTTGGGCCCCTTTAGGCCCCCTAAAGGGTAATTTTGAGGGCACAATAAGCTTCAAGTGAGATGTCACGCACGATATGAAATAAAAATTACCCTCCAAGTCAATTACTTCAAAAGTTACGCCTTGTAAAGGAGGGGGGGTGGTAAAAGCTTAAGGGGGGTGGTGCCCGCTGGGCTCCATGTCTAATTTTGATCAGGAGGTCAAGAAGTACCTACATGCCGATTTTCAGCTTCATGGGTCAATCCGAATAGCTGTGACGTTAGTTACTAGACTATTAGAGTATATTAAAGGGTGATACTATTCTAAGCCGGCACCAAACGGCAAATTCATTTTTAATGAAATATCTATATGGTACTTAGTTAATACCTTTTGCGTACCTACACTATTATCGAGGCCACCGGTTCAATGTGCCGTAGTCCTCTTAGCATCTAAAGATGGCCACTAAGATGGCCATCCAATCTATCTCTATGTAGCAACGAGATCGATTAAAAAACATTCTCAAATCACGAACGATCATCGACACATCAACCTACCCGTTCAAGAGATCTACTTATACTGGTATCTCATACGAATACCAAGAAACCGTGCTTAGAATAGTGTCACCCCAATTCTACTTGTGGGTATCTAAGGGATAATCGTCCAGGGAATGGGCAGCAGTAAACGCAACATCTTGCACTGTGATCGCCGATCCGCCTGCCAAGTGTGGTGAATATGGCAATTGGCAATACCAGAATGTCCAGCAGTGGACTGTTCTGTGTTGCTGTAATGGTATGGTATTATGGTACTAAGTAAACCAGTATGAGTTAATCTGTTAAATGGATAGGTCGATGTGCTGCTGATAGTACCAAACATTAATTGGCTCAGGTGAGACCGCCAGAAAACTCCGACAAAAAGGTGTGTTGTATACAAGGTGTTTCGGATCACTGTGATACATAAAAACACATGTTTAAATCGAGGCAGTTTCGATCATTTAGAGCCTTAGACTGGTAATTAAAGAGCAACGAACCTAACTGATATACCTACTACCTGATTCATAGTAGAAGGGGACCCGAAATGGCAACGTTATTGTTGACATCTTGCTCAAATATCATTTAATATGAAAAAGACGTAAACAATAATTTTTCCCATTTCTACTTTTCTAAATCTTGAGAAATCAGATTTTGACGACAAGAGATGAAGCATATGCCTATCGATAGTACATAAAAGTACAAACAAAAAATACTCTGTGGTCAAAATATGTCCTACATTATATGTATGCTTTTTAAGGTGATGTGGATTAAAAATTATTATTTAGTAACGTACCTATTAGGAAGTTATTTGAAAATTCAAGTGCTATGGCAAGCATTTAAATGTTCTAAATAGAAAGACAGGTTTTGAAAACAAAACATTTATAGTAAACTTTTTACTTAGAGTTATCTTTTTCTTCCTAACGCATATTTTTAAAATAAAACAAAAATACTACATTCACTACATTTGTGAATGAGCAAAATTTCAATTTAAAAATAAATATTTAAAATACCTTTAAAGGATTGTTTTAACATAATAGTAAGTTAGTAACCAATAAGTTACTAACTCCAAATATTACATAAGAAGATCGAAGTGCTCATAATTTAGAAAAAAGTAATGTACTCCACATATCTAAAGAAGACTTAAAAAACGGTTAAAACGTTATTTCCAGAAAGCTGGTTATCTTATCATGTTTACCTACCTTAACCACATAAGTACGTACAGTACAGTAGTTCTCCAAACACCCTGTACCAGAATTAGTAGTAACATCGTCTTTGGCCCGTGGTACAGCCATCATGACTAGATATTGAAGTTTTGTTACATGGTCGTCAGTCGTGGCTTTTTGTGTACGTTTGAGCGTACCTGCGTCCTTTGCTCGTCATACACCAACCACTGATTCGTTATACATCGCTGCATACGTCCAGCATATTTCAGTGATACGCATAAATAACCAGCAGTGTATACCGAATTTGGCCCTGTTGGTAGGGTCATGTGGTTACGCATTTACCTGTAGCTGAGCTTGAGAGGGCAGCGTGATTGCCATAGACGTATGGATGGTTAGACACGACACACGCGGGTAAGCAATGGGGTGATGCTATTCTGAGCCGGCATCATAAAGCACGTGACTAGTAGTGCAAAATCGTAACGAAAATAGCAACTTTTGTAAAATGCGAGTTCTGTTTTGTATAGTCCATCCGAAAAGTTACGCTGGGCGCAATACCTAGATATTACGCGACCAGCGTAACTTGGCTTCGCGCTTAGCCTGGTCATGTCACTATCATAAATAGCGGAATCAACTACACAGTCATTTGGTTGGGCAAGGTTTTTACCTTGGTATTAAATGGAAGCTCGCACTACTCCCTACAAAATTCGACCAAGGGCCCGAAGTCTGCTATATAAAAATCATTGCAGTTGGATGTCGATGACATGTCAGTTGGATGATTTTGGTAGTTTCGCATTCTGCTAACAGTGTTAGTATGGAAAATCACAGTGGCAATAGAATGACAGTTGAGTGTCGCTGGCATTACAATGGCTAGAACTTAGCAGACTGTCTATGATGGCGGTTGTTACACAACCATGTCAGAAGCCTGCTACTTGCAGTAAGTGGTTGAAAAACTCTGACACCAGGGTTCATCGGGTCGTTGGACGACTTGGTGTCCTATTCAAAGCAGAAGAAGAAGATTTGGAAGCCCTGATCAACCCCAAATTTTGGTTCAAAAGCTGACCGCGAGCTTTTACGAAACTCCCGCCCAACCGCGGGGCGCGCGCCGCCTCTTGAGGCTCCGACGTCTGTGGGTGCGCGGGCGCCGCTCGGCTCTCGAAGCCTCGTACCTGGCGGGCCGGCGGGGCCAGTCCACGATGGGAGCTTGTGCCGCGCGGTCGTGTGTCGAGTGTCGCGAGTGATGTCGCAGCATGATCGCTGCGCGTGCGCTCCTCTGGTGTGTGTGCCTGGGCGCAGTCGGGCTGGCCGGCGCCGCGCGCCCCCACCGGCTGCACCACCTCGTCCCGTCCCCGCAGAGACACAACAAACACTCGGAATTCGTTAAAGGAAAAAGTAAGTGCCGCCCACGGCCCTCTCCACTCCAGCACCCAAATTCCACGAGTTTTTGCGCCTCTCATAAGTGCTGAAAGTTTGTGACTAATCCAGTTCAAAAGTGCTCCGTAAAATGGTATAAAAACCGGGTACGATCTAATCGCTGGTTATAAAATAAACAGTGCTTATCTTAGAACAACAAACGCGTAGCCTTATATGTGCCTGTGCTGGAGAGCTTGTTTGTAAGGCAGGCGACACACTCCGCTCGAAGGCTTAGCCATAGCCCGTAGTAACGTAGGCGACCTCACTACCTCACTACTGTGTAAACTCGTGTGTCCGATATTCTATTATGTACAGCACAGCACCTTGATGTGGCATAAAAAGTGCTAATTTGCACGAATTCATTGCAGTACGTTTACCTCAATTCACAGGTTACAAAAGGTTGTTGTGCGCATATTGTTTGGAAAAACGCAATCCAGCAATTTTGCTTAAACGCTATATTGTTTAAACGTTTGCAGTTCTGCTAAAATGTTTTGCTAAGTCAGAGAGTCAACTATCATTCTAAAAGTTCGGTATTAATTATCTACTTCACCACATCAATCACTCTAACATCTTGAAATGGCCAAAAAACTACAACATTCTAAGCCGAACCGACCACACTATACAATAATTTTCTATAGTCATCTCCAAAAAGAGAACCCATCTGAAGGCGCTGGAGGTCCAGCAAGAGGGAAAGGGACGGGCATATGTCAAAGCCTGCTTCTTACAAGGTGTGCCTTTGTATACATTTCAACTCTCATCTGAACCCCGCAGCTTCGAAGCCTCCTTTGTAAAGTTTTCTCAAAATTAAAGGACTTTTGTTACGTGTTCTTTATGATGGAGTCGAGAGAAATTGAGCTTTTAGGTCGACAAAAGCTATACAGAATCTTGATCAGAGTTAATACATCTTCTGTCCTATGAGACGTTAAATCTGACTGATCCCTCCTATAATGTTCTACGATGATGAAAACTACCTAAGAAAGTAATAAATTCATGCTAACCTTTGTATACCCACGCTAAAAGCTCAACCTCAGTTGGAGAGTTAATGCAGTTTCCAATATGGTATGTTTAGCAACATCAAATCTGTTATGCCTAACCACTAGATTGACCTATGATCTATCACAAATATCATGAATACTAAGGTTAGCCTAAATCGGTCTTTGAGGACATCTAACATGAACTGAAGTGTTGCCTTAAATCCCCAAGATCTGGACCTGAAAGAGGTGAAGGGTATGAGCTAAGGCTACACTGGTTCGTATTTCCCATAATATAAAGAATACCCATCGATTAACTAAACTGGCAGATATACTGATCACTGGCCTGACTAATGATGTGACAGATAAACTAGAACCAGAAACTTGAACAGACCTTACTAAGCCATGGACGCTAGATGTTTTAAGGACAGACTTTACATAAAAATTGACCACTTCTGAGTAAAACTTCCATAGAAATGTCACCAACTCCTTCAATACAAGAACTATTGTCCGCCAGTACTAGGATTATATCGACGCCTTGTATAATTTATAGCTTGGTAACCCTAAGCTTGTTTTGACCGATTGTTTTGGACTTGGCAGAGCTTTCAAAGGAGCTTTGTTTTTATATAACGCTTACTGGTACAACCTTATTACACACAGGGTGCGTCTGAAAACATGGGTTAAAATTTAAAAAGAAATCGTCGAACATTTGCAGGAATAATGAACATATATTTCTCGATCATCTTTGTATCTAGTTTTGGTAGCAATTGGAAGTAGGTACTATTCATATTTTATTGATATAATGTAGTATAGTTGGTTATGTTACTTAGGCTATGTCACTGGAAAACTTTAAAAATAGAAAATAAATGGTTTTCCACACGAACTGCTTCTAACCATCAATGATCCAAAAATTGATCAGTTTATTAGACTGAATAAATAACTATTACGATTCATTTTACGTTATTTCTCCTACACCCTGTATAAGGCTTATTGGTACAACCTGCCTTCAAGTAATAAAACATATTGGACCATAAAAATAAGGGATTGTTTGAGAGCCGCGGGCCACGAATGTTCCGATTAAAACATGGGTTTTGAAACTTTATACTCTGGGTTCTTTATGCCATTGTTACGTTTGTGGTGTCGATGTGAATTTTACTGGAATCCTGGTAGGTACTATGTATGTACTTATATTATAATTTATACTTATGTACCTATATTATAAATATTTTGTCTCAGATTGTGTGAATTTTCCTGTAGGAACATCATAGATCGAAATATGAGAAGTTTTGGCCCTTCCACACAAATTTTCAGATATTATCCATTTTAGTGGTTATCATGATCAATATTGGTTGAATATAGGTAAGTCGTTCCCTTTAATAGGTAAGTTATCGTGCTGTTGATACCTAGAACACGTAGTAAAAATAGAGGAAAAAACATCAGTATACTCCTGACTACATAGCAATTTATACAGGATGTTTGCTAAATCATACAGACATCACCAAGTATCTCCCTAATTTGTGTAGACATCGACGTGCCACCCTTACTGCTTTTACCTAAGAAAAAGAAAGAAACAAAAATACCAATTTACACAAAAATACTAATTTATAGTGTCGTTGCGCAAACTTTAATATTTTCTTCAGTGTAACAATACCTATCAGAGTGCTTAGTCTTTGAGTTAGGTCTTTGCACGGCTGTAAAAACGGCCATTTACACCACGCCTGACAAAAGTTGGACAGTCATTCAGAAGTCTGCTTATCACCACAGATTGTCAGGCTATCGCCTAAAATTGCAATACAAATCAACTCCCAAATCTCTTAGTCGCTTCTTACGACACCCACGGCAAAGACATGGGGTGATGCTATTCTAAGCCGGCACCACACGGCTAACACCCTGTATTCTACACACACACAACCGGTACTAATTCCTAAAACTCCGTCAGTTAATTGCGCAAACAAAGAAACTCTTGTTTGTAGATTAAACGCTTAAAATTTTTGTATTGACCAGTTTTGTTTTGTCGTCACTTCATTATCGTTTAGTGCTGTTAAAAAAATGTCGATAGTTCATTCACTTTTGGCCCCGATTGTACTTGAGCTGAGGGGGCTAAAGCTACTTAAACATTTTCAGATCTCAAAATATAAACTTTTTTATTATTACGGAACATTAACTAAAATACAGGTACAGATATTCCGGCCTAGATAAAAAATCTACTAAATGAGAGTAGGCAGCAGCTTCTCTATGAATGTCTTGTACTGTATATGCTAGTTATGCTCATCCATCTGACCAATAAGTCCCTGAGCTTTGACAATAACATATTTTATACCAATCATACAAAACAGGGCATAGGCGAGAGTAGCGTCATTAGTTCTCCACTCCTCAGTTAGGCTTTTAAATTTTCATAGAGGTACTAGATTAAACTACTCACAGCCTCTGGAATAGACTTTTGCAATAAATACATAGCAATTATAATATCGATATCGGATCTATCGAAAATGGTAGGTAACTGTCGATAAATCATAAATCGATTTTCCGCACCACTAGTAACTATTTTAGAACGCAATTTGTTAACAACCTATAATAACATGCTTAAGAATGTTGGAATGTTCAAAAACTAGTTGCTTACCAGTTATTATATTAATACCAATACTACCAAAGGTACTTATCTGAACGGATTATTTTTGGGACATATGCGCGTTGATGTCTTTCGTATGAAGAAAGAATGGCAATTTGATTCGGATGTAAGACAATCATTATCTTCCTGCCCTTATCCCAAATCAGTTGGGGTCGGCGCAACATGTTTAGTTAGAACCTAAGGTTAGACCACAAAATCAAGCAGCAAATAGATTTAGCTATGTTTTATGACCGACCATCTGCCTTACATGACGTCCGACGCGCTGTTTCCTTAATTTGTGGCAACGCTGTGTGTACTATCAACCTATGTATAATGGTTTTGCATACAGTTTCTAAGAACAACCAGCATAGATTGATCCCTTAAGTGGGAAGGTTGTTGTTCTGCTGATAATGCGTACTCTAGAAACTTGCCGTGTCGGTATAAAATCGGCCATTAAAATTGGCTTAATAACTGGCCAAGGCAAGCCCGTGGCTGTATAAGGCTGTAAATAAATATAAGCACTTTTAAATACGTGGCAAAAATATACCGGGTTGGCTTAAGGCGATCAGTACCCTTAATTATTTACTGAAATCGTGTATGTATCGAGGACTTTATTCCAAAATGCAACTGCAAGGCAGCACCTGTCCTATCTTCAGCTCTCTCTGTAAATTCAAAAGAGGCAAAAGTCACAATTAGTCATAAGCCTGGGTCGAAATTTAGCAGTTTTACATATTACAAGCTAATCTCCAGTGACCTCTGAATGGAACAGTGAAAAAGCTTAGTTGATTTTAGAAATCTATATCTCTGGAATTATTAGACCGATTTTATTAACAGAAATCACTGGAGATAAGCTAGTGATATGTAAAAGTGCTAAATGTTGACCCAGGCGCATGCCTAATTATTTTTTGAACTGCTAAACTATGAACAAGATGTTTGATTCTTAGATTATGGCAAATGAAATTGGAGAGCACAATTAGGTATATGTATAACAAAGCATAAAATGCGTTTAGCATCAAATAATCACTGAGGAAAGCTAAATGCATAAAATACAGTCAAAATTTGAATATAGCTAACTAAGTAAGAAGTATCTATACCTCATAATGTTAATGTTGGTTGGATTCATAATAATATGCACAGGTTGTCGGATGTTGACCCAAGCAGCTAAGCCTCATCAAACAGCCATTTCCAACTACAAGTATCAAATGTCGAAGTGACTGGAATGGACACTCATTAAAAAGCCAGTTTTTGTGAATAACTAATCAACACCTCTTAAAACTTTTAATATTTACTCATTTTAAGTTGCTTTACTTAAAATATTTCAGCTAGGACTACCTAGACATTTAATTACTAAGTCGATAATAAAATATTATAGCTAGCAGGGTTTTGCTCGAAAAGTTACTTTTATAAACTGCCAGTGTCCGACATCGAATTGAAAATTCAGCTTTTTATATAGGTAGATACGATACCTACCTACTGTGCAATATGGCCACAATGATAAAGAAATAATATAAAAATCCTTACTTCGCTTCGCTCAGAGCTTTGCTGTTGCCAATTTCTTCCAAACCTATGACGGAACATACTGTTCACATTACTGTAGGTACTAACAGTACCTACTTTATGAAGGTAGTTGCACGTCGATGTTCAATTGTCCAATAACAAGTCCTTATTCGTCGCAAGGCTGTATATTGAAGATGTTTCCATAAGGAGCGGCGCATTGCACAACCGCACGAGCTGCGCAAGCGCATCGCAACTTTTACCTCACACACAAACCATTTTAGTACTCATAATACAGGAATGCGACAGAGTGGAGGCCACCACATATGTCACATACTCTCAAATATGGACAATATCTTTTCATGTGACCGATAATGCCACAACGGTTACATTTGGTTAGTTCGCAGAAAATCTTTCACTTTTTAATTACTTTGGCAACACGCCGGTTATTCGCAAGATCGTTGCAAAACCATTAAAACACATTAAGAACGCATGATCTCGTTAGTACCTTTCATCAATCTTTAAAGTGTAGAGCAAAAAAATTATTTCACTTTCTTGGAAAAGCTTGGTCCTGTTTTGATACAGCATCCAGCATGCACTCAGAAACGTCTCGAACGTTTCAACACGAGATGCCGGCCGGTCCAACGCTGCTTTAGTATAATCGCTACGACCGAGAACCACAGGCGAGTGGCATTCTACAGCGTACAATAAGGAATTGTAGTGAAAGGTCGTGTTACCAGAATGAAGTGGTAGAGGGACCAAACTGGTTCCAATGCTTCAGAATGCAAGTAAGTGGATAAAAAGACAGGGCCGGGACAAACCAGTCGTACGGCGCACCGAGCATTCTTACACAAGCGGCGATTGCTCAAGAAAGGACGTCTCGTGGCTGCTATCAGGCGAAAGAGTACTTGTAAACGAGATACTTTTATACCAGTTATAAACGGTTATTTATGCTCAGTTTAAAATTGCATTTCGGCAACTCGCAGCTGCTTTTAGCATTCATGTCGAAATCGCCATAGACCATATGATTTACGTGTCAACAGAACGACAACATTTACCATATGGCAGCCGGTTTGTGCATAATTTAGTGTGGCCGGGATCAAACAAGCGCTCAGTGAGCGCAACGCGACTTCCACACTTCAATACTATCGGCGAATGTCATCGCCGGCCAACTGGGTCGACCGGACACCAGATTTCTACTACCTACACGTAAAACTACCAAATTGAAAGTGCATAAATCACAAGCTCAGCCCGTGCAAGCGACGACATCTGAAATCTGTCGTATACGCGTGGGAGTCGAGGTGATACAACCAGGGCTTGTAGGTGGCACATGCGGAGCTGACGAGCGGTTTTAGATTGGTCGGTTCCGTTGTCACGTATGGGTGGTATTTTCGAAAGTTTTCGAGCTCCATTCGATCGTCGGCTTGACGAGATGTTAAATAACAGATCGTTGTTTGGAGCAATATTAATGTCTTGGGGATATTGTAGGTAATACAAGTTTGCAAGGCGTCCGCACCCAGCTCAATCATCTCGTAAATCTCAGCCATGAGTAACTTATTCTCAGAAACACTAAATCAGTCTCAGCACAGTGTACTTCCACGAGGACAAATCAAAATCTTTGAAATACTTAAATGCATGTGGAAATATTTGGAAGGGAAACGTATCATATGACTGCAACTTGACACGCCGTAGACGAGTCAGCCGAAAAAAACTATCTATTATTTGACTAGAGCAGGTAAAAACGTTGCACCTTGGATTCCGTGCACTATAAAGATCTATTCCGAACCAAGAGCTTTGTATTATTCTTTTGTTGGACACACCAGCTTAAGTTAATGTTCGGAGCAGGTAAAAATGCTCTCCAAAAGCCGGGAAGATGGTTTACGAATTTATAAAGACAAGGGTTTATTACATAAAACTACTTCAGAATCCCGCTACAAGGGTAATTTTATGTGATGAAGATCTTGAACGCTGAATAAAAATATTATTTTTATGTGTTTGGAGTATTTTATTTTAAGCAGGTCGCCTATTTAGTATCAAATGATTTATTAGCTAGCTACATTTTATTACTTTGTCTTTATGCTATTTTATGCTTCGGAGCAATGTTCCAAAATCGGAAAGTTAATCGATCAAACTAGGACATCATAAAAAATAAAAGACTCGAAGTTGCTTTCCGAACATGACGTGGTCGAACTTTGTCTCAATACATTTGAGCTTAAATAGTCACAACTGTGTATTATTGTACGTTGCGTTGTAAAAACAAGCTGTCCAACGGTAAATACCTATCCGAAAACCAGATAGATTCTACAACATTCTACAGGTCGTTATACATTTGCGCCTGCGATTCGAATATGTGGATAACGTTACGCGTCCAGCCGGCATTGTATGAGATTTCCATAGTTGAGTCGCGGCTAGCGGTGCTCCGTGTAGCGCGGTGGTAGGAACTGGCTTAGAGACCGCCCACACGGCACGCCTCTTCGCTAGACGCAAACAGCTCCTAACTTGTCGATCCGTCGACCTTAAATAAATACTGTTTTACTGTCGTTTTACTGCAACAACGTTACCTAATCGACGATAAAGATTTTCTGTAAACTTACTTGTCCATTATTTGTTACATTTACCTACGTCTTAGTTATTTAGGCGTTGTTGTTATCTTAATAACGTTTGGTTTTCTCTCTTTCCAGTATGCATCGGGACCAACGGTCGGATGTCGGTTCCCTCGAACCGGGACACTCACTACCGGAATCTTCGCGACCGCTTCTCAAACTGTACCTACGTCGACGGCAACCTGGAGCTGACATGGCTCCAAAACGACACCATGGACTTGTCGTTCCTCAAGTACATTCGGGAAGTGACCGGTTACGTGCTGATTTCGCACGTCAACGTCCGTCAGATTATCCTGCCGCAGCTGCAGATCATTCGCGGGCGGACACTGTTCAAGCTGAACGTGAGAGAAGAAGAGTTTGCGCTGATGGTGACTATGTCGTCAGCTTACACGCTCGAGCTGCCGGCGCTGCGCGACGTCCTCCGCGGCAGCGTCGGTATCTACAACAATTACAACCTCTGCCACGTAAAAACAATCAACTGGGATGAAATAATTACGGGTGTCAACTCCACTTATGTTTATGTATACAATTTCTCGGCGCCCGAACGTGACTGTCCGCGTTGCCATCCCAGCTGTGAAGCGGGTTGTTGGGGCGAAGGCCCGGAAAACTGCCAGAAGTTCTCCAAGATTAATTGTAGTCCACAATGTGCGCAAGGACGCTGTTTTGGACCGAATCCACGCGACTGCTGCAATCAATTCTGCGCTGGGGGCTGCAAAGGACCGCTTCCGACCGATTGCCTCGCCTGCCGGAACTTTTACGACGAAGGGACTTGTTCACAAGAGTGTCCACCTATGCAAGTGTACAATCCTATATCCTATTCTTGGGAGCCAAATCCCAAAGGGAAATATGCGTACGGAGCAACTTGTGTGCGAAATTGCCCGGAGCATCTTCTAAAAGACAATGGAGCTTGTGTGAGGAGCTGCCCTCCCAACAAGACGGCTGTGAACGGAGAATGCATACCCTGTAACGTTACTTGCCCAAAAACATGCCGAGCAGAAAAGCCTATACATTCAGGAAACATAGAAAGCTTTAGAGACTGCACGATAATAGATGGATCTATAGAAATACTGGAGATGACGTTCACTGGGTTCCAGCAGATCAATGCTGATTATTCGTTTGGGGAGCGGTACGGTCCGATGGCGCCGGACGCTCTGGAGGTGTTCAGCACGGTGCGCGAGGTGACCGGCTACCTGAACGTGCAGGCGCATCACCCGAACTTCACCAGCCTCTCCTACTTCCGCAACCTGGAAGTCATCGGAGGTCGCCAAGTGGTGGAGAACCTGTTCGCTTCTCTTTACATCGTGAAGACGTCTCTCAAGTCGCTCGGCTTGAAGTCCTTGAAGAAAGTGAACTCTGGCGCTATAGCGATCATGGAAAACCACAATCTCTGCTTTGCCGAAAACATTGCCTGGAACAAGTTGGTCAAGTCGAAGGAGCACAAGCAAATAATACAGAAGAACGGCGATTTGAGGACTTGTGGTGAGTTAGCTATGCGATGCGTTTTTGTTTTGAGGATCCTCAAGTTAGAGTCATTAGTCTTAATGTTTTGCAAATGCGATGGCAATTTTTATTTTGACTGACCGACCACACTGACTGACTAAATGAGAAAATTTGCGAATTTGAATCTACTTATCTATTTCACCTTTACACACTTCACTAACCCAACTAAAATTAACAGCCAAGCGAATTATGAAGTCTCATTACCCAGGCAAAGATTTTATTCTTTCTCCATTATCACTCATTTGCCAAGACCTGGGTTGTTTCCTATTGCTATAAACCCTTGTTCCTAACCAAGAAGTGTTCCACAGAGAAAGCGAACTTGACGTGCGATCCTCAATGCTCGCCGGATGGCTGCTGGGGCCCAGGACCGAATCAGTGCCTCTCCTGCCAGAACTACAAATTCGGGGAGACCTGCATACAGAACTGCACTGTGCAACCTGGGTAGGTATCCCATAAGTTTATTTTACTTAGTAGACAAGAATATGGCGTAGAAGACTATCAGTCAACTTGAAAAAAATTACCTATACAAACAAAAATGTAGAATTTTAGATAAATAACAATGACTTTCCTAAGATCTCCTCTTCAAGTTTGGTCGAAGGTCGCCTTTTATTATCTTAGCCTTGCGAATTACTTAGTGATTTTCAATACATTGTGATAAGACTTAAATAAATATCTTCGAATTCTTCTGTTAGGTTTATCTGTGTGAGAGAAATGCGCCAACCAAGGCAGCCTTCATCAAACTTGGCAGTCGTTTTACCATAACAAAGCAGAATTTCGTGTGGGCAGCCACCTTTATCGGTTCGACGCCCGAACGTTTCGGTTTCATTGTAAATTGTATTTAGACACAGTTTCTGTAGAACACAATGAACCGTCTGTCTGGCTCGTTCATTATGATTCCATTATATTACTAAAACATATTTTATTATTGACTTTACAGGTTGTACAAGTTAGCGCCGAAAATCTGCGAGAAATGCCACGATGAGTGTCTCGACGGTTGTACAGGACCCACCGGGGCCAACTGTACGCGATGCAGGCACGTCCGACACGGCCCATTCTGTATATCCGAATGCCCGGATAGGACATACGCCTCCGAAAACGGCACCTGTCTCCCATGCCACAGCAATTGCGACAAGGGATGCTCCGGCCCGGCCAACACCGTAGGCGAAGGCGGCTGCCACTCCTGCAAGAAAGCCATTATCAGCATCGAAGCGACCGTCGAAAGCTGCCTCGAAGAAAACGAACCATGCCCCGATGGCTACTACAACGAATGGGTTGGAAACGTCAAACTATTGCAAGACAAAGTTATAGTTGTGTGCAGGAAATGCCATCCGCTGTGTCGAAAGTGCACTGGATTCGGTATCCATGAGCAAGTGTGTCAAGTTTGCAATGGCTTCAAGAAAGGCAATCAGTGCGAAGATGAATGCCCTACTGACCACTACACCGACGAGTCCAGCAGGATCTGCTCACCGTGCCATCACGAATGCAAAGGCTGCACCGGTCCCGACTCAACAGATTGCATCCGATGCTCCAACCTTAAGATTTTCTTAGGCGATTCTAACTCTATTGATAAGGAACAACCCTTCAACTGTACCGATACTTGCCCTGAAGATAAACCGCACAAAATTTATTTCGATGAGCAGCTACAGAACCCAATCGATGAGCCATACTGTTCAGAAATGACAAGCGGCATGCCTCCGATGGCTACGGCGAGGGCGCCGACCTTCTTAGTGATTATATTAGTGCTAGCCTGCGTAATGCTAATTATTCTTGGATACATTGGTTACTCGTGCAGGCAGAAGGCTAAGGTAAAGAAAGAGGCTGTCAAATTCACCCTAGACGCACTGGCGGGCTGCGAGGACAATGAACCCTTGCGACCGACCAACGTCAAACCAAATCTAGCTAAACTGCGTATTGTAAAGGAAGCTGAATTACGCAGAGGAGGCATGTTAGGATTCGGTGCTTTTGGAAAAGTATATAAGGGAGTCTGGGTACCCGAAGGTGAAAATGTGAAAATCCCAGTAGCCATCAAAGTGTTGAAAGAAGGCACCGGCACCAACTCAAGCAAAGAGTTCCTAGAAGAGGCATACATAATGGCGAGTGTTGAGCACCACAACCTACTCCAATTGCTAGCCGTTTGCATGACCAACCAAATGATGCTGATCACACAACTAATGCCACTTGGATGCTTATTAGATTATGTTAGAACGCACAAAGAAAAGATAGGCTCGAAAGCATTTTTGAATTGGTGTACGCAAATAGCTCGCGGCATGGCGTACTTAGAGGAGAAGAGACTAGTGCACAGAGATTTAGCCGCGAGAAACGTGTTAGTACAAAACCCAAACACAGTCAAAATAACAGACTTCGGTTTAGCAAAACTATTAGATATTAACGAAGACGAGTACAAAGCTGCTGGAGGCAAGATGCCGATCAAATGGTTAGCGCTCGAGTGCATCCAGCATAGGATATTCACACACAAGAGTGACGTATGGGCATTCGGTGTTACGATATGGGAGATTCTGAGCTACGGCGCTCGTCCCTACGAAAACATATCAGCGAGGAACGTCCCGGAACTGATAGAGAACGGGCACAAGCTGCCGCAGCCTAGTATATGCACGCTGGACATATACTGCATTATGATAAGGTGCTGGATGCTCGACGCAGACAGCAGGCCCACGTTCAAAGAACTAGCGGAGAAGTTTGCGGAAATGGCGAGAGATCCCGGCCGGTACCTTGTCATACCAGGGGACAAGTTTATGCGATTGCCATCCTATTCTACTCAGGTAATTATAACTTCATTTTCATTTTTTCTAAGGAGATACTTCTAGCCATACCATAATAATAAAATTAGATACATGGCACCCCTGACTGTTTGTAACAGTCCTTGCACATTTCGGCGAAGAAAAAGAATTAAATTATAACTGTTGTCTCACTTCATACGACCATTTATCATGTTAAAACTGATCTGAACCTTTCAATCTATTTCAGGATGAAAAAGAGTTGATCAGGAATCTCTCTTCAGCCATTGAGGGCCCGGAGCCTCTGGTCGAAGCTGACGAGTACCTGCAGCCCAAGTTCAAGACCCTGCCCGGGACAGCCACCTCCAACTCCGGCATGAGCGGCGGCGTGGAGACGCAGACCAGCTCGCTGAAGCCCTGCACGTCTTCCTCGTGGGCCAACAACGCCACCAGCCCCGAGTGCGCCACGCCCGACGGCGCCGCGCGCCCCGACGCCTGGGACCACTACAACCAGCAACTCAACCCCGACGGCACGGAGACGCGCCACTACTACAACAACGGCGTCTGCGCCTCCGACAGCTCCAGCTCGAGGTACTGCAGCGACCCCATGAAGCTCAGGCCCGACGGCTCGATAGACGGCAACTTCGACAGCATCAAGATCAAAGAGGCTCAGGTGGGCAACTTGAAGCTGAACTTGCCGCTCGACGAGGACGACTACCTGATGCCGTCGCCGCAGCACAACCAGAACGCGTCCGCGTACATGGACCTGATCGGGGAGGCGGGCGAGGGGCAGGACGTGAAGGAGCTGCGCTTCAGCACGTTCGTGGGCACGAAGCGCGGGTGCGTGGACAACCCGGAGTACCTGATGTCGGAGGAGAGCGTGCCGCCGCAGACGCTGGGCATCCCCACGGAGCCCGTGCCGCTGGAGTCGCTGTGCGTGAGCGAGGGCAGCGGCGACACCACGCCGCGGCCGGGGACCAGCAAGTTCCTCGGGCAGCGCTCCGTCGAGGAGGAGTCCATGTCCGACCACGAGTACTACAACGACCTGCAGCGGGAGCTCCAGCCGCTGCGGCGCAACGAGACCACGGTGTGACTCGCGCAGTCGTGCTCCGCTCCTTGTGATAACTCTACAACGTAAGACTGATCTCTCGCGTTTGTGACTGTTTACTTAAGCGCCCGCGCGCGTCCCGTGCCATTGGTGTGATGGCTAGTGTTAGTTTGTTGAATGAACTACAAATTAAGAGTTTTATCATAGTTATACACGAAACAATTTGTTTTATATAATTACTTAATTTTTTGTAAAGGACTTGTTATAAAGCAATGAAATATAGAATACTATAAGGTGCTGCTGCGATGCACTTAACAAAACAATTTTTATACTTAAGTTATTTATTAATTTAGGGTAAGAAAGGCTATGTCTACGATTCCGAAAGCTGTAGCGTAAGTAGCTAAGCGGTTATATTAATTGTTAAACTGTGATAATTAGATTAATTGCAATACAATGGGGTAGAGTAAAGTCAATCTTATGGTAGGTTGTGACACTTTTTTGTAAACGTTGACTTTGCCAATTTATATAAAAAAAATAGTATCTTTTTCGATTTCTACATTCGTGATATTTATTATATTCTCACGCATATACTTAATTTCTTTGACATTTTTAAACGTTTTCAAGACAATATAATACATTTCTATTTTAGCGACAAGACAATGAAAGGTATCCACCATTATAAGGTGAAATACTAATGATTGATAGTGAAAACAGAGAGTGAATGGTGATATGGTACAACTTTTCCCATGGCTCAGAAGTTTTCCCCTTAGGCACTTAGCTATGTTCAATTAGCTTTTATCTATAATAGCCAATACATACTTATAGTATGTATACCTACCGATCTAAAAAAAAGGTTACCGCAACTGATTTGAGTTACTTATATTGCAAAGCCAAAACATTTCAGGTGTATTCATTATATATTTTAAGAAACATATTCACATTAATACAAAAAAAAATATAAGAGGCACAACTGCAGACTTATCCCATTAAGGGATCTCTTCCAATCAACCGTTGAGATACCCAGTGTGCAGCTAAATCAAGGTACTTAGATATGTTTCTTGCGAAAACTTGTGCATTACCAACTCACTCTTAATTTTCATTATCGATCACTAGTAAAATGTCACTCTATTTTTTATAAATATGTAATAAAGATACCTAAGTATATTATTGTAAAACATGTTCTTCCATTCCCAGAGTGAGATCTTGCCAATAATGGGACCATATAGTATAAACATGACTTGCTTATTATACAACTTGCCTTTTGCAACTGCCCGCAGCTACATGATGTAAATTGTACCTATGATAAATATGTTTTAATAAAAAAATCTATATTGATCTTAGTGCAACATAGGCCGTGCCTGTTTGGGGATATAACGGTAGTACAGATGTAACATGCGCTGATGAAGAATGGATCCCGATTGGCAACATTATTGTTGACATCCTGCTCATATGTCATATAATATGATAGAGAGGAAAACCTTAATGCCCATTCGGGATCCATTTTATTTTCTGCGCAACTTATAGCTCAAGTTATACAATATGAGAAGCGTCTGAATAATAATGATCACGGTTTTATGGACCGCCATCTATTGGCGTTTTCTTTTTATTAATTGTTTCTATATTCCCTGGGAACTATATTTTCCATTCAAATCTAAATGATTGTTATACTGAGCTATAGCTCTATTTTCTAAAGACATTAGATACGATTGGTATTTTAATGTTTGTATAGTAACATCGTCTGCAATGGCGTTAACTTGCAATTGAACATCTGTCATTAATTTCTTTAGAAAAATCTCTACTTGGTGTGTTGCCCATGTTGCTCTAAGATTACGTACTATCGGCAGCAGTTTGGCTTACCATTTGCACGATCAACCGTCACTGGTATTGTATTTGTCCATTTTAGTGCTTGGTGCATATACTTATATGAATTTCTGGGTCGAATTATTTGTTATTGTTTATTTCTTATTCTCAGTACTCGGTAGAATAATGTTATATGTATTGGGCTGTAATTTTTGTTATAATGATAATGAATGATATTCTCAAAATAATATGGCTTGTAACTTTACTTTTTATGTCAATTGTGTCGTGTTCTCTTTCTTAGGTTCTCACTACATAAACTATAATCAATACGATTTATATTCATACTTATTTATATAGGTAGTTAAAAAAATCAGTGTTGGTTGATCCCTCGAAGGTAAAATGGGTATCTCGACTTGCTGCCTATAGTATCTACTGACTATGAAAGCAGACAATAAAAGACATTAATTTTAAGAATCGAGCACTGTTGTAAGCACAATGAACAGCTCAAAATTTTCAAATTAAATGCAAAGTATATCTTGTTAATATTTTAGTTAAGTGTTTTTTTTTTATTTTATATTTAGACCAAACCGTTTGCCATGTAATATGTAAATATTATAAATGTAAATATTTCCGTAGTGTTTCTCAAAGAATGTATGTGTGTGTAGTAACTACACGATTAAAGGACCTCTCAATATGTAAAAAGACAACATTTAAATTATACTTATATGTTAACTAACTAGTGCCATTAATGAAATAGATATGAATACAATGAAATAATTATATAAATATTCTGATTATGACTGTTTTATATGTTTATACAACCCATTTTATACTATTTTTTAAATTCTTTTTATTTTGAATGTATCTTCAATGAATTTTGTCTATCTTTTTCCCTTTTCCTATTATGTGAAATGGTTTGTGTGAACGTAACGTATATTTTTACATATGTAAATGTTTTTTACATGGGTATACTTAGTTTACATGGCTAACATAATTGTTTTGTAGATACCAACCGTGTTAACGGGCAAGGAGTTTAATGTAGGTACTAGTACCTTGATAAACGAAATATAAATAAAGAATTTTGGTTTTCTTTTATAGTTGTAAGATCCCCTGCTAAACCGGTTGTACAATTTCATACTACGACTACACCTGATAAACTTGCACCTTATCGGCGCCCCGAGCTTAGTCTTTCTAGAGTGTGGTCTTTATCTGTCGTATATTATAAATTCAATTGTCTCTGTCTAGTTTGTTTTTATTCTTTATCTCGTTTTATTGTCTTTACTTTAGTTGATTACCTTGCTACTTGGGACGTGTGCTGGAAAAAGCGTTTTGACTAAGAAAACCCATGATATGTTCAGGATATTTCCGAGAAAGGATTCAATAAATAAAAAGACAATAAATATAAATTAAGAAAATATATTTAGGAAGACTATATCAAATACTTACTAATGGACAACGTTCTTAAATATTTTAACAATCAACCTAAATAAATTAATAAGCCTTAAACTTATGATAAATAAACTTGTAACCTATACTTAAAAGTTGGAAACTTACGATAAATTAAGTACACACAATACAAAGTACACATAATGCCCCAAGAGTAATAAAATAGAATAATAAGTTATAATAAAGTAAACTTAAATACTGACTGAACATTTCAGGTGCAGAATCACAATGTCACATGTGTGCAAAATGTCATATTTCAACAATGTCTTGTATCCAAAATGTTGTGCTTGCATAATGTCTTGATTGCTGCTAATCAATATGACAGGATGTCACATAATAAATGTACCTACGTACGAATATTGCGCCATTAACATTTTGTTATTGCATGACATTTTGCAATCTTGTGTTTTAGCAAACATGACATTTCTTACGTTTGACATTATTGTTGTTAAAGGGTTCGTCCGCTCACGGTACTATTTTTCGAACGTGGTAAGTACTTTAAAACATGTAACAATACGAAACGAGCTCTAGATAGATATACATAAAACTAAACAACTTTTGCCATAGAAACACGAGACATTCTATCTCGTAATCTCGCATACAAAATTGCCATTCAGTTGAAGAAATTACTGCGGGAAGAACACTTTTTTTCTTATTGCGAAATAATGTTTTTTGATAAAAGTTGTTCAGTTTCATGGCTAAATTCTCCCTTGTGACACCTTGTACGGACAGAGTAGTTTCAACACTTAAAGTCATTGAGCAAAAATCTAATCTTTTTTAGACTACGGATGTAGTATAATACCATAAGGTCTTGGATAGATATGGATAAGGGTATAGTTAATAGAAAGGAAGAATTAAATAACGTAATTCAGTTGAAAATACTTTAAAACAGAACTAAATAGTACTTAGTTTAAATGCGCAAGAATATTTGGATTCATAAATGCGTGAATGCATACAGGTTGTAAACAAAATTACATGTTACATTAATAATTAAATTGCTTGTAGTTTTGATTAAACCCGTATGTTCAGATCTTAAATAGATAAAATAGCCTTAATCAATTAATTATAAATAATAATGCATTGTCAACAAGATAGTCACTTCATCATTCGTCAACATTTACAAAAAATGCTTATTTGCTATATTTTGAGCAGCACAAGCCATTGTGCCCTAAAATTTTAGGATATGTAAAAATATACATTTCTTCTCAATTTGTTGTATAAGTACCTAATTACTAATATAATTGATAGACAATGAAAATATTAAACTCATACTTGATAAAACATAGCTGCGTAAATCACGCCTTTATCCCTTAGCCGCTTTAGCTGTTGTCTTGTATTACTATAGCGACAGGTTGTCAGCCTGTCGCCTAAAACTGCTATACGCATGAAACCCTCGCATGAAAGCCTTAGTCGTTTCTGAAGGACCACCCACAGGAAGGAAATAAATGGGGTGATGCTATTCTAACCCGGCATCACAAGGCACGGTAAGTAATATATTCTACTAAATTCTAAGATTACATGATAAATAAAAGTACACTAAATTTAACTTTGGAGGTTGAAATTAAATTAAATTACCTTTAATACATATTATTACGACAGATCTAGGTACTATTGCGACAATATTAATTTGGAGATTCCTGGTAATTATATATAACCAAAGAAAAATGCTAAAGATATTATAATAGGTAGATGAGATTGTTATTTAATTATTTAAACCACAACTGAAAATATAATTAACTTTTGTATACCAAGGGACCGAATTCTGAAATAATTATTTCTAAGTCATCAATTTTATATTGGCGTATTTATTGGGAACAGGATTTGCTAGCATAGTAGGTAGATGCACTGTGTAAAGTCTGCTAAAGACTAGAATTTTAAACCAGGTTCACAAATAAATGCAATTTGATCATAATCCGTCTTTTCATTATTATAACCGAAGCACAAAATGAGAGTTCATCCAGCACCAGTAGATTTTTTACATGGGTGATCATATTTTGTTACATTTGATCCTTGGGTAAAGTTGTTCAGTTTAATGGGTCGTGTTGAAAGTTTTCGGGAAAGACGGTCGTTCCAAGGCACCTCGTTTAAATTCTAGAAGCATGGCTAGAATTAGCCTTTGGCAATAGGACACGCAAATCGTGCCTTTATCCCGATGCGGGGAAGGCAGAAAAGCTTTTAGAAATTATACAAATTCGAAAAAGAATTGTGTATCTACCTGATAGGCCCTAAATACAAAATGTAAAAAAAAACTGCGTTTATTATAGCGGGTGAATTACTGAACAACTGAATCCAAGGAACATACGTCGAAATATGAAAAAAACTAAATATCTTTTACTAGTGTTGCCGAACTTTCGATAGTACTGCTATCGATAGTTTTCATTCGGAAACCCCTACCTACACAATCGAGTGGCCTACCGAAAGTATCGATGGTTCAAACTGTAGCAATAATATCGATTGTTTTGTAGTGAATCAATACTGTCGATAATACTGCTGCGTTTTTAACTATGGATGCTATCGATACCATGAATTACTGATAGTATATCGGTATTTCTCTATCAAGCGGCAACACTAACCTTTACCTTACCTCTACAGTTCAATTTTCTCGTTCTCACTTCTCGCCGGTTCGGAGTTGTCTTTCTTATTCTTCCTGTTTCTCCTGTGTTTGCTGTTAGAGAGGATCTCGTATGCCTGTAAGTATTGTAAATTTTAGAACAGGTGTACTTCTGGGCAGGTTTTTGGGGGGTTTTCCTGTCCAGGGGGTCAGGCTAACTATACACATGTAACACTCGTTGAAAATGTTGACAGAATGTAATTCCATTTACTTGTCATTCATTGAGCGTAAACTTACATGCTGTGTGGTTAGCTTGGCCAGCCCCGAGGCAGTGCCTTTATTTTTATTTCTTTATCCCGCCCGAGCCGCATTCACAGTAGGAGCACAAATTGTTACACAAATACACTTTCGGACCAGGCATGAACTTCTAGGTTAGGCTTATGTGTAAATACTTAGCGTTAGTTATCCTTTATTTTACTCGTTTATCTTATTTATTTCACAATTATTATAAAAATAATAATAATTGTGTAATAATCTCTTTTTTAAGGTTTGTAAATTGCTACTAAGAAATAAATGCTTTGGTTCTGACCTGCTGTATCTCCATGAAGCGCTCCTGGGCGGCGCGCCTTTGCGCCTCGTCCTTCATTTTGTCTGGATGATTCTCCCGCGAGAGACGGCGCCAGGTGGATGTGATCTCTTGCTGGCTCGCGTCGGGGCCTAAGCCGAGCACCTGTAAGGGAAATTAGAAATTGAAAGATATTTGAAACGGATCAAACACCAAACATTCTCTATGTTAGGCGCAAGCTCAGGAGTAGACGTGAGACGTAAGATGGCATCGGTCAATCAAGTGATCGTCGGAGACGTGAGACGTGCGACATCGCGACGCTTGAAACTGTTTACATATAAAATGTATGAAACAGAAGAAACAAAGCTACGCACGTTAGTCGCGCGTCCCATCGATAACGGCTGACGATCGCTTGTCTGACAGATGTCATGTTACGGTCGAGTCGCGCGTCTATTCTGTGCAGCTTGCCTTTTAGGTGACCGAAGAGCAAGCTGTGACACAAAAACTACATGGAAATAAAAAGCGTAAGACGTTATGTTGTGAAATAATTAGTCAAGCTGATATCTCAATTCATGCCGAACTGCAGGCGAAATCTCATCAACACTGATTGTGAAAAGTGAAGATTAGAGATATGGCACGATGGTAATTTTTTACATGGAATCTTATGTAAGACTCTCAGTCTTTTGTCAGACATGGTGTAAGGCGTGAATGGCGCGATATACGGGGTGTTAGGGACGGTGTAACGAAAACTTTGCAGGCGTGCTCAGACCATGAAACTGAACAACTTTTACTATGGAGACAATGGTGGGAAACGAAAAAAAAATTCCGACGTCACATACAAAATCAGTCAGCTGATCGTGAATTTTGTATGGGAGGTCGGAAATTTTTTTTCGTTTCCCACCATTGGCTCCATAGTAAAAGTTCCCTAACACCCTGTATACAGTGAAATTTTACTAGTGACTGATAGCGAAAACTCAGAACCGGCTGGTGATACGGAACAACTTTCCATACCAAGGAACATAGGTCGAAATTATAAAAAAAAAATTGGACCTCCCATACAGATTGCCGCAGCCGGCTGGTACATTTTGTATAGAAGGTCCAAACTGATTTTCCATTTTTCGATCTGTGTTTCGCAGGGAAAATGGTTCAGTTTCACAGGCTAGTTCACCCCTTTAAAATTACCTTGTAAGCGTTCTGTTCGCCGTGCGCGTCGGAGATTTCAATGATTTGCTTCCACACCTCGTACCATACACATAGGCTACATTTTACCGCAGGAAAATTACCTTGTAAGCGTTCTGTTAGCCGTGCGGGTCGGAGAGCTCGATGATTTGCTTCCACACCTCGTACCATACAAACAGACTACTTATTACCGCGGGAAAATTACCTTGTAAGCGTTCTGCTCGCCGTGCGGGTCAGAGAGCTCAATGATTTGCTTCCACACCTCGTACCATACACATAGGCTACTTTTTACAGCGGGAAAATTACTATGTAAGCGCCGTTCGCCATGCGGGTCGGAGAGCTCAATAATTTGCTTCCACATCTCGTACCATACACATAGGCTACGTTTTACCGCGGGAAAATTACCTTATAAGCGTTCTGTTCGCCGTGCGGGTCGGAGAGCTCAATGATTTGCTTCCACACTTCGTACCAGCCGTGGTTCTGCTACATAGGCTACGTTTTACCGCGGGAAAATTACCTTATAAGCGTTCTGTTCGCCGTGCGGGTCGGAGAGCTCAATGATTAGCTTCCACACCTCGTACCAGCCGTGGTTCTGCTACATAGGCTACGTTTTACCGCGGGAAAATTACCTTGTAAGCGTTCTGTTCGCCGTGCGGGTCGGAGAGTTCAATGATTTGCTTCCACACCTCGTACCAGCCGTGATGCTGCGCGTATTGGTACACCAAGGCTACATTTTACCTCGGGAAAATTACCTTGTAAGCGTTCTGTTCGCCGTGCGGGTCGGAGAGCTCAATGATCTGCTTCCACACTTCGTACCAGCCGTGGTGCTGCGCGTATTGGTACGTGTCATTGTACGAAGGCTACGTTTTACCACGGGAAAATTACCTTGTAAGCGTTCTGTTCGCCGTGCGGGTCGGAGAGCTCAATGATTTGCTTCCACACCTCGTACCAGCCGTGGTGCTGCGCGTATTGGTACACCAAGGCTACATTTTACCTCGGGAAAATTACCTTGTAAGCGTTCTGCTCGCCGTGCGGGTCGGAGAGCTCAATGATTTGCTTCCACACCTCGTACCAGCCGTGGTGCTGCGCGTATTGGTACGTGTCATTGTACGAAGGCTACATTTTACCTTGGGAAAATTACCTTGTAAGCGTTCTGCTCGCCGTGCGGGTCGGAGAGTTCAATGATTTGCTTCCATACTTCATACCAGCCGTGGTGCTGCGCGTATTGGTAAGTGTCGAACAGGCATTGCTTTACGTCGAGCCACCTGTAAACATACACATTAAAATCTCTGTACTTATAAAGGAAAGAGGAACACTATACAATCCATTCAGGGTGTAAGGTATGATATGCCGACAACTTTACTTAACCCAACATTTGCAACATACAACATTTGCAATGTACATAATTAAATCACGCCTATATTAGTAAGGGGTAAGCAGAGCGTAAACGGCTGTACAAAACAGCAATTTACACAACGTCTACGTCTACAATATTTGCAACACAGGCTTTATAGTAAAAAAAATCATTTCCATGGTCTGATTAAGCGAGAAAATAATTTTAGACCTCGCATACAAAATTGCATAAGCTGTCTGGCTGTCTAGTGTCTGGAATCCCGAAATAGAATAGTAGTAAAATAGTTCAGTTTCATGACCCGATTATGTGAGAAATTTTTATGAATAACTAACCAAGGACTAGTGAAGAAGTGGTGTAAAGCCTCGTAGATGGGTATTTCCTCTCCCTCGCTGTCGGTGATGGTGCCGTGGAAGTAGATGTAGCTGCACCACAGCGACAGATACAGGCACATGCATGCCGCTACCACTACCACTCGCCTGAAAGGGAAAACCATAAATTGATTGTCATATAATAAGAAATATAAATTTTGTCATGCATCGACCGGGGGTCGAACCCGGGCCGCATGGGTAAACGCCCCAGCAGCACCGCTCTTTGCCTCTTTCTTATTTTCAATTATGAGAATAATATAGCACTGTGAGTGCATTAAACTTCCAATAGAACAATTGATTGTTTTTAAAAATATTCGCATGTTCATTTATAAGATGCTAGCAGCCAAATGTTCATTTATAAAATGCTAGCTGAAAAATAGACTTAATTTTATACTATGAATTGATAGCAGGTACTATTATAAGCGTTGGTGGAGAGGGTCTACTGACTGACCCTTAGATATGTTCTCAGAACTTTTTTACAATTGCTATATGCGACATCTTCTTTCGAGGCACAAAACAGTAATGACGAGAACTTCCTAGACGAGTCCCATTGACGCGAAAGATAATTCGAATTCAGAAAACATGAGGTGCCAAGCTCTTGAAAGAGGTAGAAATAGTGGGTACTTACTTGATAAGAGCCCGCTTGGTCCTCTTCCGCCGCCACTCCTTGGAGAAGGAGTCGAAGGCGAGCGCTGAAGCCAGCACCATGCAGGTGAACCAGACCGACTCGTCGTACAAGTAGCACCGTAGTACACTTGTATAAGACCCAGTACTTACTTGATAAGAGCCCGCTTGGTCCTCTTCCGCCGCCACTCCTTGGAGAAGGAGTCGAAGGCGAGCGCTGAGGCCAGCACCATGCAGGTGAACCAGACCGACTCGTCGTACACGTAGCACCGTAGTACACTTGATGTTGTGAGACCCAGTACCTTAGTGCATATATAAGCAAGCTATAGAGTGCGCCTAGAAAGTTAGAACTGTTGGCAGTAGGCTGGGCACTACCTCTCTGTCAGTCAGAAGCAAAACGCCAGTGACAGCACTATTGAACCTCTATAACTTCTCATACATTTGACGTCTGTATCTAGGGAGCAACTGCTTACGCTTTGACAGTACGCTGCGGGGCCTTATGCGCACTCTATAGCATGCTTATATATACTCTAAGCCCAGTACTTACTTGATAAGAGCCCGCTTGGTCCTCTTCCGCCGCCACTCCTTGGAGAAGGAGTCGAAGGCGAGCGCTGAAGCCAGCACCATGCAGGTGAACCAGACCGACTCGTCGTACAAGTAGTACCGCAGTACACTTGTATAAGACCCAGTACTTACTTGATAAGAGCCCGCTTCGTCCTCTTCCGACGCCACTCCTTGAAGGAGTCGAAGGCGAGCGCTGAGGCCAGCACCATGCAGGTGAACCAGACCGACTCGTCGTACACGTAGCACCGTAGTACACTTGTATAAGACCCAGTACTTACTTGATAAGAGCCCGCTTCGTCCTCTTCCGACGCCACTCCTTGAAGGAGTCGAAGGCGAGCGCTGAGGCCAGCACCATGCAGGTGAACCAGACCGACTCGTCGTACACGTAGCACCGTAGTACACTTGTATAAGACCCAGTACTTACTTGATAAGAGCCCGCTTGGTCCTCTTCCGCCGCCAATCCTTGGAGGAGTCGAAGGCGAGCGCTGAAGCCAGCACCATGCAGGTGAACCAGACCGACTCGTCGTACACGTAGCACCGTAGTACACTTGTATAAGACCCAGTACTTACTTGATAAGAGCCCGCTTGGTCCTCTTCCGCCGCCACTCCTTGGAGAAGGAGTCGAAGGCTAGCGCTGAGGCCAGCACCATGCAGGTGAACCAGACCGACTCGTCGTACACGTAGCACCGTAGTACACTTGATGCTGTGAGACCCAGTACCTTAGTGTATATATAAGCAAGCTATAGAATGCGCCTAGAAAGTTAGAACTGTTGGCAGTAGTCTGGGCGCTACCTCTCTGTCAGTCAGAAGCAAAACGCCAGTGACAGCACTATTGAACCTCTATAACTTCTCATACATTTGACGTGTGTATCTAGGGAGCAACTGCTTACGCTTTGACAGTACGCTGCGGGGCCTTATGCGCACTCTATAGCATGCTTATACATACTCTATAAGCCCAGTACTTACTTGATAAGAGCCCGCTTGGTCCTCTTCCTGCGCCACTCCTTGGAGAAGGAGTCGAAGGCGAGCGCTGAAGCCAGCACCATGCAGGTGAACCAGACCGACTCGTCGTACAAGTAGCACCGTAGTACACTTGTATAAGACCCAGTACTTACTTGATAAGAGCCCGCTTGGTCCTCTTCCGCCGCCACTCCTTGGAGAAGGAGTCGAAGGCGAGCGCTGAGGCCAGCACCATGCAGGTGAACCAGACCGACTCGTCGTACACGTAGCACCGTAGTACACTTGATGTTGTGAGACCCAGTACCTTAGTGCATATATAAGCAAGCTATAGAGTGCGCCTAGAAAGTTAGAACTGTTTGCAGTAGGCTGGGCACTACCTCTCTGTCTGTCAGTAGCAAAACGCCAGTGACAGCACTATTGAACCTCTATAACTTCTCATACATTAGACGTCTGTATCTAGGGAGCAACTGCTTACGCTTTGACAGTACGCTGCGGGGCCTTATGCGCACTCTATAGCATGCTTATACATACTCTATAAGCCCAGTACTTACTTGATAAGAGCCCGCTTGGTCCTCTTCCGCCGCCACTCCTTGGAGAAGGAGTCGAAGGCGAGCGCTGAGGCCAGCACCATGCAGGTGAACCAGACCGACTCGTCGTACAAGTAGTACCGTAGTACACTTGTATAAGACCCAGTACTTACTTGATAAGAGCCCGCTTGGTCCTCTTCCGCCGCCACTCCTTGGAGAAGGAGTCGAAGGCGAGCGCTGAGGCCAGCACCATGCAGGTGAACCAGACCGACTCGTCGTACACGTAGCACCGTAGTACACTTGTATAAGACCCAGTACTTACTTGATAAGAGCCCGCTTGGTCCTCTTCCGCCGCCACTCCTTGGAGAAGGAGTCGAAGGCGAGCGCTGAAGCCAGCACCATGCAGGTGAACCAGACCGACTCGTCGTACAAGTAGTACCGCAGTACACTTGTATAAGACTCAGTACTTACTTGATAAGAGCCCGCTTGGTCCTCTTCCGCCGCCACTCCTTGGAGAAGGAGTCGAAGGCGAGCGCTGAGGCCAGCACCATGCAGGTGAACCAGACCGACTCGTCGTACAAGTAGTACCGCAGTACACTTGTATAAGACTCAGTACTTACTTGATAAGAGCCCGCTTGGTCCTCTTCCGCCGCCACTCCTTGGAGAAGGAGTCGAAGGCGAGCGCTGAGGCCAGCACCATGCAGGTGAACCAGACCGACTCGTCGTACACGTAGCACCGTAGTACACTTGTATAAGACCCAGTACTTACTTGATAAGAGCCCGCTTGGTCCTCTTCCGCCGCCAATCCTTGGAGGAGTCGAAGGCGAGCGCTGAGGCCAGCACCATGCAGGTGAACCAGACCGACTCGTCGTACACGTAGCACCGTAGTACACTTGATGCTGTGAGACCCAGTACCTTAGTGTATATATAAGCAAGCTATAGAATGCGCCTAGAAAGTTAGAACTGTTGGCAGTAGTCTGGGCGCTACCTCTCTGTCTAACGCCAGTGACAGCACTATTGAACCTCTATAACTTCTCATACATTTGACGTCTGTATCTAGGGAGCAACTGCTTACGCTTTGGCCTTATGCGCTTATGCGCACTCTATAGCATGCTTATATATACTCTAAGCCCAGTACTTACTTGATAAGAGCCCGCTTGGTCCTCTTCCGCCGCCACTCCTTGGAGAAGGAGTCGAAGGCGAGCGCTGAGGCCAGCACCATGCAGGTGAACCAGACCGACTCGTCGTACACGTAGTAGCGCAGCGGGTACACGGCGTACGCGGCCAGAAGAGGCCACTTCAGCGTGCCCTGCTCGCGGCCGATGTTGCCCACTGTCCACACACCTAAGGAAACAACTCTGTCTGTTAGGGCCAAGCTCCATAGTGCCTCGACACACTACGACCGAAATTCGGCGGCTGAATTCCGTTCCGTCAGTTTTCGGCGTTTTCGATTGGGGCACACTATAAGCTCCGAAATTCGGCGACGGAATTTCGGCTGAAGTGTGTCATCCGTAACGCAAATAACATTGCTGGTGTAATTGCGCTGAATTCCGTCACGTAATTTCGGTCGTAGTGTGATGAAGGACATAGAATAGCGACGCTCAACATGATGTGGACTAGGGGTGGCAGTATTCTTAGCCGCTACCACACGGTAGTCACGGTTAGTATATTTATCCTTAAAGATTACTATACTACTATAACAGCTACAATAAAGTCCACTGCTGACATGGGCCTCCCCATAGTAGAGGGGTATTTGCCATACTCATCACGCTTGGCAGGCGGGTTCGTGAGGGCAATGCAAGATGTAGCAATGCGATTGCGAAATTCATCCAGGGATTGAACCCCTGGATGAATTTATCCCTTAGTCTCCTCTTACGACACCCACGGAAAAGATATGGGGTGATGACATTCTAAGCCGGCATCACACGGCAGAATCCGTAATTAATCATCTGAAACTTGGAGTTGGAAGTGCTCACCTAAAGCAGCAACGAGGGGCACCAGGAGGTTCAGGTATCTGAGGTTGATGCCGTAGAACTCATCCGGCGGTACAGCTGACATCATCATCTGGCCCCAGGAGTAGCCCACCATCAGCATGCCGGTGAAACGGTTCATCGAGAACGGAGGCTGTGGAGACATCGTCTGGTTCATAGTCTGCTTTATAAACATTGACCCAACATGCAAGGGTTGCGATATTATGGTGATAATGATAATCATGACATGACAACCATGGTGTGTTATGCAAGATATAGCAAAAGCTGTTGTCGATAAAATTGACCGTGTAAACTCTAGTCTAGTCGGGACTCAGCCAATTTATTAACAGAGAGTGCTGCAATGACGATAAAAACATACAATACCTACCTATCTTCTTTACGTCTGTTATATTATAAAATATAATCACGCTCTCTCAAAAATGGATTCTATTGAAACATTCAGATCTGTTCAATCAATCAATCATTTTATGTGTGTTATACAGTATAGGTATACTCAGTCAAGAAACAAACCTTTTTCCGCTTAGCTTCATCCAAGTTTTCATCATATACATCAAGTTTTAACAAATGACGACGAAATAATAACAAAAACCAAAGCATTGTGCTGGTTATTTACAAGTAACTGTAAATCAGGTTAAACTGATAAAAAACTACAACTATCAACAAAAAATATTTTACGTATTTTGAGCTGACTATAAAATTGTTTTTAATTTGATGAAGTGGCAAAGTTTTATGACCGAGTTACTTGCGAGTTATTTCACGTACGTGGATACTTTTTAGGTCACTTGCTTTACTAAAGTGACGCACAGTCACAACAAACATTTTTAACAAAAAATATATCAGGCACGACTGAAATGTATGTTAGTAAATGATAGGCAAGAACTTTTTATCAATAATTATAGCAATAGTTTTAACTACACTTCAAAAGCATATGTAATATAACAATAATAAAACACACTGCTCAAAGAAAATAAAGAACTAAAAGAAAAAATCTGATGCATTATAAAAATTGATTTCTTGCAAATTTTCTTATCAAATCGGCATTTATAATTGGTAATAAAATTTGTTTGCATCAATATACAGCCAACACAAGCAGTAACAATGCAATGTCTTATGATATAGGTGACTTGTTATAAGAAAATGGAATTATTCGCTATAAGTTTGAAAATATCTTAAGTTAGTAGGTATGTACATATTATCAGGATTTTTTTGTTTTAGTTAATAAGGTGAAAGGCAAGGTACAGCACAAATCGCAAGGCCATGCTTCAACACACATTCATACCTTCACCCCATCCTTTAGGAGATCACTAGCCACCTTGGTAGATAAGCTTGAAAAGGGGAAAAAGTATACAAAAATTAACATAATTCAATAAGGTAAGTAATATAAAGTAATAAGGATAAGAAAATAAATAGAAAAAGAAATGTGTACAATAAATAAATAGACTTGTAATATCTCAGTAAATTGTCCCATAGTAAAAACAATGTTAGTTCTTTTTGTTACAATAACCATACACAAAATATATTTTAGTTACAACACACACTAAAGGCATGTAATTATTTGAAAACATCATGGGATCAATTATTGTTTTGTATGGCAACAATCGAACAATATGTTACAATAACTTCATGAATGCTCCATATTGAAAAAGGTGCATCTGCTTATTAAAAAATAACTAGACTATTTTTACAAATTAAACACAGTATGATAAAGAAATTATGCCCAGTCTTATAGCAAACAGATGTTTTGCACTTGTGTAAGCCATAAGTCAATAATAAATTTGCAGTAAAGTGTAAATATGTTGCAATGCAGTTTGATTGCAATAAGGTTGATTAATTTTACATTGCTGATTAAAACCACCATGAAAAAGAATACATTATGAACAACCAGAGCTAAGATAGGAAAATCTCTAAGCAGTCTGACTTGACATATTCTTAAACACAGCTAAACCCACATATTACAAAAAACCTTCAGATGTGCTAAGGGATTTACTTTATAAGGTTACCCCAAGCCTAGTTAAAGGTTTTTGTATGTACAGATACAGAGTATTGTTAGTCATTCATAAGGGTGTAACTTCTTTGCGAGTCACGATGAATTAAATTTTATGCCTTAAAAAGCCCAACAGGCTGACAACCTGTCACGATGGTGATACACAGCCTTCTGAATAAATCCTAAACTTTTGTCAAACATGTAAATGGTGGTTATGTGCAGCCATTTACACTCTGCCTACTCTACAAGGTATATATGCATGTTATGTTTCTGGCGTTTCATAAGGTATGAAATATGGAACAATCCTTTCAAAGGAGTTTACAGTTCTTCCATTATTCAAGCGCCAAGGATAGTGACCCCATAACCCCATTACCTTTTTGTTGGCAGCCATTCTGTTGCGGAGCTGCTGCATGTACTCCGGGTCCTCGTTGGCGTCCCGCACGTACCGCCGGATGCGGAACACCTCCCCGAGCCACCCCACGCCCATGAAACCTCCCAGGGTGCTCCACCACACGAAGCCGTGACGATCCCGTCGCAAATAGAAGTGATGCGCCCCGAAAACTCCACCAAACAACCATAGAATATACGCCACGATCGTCGACTTCGTTCCCCGTACGGTTTCTTTCTCTTTATCCATTTTTATCTGAAGAGAAATACGGGAAAATCGTTGTCAATTATACACGACAGAAAATTATGAAATAATAATGGTTTTACGACAATAAAAAGCAAGCTAGCCTTACCAAAACCTTGCACACGACTTGTTGTTCAAGAGGTCTCTGGAATAATCAGACTAATTCTCACAATAAACTGAGTTTTTAATTAAAAACCAGCTGTAAAATTAAAACCTATCGAACTCAGATTCAGATTATCAAAGTGAAGTTAGTAGCAGATCAGTTGTCAAAACGTCACACGAACGACGACGTGACAGAAAAATTTGGATACACACGTGGACTCATTCGATACGCTCTTAGGCCTACGTATAATGCGCAACAAATAGTGTTCATAATGTAATGTGCTATACGAGAGTGTGTATTTTACACATTTTACATTGATTATGTTTACGGGGTGGGGAACAGAAGGGACCTGAAACTGAAACCAAGGTTTAAGGGTATTCAATGGGTACAAAATCCCAGGGACTTTGTATATGATGTTCCTAATGTGAATGTATTTTGAACAATGTTCCCAAACAAAGTTCCCGAAAAAAAAAAAGCGTACACATTAGGGACATCGTCCATATACATTGTCTATTATACAAAGTATCAGGGATTTTGTCCCCAATGAATACCTGGCTTTAACTTACCTTTACAGCCGCCATAGTCCAAAGCTGGACATAGGACTCTGCTCGCCATACTCATGCGCGGCGCGGTGCAAGATGTTAAATTCACAGGGAACGCTGCTGCCCATTCCCTGAATACTTAATTATCGTAATTGACTCATAGGATTTGTAGTAGACAACGAAACTCTAAAAATTACATTACAATTTTTGCATTTCTGTTTCTTTATCTCATGCAGTTATGCTCTTGTGCGGTCATCAGGCGCTCATGATGCATCATATTGTGCGTCATGTGCTTGAGCCGCATGCATGAATGCATGATGAAACCATAGACAGACATGACGGAACGGAGAGAAATGACAGGACGGAAATGATTGGGTGACGGGGTGACGTTTCTCCGCCCTAATCCAACGTCAATATAGACGAGGAGAGGAGTGATTTTTTTGTGTTATCGCAGCAAAATACGTCAAACAAATGAAAAGTGTGTGTGCATTAATTTTAATTTATCCTATCGTTTCTTTCTAATATTCAACAAATAATCGAGCTCTACTTCCTTGCCCGTTTCTCCAACATGCTCTAAGTCTAGTGAGATCACCACAACACAGCGCGCGATCTGGCTACAAATCAACCTACTATGTTTTCGCGTAAAATTCATTAGCCGTCCTTGCCGTGTAGAACGTAATATCCTCGCGGGTTTCCTTTGTGCGCAATCATGAATTTCGAAGACAGCGCCAGTAGCGCGTACGTTACGACCGAGACGATCTACGGGACGCACGAGGACTCGCACGTAGTGATGTCTGAGAAGGTGCAGTCGCTGGCGGGCAGCATCTACCAGGAGTTCGAGCGCATGATCGCGCGCTACGACGAGGACGTGGTCAAGACGCTCATGCCGCTGCTGGTCAACGTGCTCGAGTGCCTGGATTCCGCTTATCAAACCAACCAAGAGCATGAGGTCGAGCTGGAGCTGCTGCGGGAGGACAACGAGCAGCTGGTGACGCAGTACGAGCGCGAGAAGGCGGCCCGGAAGCACGCCGAGCAGAAGGTATTCATTTCACCTTGTATCAGTTAAATTTCTTTGTTCAGCCGTCAAGGTTGTGGCCGTCTTATTGCATTCTTGTTTCCTAGTGCATTGTGCATTAGTTCTGCTGTGCAATATTTGTGGTTTCTGTGTATAATTTGTGTGGCACTTTGAGTATGTGCCATCCATTCTGTTATCTCAGTTTCAAGGTAAGCAAGTGTGTGTTTGCCTAATTTGCCTAATACTGTATATCTTAATCAAGAGGCACACTGGCAAAGTGTTTGTTATATCTAGAGCAGTAAATATCTACCTACAAGGCTTGTTAGAAAACAGCTGGCTTCAGAATACATATCTATATCATCTACATCCACTTCCTCAATTTAATTTTGCATCCTAATTTTGTTTATATGCCCAATATTTTGCTTCTTTTACAGATAGTTGATTGAAAATAGATTTAATTACATTATTAGGATTTTAATGCAGTCGTAGTTTTACATTATTCTCATGAAATATGAAAAAAGGAAACGGTACCCGTATATATGCCAGGTTCGATCCCTGGTTGATGTTAGACATCTTTTTAATTTCTATTTTCATTTATATGGATTTTGTTGTTGGCTTATAGTCTCATATTTTTAAATTATACTCCTTATCCAAAACAATGAGACTTTTGATTTCATAGTTAAAAAAATATGAAATCTATGAAATAATCAGATTAGCTATAGAAAATTGTTAAATTTAAACAACATTGTAAAACTGGTCATTGAATTACACTAAACATTTATTCCAAAATAGACATGTCTCAGTTAATGTGATCCATACAAAACATAAACTTGCTAAGTTTTTTGATTTTCTGATGATAAATGTATGTACAAGATCATTAATTTTGCCTCAGTTATGTGCATATTAAATGACCCAAGTAGGCACATGTTTGTTGTTGTTTATGTTGATACAGTTCTCATAAACAATACATGTATTGTGAGAGTGGGTCACTTATCTACCGCCCCACATTCCCTTGAGTTATTTTATTACTAGAGTATAAAAATATAATGAGACAAATATTTACTTCATGATCATAATTGTCTAGAAAAAATAAAACAAGAATTCTGATTCTAGTACCTCTATTCTACCTACTATTATTCATATAAGTTACTGCACTGTCTGAATTGTAACTAAACATTTGCAAGATGTGGTGGCTGGCAACTAAGCACAATACTAAGCATTAATTATTTTCCTTTCTTAGTTTTGTATTTGGACCCTTACTGACAAACTTAAACTCAGAATTATTTATTCAACATAGGATACAGAAATATCACTTATTGATAGTCATTACGCAGAAATGGATAAGTCAGCAACAATTTTGTGTTTCTAGTATAGACGCGTCTCAAGCGCGATAAAAAATAAAAATAAAGGCACTACCTCAGGACCAACCACATGGCATGTTACTTTACACCCCCACCACCAGTAAATAAAATCAAACACCTGAGCAGCCCCTGTAGTTGGAACTATATCATGCAATTTATATTAGCTGGAATGGGAATATGGCTCAAGCCAGTTCTGGGCTTCAAACCCATATTAATTCTATGTCAATTATCATTAGGGCTTAGATTTTCTGTGGTAATGATTAACAATAATGTTAGCTTGCTTGCCAACAACTGTGGTAGAGATTTATTAGCTCAATCTGGCAATGAAAAGAAGACTTTAATGTAGAGTAAATAAACTAGACACTCTCAATTTTCCAAACACTTTTTGATATCGAGATCTACTTTACCCAATAGAAAAAGAATAAAAATAGAAAGGAATTAATTATCAACTTAGTATGGCCCTGGATGACCGTTGAAATTCTGACTCCTGATTATCATGATGTTCATCTTTATATTCTGCTGAAAATGCTATTATTTATTTATTTATGATATAATTTTAAGTTGGCACGACAAGCCATTCGTATGTACTTTCAATTGAAATAAAAACTTTCCTTCTCTACTTGCACTTGTGTGTATTCCTATGATTACAAACTAACTGCCACAACTGCATATCAACAGAACATTAGACTATATATAAGTAAGCTATAGAGTGCGCCTTACTGGGTATGAACAGGAGGCGCTACTACGAACACAACCTCTCTGTACATCAGTAGTAAAATGACGACAGTGACAACACTATTGAACCTCTATACTTCTCATACATTTGCCATAGGTATCTATAGAACTATTCTTACGCTTGACAGTACAGCGCGGGGCGATACGCGCACTCTTTAGCTTGCTTATGTACCTACTCTAAGTAGAGGACTTACTTACTTCCAAGTTATGTAATAGGTATATTGTGTAAGGTCTGTATAGGTAATGTTTTCCGTTATGAATTGTTATTTTATTGCTTTAATTATGTGCATAAAATTATGTAAAGAGTTTTGGTTAGTTCTTTAGCATTTACGTATTTATTGTTTGCTGTTTAACCCAGATATATTAATTTTGGCTGTAAAATCTGCATTACTTTGAAAAGTGATATTTTTTTATTATTTATTTATTTACCATTGAAGAACGTGTTTAGGGATATGCATAGTAAATTTTTATTGCAATTGTTAATTTGGTATGCAGAAGGGTTATTAGTTTCTTTTACATAAATTATAATTAGAGATGCAATTAAGAATTCCCCTTTATTTATTAATGCCAGTATCAGTCATTTATTTAATAACAGGCTTTACTGTGATGGATGGGTATTAAATCATTATACAATTTCATAACATTTAAATGTTCATCACATTTAGAATGTCTCATTAAAGTTCAGAACAAAATTTATGCATTCAGAGAAAATTTATCAGTAACCTACAGTACTGATTTTACCTAAAATTTGTTGAAAACAATGAATCATAAATGAGCATTGCACTGCATCAAATCAATTAACTTAGGTGTAGCAATATAATAATTAAGTGCAGGTTACTTATAACTTGCGTATTTCCGTGTACATTCATAAATCTTGAAGAATGCGCATCATTCGCAAAATTATGAGATTTTTGGCAGATAGTTGCGATGCAATGCGAAATCACTAGGTATATCCTCGGAACGCTCAATGTACATCGTATTGTACAGAATATTTAGTTTAGCGTTAAATTAACTTGGCTATGTATTTGAGCGCTAGGGCCTTGTCTGCACAGCGAATTTTCTCCACTTATATCCCAAATCTGTAACACATTTTCAAATCTTATACAAGTAGGTAACTGCTTTCAGAAGGCTTCAGATTGGTAACGATAAAAAAAGATTGTGAGGAGTATCTCAGGCTCATATTATTATTTTTAATAGAAAATTTAATCAACGTATTTTTTTTTTAGTATTTTGTGTTCTAGCAAAACATGTTGCGCCGACCCCAATAGGTTTGGGATAAGGGCAGGAAGATTATGATGATTCAAAATAATTAAGTACAGTCGTGAAGATTTTTTTATCGCTGCCTATCTGACCTGCTGAAAGCAGTTACGTCAGTTCGTGAAAGCCACGACGAAGTTATAGTTATCTTCTAACTATTGCATCTGTTCCTCAGCTACTGGAAGCGGAAGACCACTATGAAGGCGAGCGCAAAGAGCTGACGGGGCGGCTGGAGGCGCTCGACAGCATCGTGAGGATGCTCGAGCTGAAGCACAAGAACTCCCTCGACCACGCCAGCAGGCTCGAGGAGCGGGAGAATGAACTCAAGAAGGTGAGCGTAGCGCAAACAGCTGACAGGTTGACAGGCGGCTGGAGGCGCTCGACAGCATCGTGAGGATGCTCGAGCTGAAGCACAAGAACTCCCTCGACCACGCCAGCAGGCTCGAGGAGCGGGAGAATGAACTCAAGAAGGTGAGCATAGCAAACAGCTGACAGGTTGACAGGCGGCTGGAGGCGCTCGACAGCATCGTGAGGATGCTCGAGCTGAAGCACAAGAACTCCTCGACCACGCCAGCAGGCTCGAGGGCGGGAGAATGAACTCAAGAAGGTGAGCATAGCAAACAGCTGACAGGTTGACAGGCGGCTGGAGGCGCTCGACAGCATCGTGAGGATGCTCGAGCTGAAGCACAAGAACTCCCTCGACCACGCCAGCAGGCTCGAGGAGCGGGAGAATGAACTCAAGAAGGTGAGCCAAACAGCTGACAGGTTGACAGGCGGCTGGAGGCGCTCGACAGCATCGTGAGGATGCTCGAGCTGAAGCACAAGAACTCCCTCGACCACGCCAGCAGGCTCGAGGAGCGGGAGAATGAACTCAAGAAGGTGAGCATAGCAAACAGCTGACAGGTTGACAGGCGGCTGGAGGCGCTCGACAGCATCGTGAGGATGCTCGAGCTGAAGCACAAGAACTCCTCGACCACGCCAGCAGGCTCGAGGAGCGGGAGAATGAACTCAAGAAGGTGAGCCAAACAGCTGACAGGTTGACAGGCGGCTGGAGGCGCTCGACAGCATCGTGAGGATGCTCGAGCTGAAGCACAAGAACTCCTCGACCACGCCAGCAGGCTCGAGGGCGGGAGAATGAACTCAAGAAGGTGAGCATAGCAAACAGCTGACAGGTTGACAGGCGGCTGGAGGCGCTCGACAGCATCGTGAGGATGCTCGAGCTGAAGCACAAGAACCCTCGACCACGCCAGCAGGCTCGAGGAGGGAGAATGAACTCAAGAAGGTGAGCATAGCAAACAGCTGACAGGTTGACAGGCGGCTGGAGGCGCTGACATCGTGAGGATGCTCGAGCTGAAGCACAAGAACTCCCTCGACCACGCCAGCAGGCTCGAGGAGCGGGAGAATGAACTCAAGAAGGTGAGCATAGCAAACAGCTGACAGGTTGACAGGCGGCTGGAGGCGCTCGACAGCATCGTAAGGATGCTCGAGCTGAAGCACAAGAACTCCCTCGAACACGCCAGCAGGCTCGAGGAGCGGGAGAATGAACTCAAGAAGGTGAGGATTGTACAAACAGCTGACAGGTTGACAGGCGGCTGGAGGCGCTCGACAGCATCGTAAGGATGCTCGAGCTGAAGCACAAGAACTCCCTCGAACACGCCAGCAGGCTCGAGGAGCGGGAGAATGAACTCAAGAAGGTGAGGATTGTACAAACAGCTGACAGGTTGACAGGCGGCTGGAGGCGCTCGACAGCATCGTGAGGATGCTCGAGCTGAAGCACAAGAACTCCCTCGACCACGCCAGCAGGCTCGAGGAGCGGGAGAATGAACTCAAGAAGGTGAGCATAGCAAACAGCTGACAGGTTGACAGGCGGCTGGAGGCGCTCGACAGCATCGTGAGGATGCTCGAGCTGAAGCACAAGAACTCCCTCGACCACGCCAGCAGGCTCGAGGAGCGGGAGAATGAACTCAAGAAGGTGAGGATATTTTTTATATTAGTAAACACTGGAAGCACTCGTGCATACAAGAAGCCGGACTACGAGTAGTCACTTGCTGTCCCCTAGAGAAGTCCAATCCCTTGACCCCAAACAGATCGTGGCTTTCCTTAAAATGGCTCGACTGGATGAGGTCATTTAACCAAAAGGGTCAGCCACAATAGATCTGAAAAGGTCGCAGTGGCTATTGGTCTGACCAGGACCAACCCCCTCCAATAATAATAAAACACTGGATAGATCTCCACTAGGGATTCCTGTACTGGGGTGGACTTAAACATGTGAAATTCAAATTTACGATGAGCGCAGATGTCGAGTCCAGGGCTTTAGCGTAGCTGAAAGGTGCACTATCAACCATAGTGTTAAATTGCTGATTTTATCATTATTGTAAATAACTAACTTGCAACTTTTGTAATCTGTATTATTGTAAATAAATGATATTGTTTTTTTTTATCATAATAGTAACTGGTTGTATAATTACGGTATTTTTTCGTTTATGGCAAAGAACAATTTACAGAGTATGCAGACGAGACTCGAATTACTCAGTAACTTGACCGAAAACTTAATCTTTCAATTGTAGTCTAATTTAGGTATTAGCTATGATTACTTGAAGTTAATTAATTTGAACAGTATGTTCTAATCTAACTTAGTATTTCATAACGTAACACAGAACCAAAAATAAAAAGTAATAAGTGAGTGGATAGCAATCTGTATAATACAGATTAGAATCATGCTTGCGTATTTTACTACATAAGAACAAGCTTGTAACAGTCGTATATTTGCCGGCTACCTTGAGTCGTAAAAAGCGACTAAAGGACTCAGTAGTTTAAAGTGTACCACATATAGGCCATGGATAGACAAATTGTCATTATCTACTGTGGTACACGTACACGATTTTCTGAAATACCCTTAAATATCTGATAAACAAGCTTTACTAAGGTGCTATCTCCGAAACAAAGCAAAATAACTAGTTTCCCTTACATTTTGATCGAGTAGGTATTCAGCTTTCTAGCAGTAAGTACTTTGTCATATAGGATTATGTTAAGAACTGCCTAATCCTATAAACTCTGTGTCAATAGACCTGATGATTGATTGAGCCATAAACGAAAAGTAGGTCACTTACGTACACGAACCTACTCTTATAAGATAAATAATGTATCGTAATCGTAGTGGGGACCTGGTAATATTAGCAGCACTTCAACTTACCCCTTTAAGGGTGAACCTAAACTAGTTTTCGATAAAGTTACCAAAAATAACTAGCATAATATGATCCCTTGAATGTGTAGGTCGATTGATTTGCTGCTGATAGTCCCTACAACAATAAGGTCAATAGAGGTCAAGGTCCTGCTAAAACTGAACAACATTTCCCCAAAAAAGCAAACGTTCTAATATGAAAATGTGGCTAGATATTCAGTCTGATGATAACTATGGCAAGGCAGGATATGTACGAGTATTTTTTATCTATCTAAAAACTTTACCTAACTTTCGGATGGTATATTACTATACTACTCTACTCATGCTCGCAGACGGATTAGCGAACACAATGCATGATGTTGCATTCACAGGGAACGCTTCTGCCCATTCCCTGTATGTTTATCTCTTATGGATATACTATTCTAAGCTGATAACAAATGGCAATCTTATTTTAACTTTCCAATGTGGTAGCGGCTAAGAATACAGCTACGCCTAGTCCACTCAGGGTGTTTCGTAAAAGGCGAAGTAGAGTTTTTGACCTCGGCCGAATATCTGTCGACTATGATCAACCGCATGGTGGCGGTGATACCACCTTCAATATCATTTCCAAAGAGGGTTGCCGTCAGACAGGCGACCGGTCATAAAATATAGCCAAATCATTTTGCTACATGATTTCGTGTTCTATCTAATCTGTCGACTATTATCAACCGCATGGTGGCGGTAATAACACCTTCAATAGCAATTCCAAAGAGGGTTGACGTCAGGCAGGCGGCCTGTCATAAAACATACCCAAATTATGTTGGTACATGATTTTGTGTTCTAACAACTGCTTTGGGATAAGGGCAGCAAGAAGATGAATCGTCGCCAGTACAGTGGCGAAGGTCGCTGGTTCAAATAGAGCCTGTGGAGGAGAATTTTGCAACTTTTCCAAAAAAAATATACTTAACACGGGAAGTGTTTAAAATTTAGGTATTCAAGATGAATCGTAGTTTAACCTTGTACCATTCTGTTGTAGGAATACGCGAAGCTCCACGACCGGTACACGGAGCTGTTCAAAACCCACATGGACTACATGGAGCGGACCAAGCTGCTCCTCAGCACTGCCAGCGACCGCGGCGAGGTGCGGGGGAGGTTGGGGCTCAACCCCATCGGCCGGTCGAGCGGTGAGTTCTAGAGTGGCGACTGTTATTCATCCATCACGTTTTAGCTGAGTCGCTTGGTCCCATTTTGGTGCCTGTAAGTACCTACAGTTGTAGGAATACGTGAAACTCCACGACCGGTACACGGAGCTGTTCAAAACCCACATGGACTACATGGAGCGGACCAAGCTGCTTCTCAGCACAGCCAGCGACCGCGGCGAGGTGCGGGGGAGGCTGGGGCTCAACCCCATCGGCAGGTCGAGCGGTGAGTTCTAGAGTGGCTAATGTTACTCATCCATCACGTTTTAGCGGAGAATGTTGATCCCATTTTGGACCTACAGTTGTAAGAATACGTAAAGCTCCACGACCGGTACACGGAGCTGTTCAAAACCCACATGGACTACATGGAGCGGACCAAGCTGCTTCTCAGCACTGCCAGCGACCGCGGCGCGGTGCGGGGGAGGCTGGGGCTCAACCCCATCGGCCGGTCGAGCGGTGAGTTCTAGAGTGGATAAATTAACAGTATGCCTTTGGAAAAAGTACGGGTAATACGCGTCAAAAAATACTCAACCGAAAATGACCGGCATTATTTATTATATATTTATTATTTAAAAAAAAAATGTGCAATCCATTTTTGGCGTCAGGAAATGTCATGTGCGTGACAATTTATCTATCCTTGTCACACTTAGGTGACTTTTTTCTATCCTGCTGTAAAATGACGTCTGATCTTCATTTGTCGGTGGACGCCAAATATTTACTGCACATTTTGTGATGAACATTTTTGGTTATATTTTTTTGGCGCGTATTACCTGCACCCTTCAGAAATATTCGAGATTTCTTTTCCTTTAGCACAAAATATGAATTAATTAGCCGAAATGTTATGAGTTGATGCGTATGAAACATATTTTTTGGAAAATTTGCTAAAATTTCCATCACAGACAGGATTTTAACCGGCAGCTTTCGCCATTTTTAGTACTGGCGACGCCATCCATCTTACGGAACTTCTTTTTCTATAAAACTTCTATTTGGCTTCATTTTTACGTGTTTGAATTCAAAGAACTAAAAATATCTTCTGAACTTCTGAGTTTCAAGAAACTTGGAAGTTCTTGCTCAAGCTTGTTTAGGTATAGGGCATGAAAATTTTCAGAAATTTCTAGAAACTCTTGTGGAAGGCTAAAACTGTGAGCTATATTTAACAGTTTTCAACTGGGAAAATATTTTCGAGTTCTTACGGTTTCAGTATATTTTCAGAATAATTGTATTTCTATTTTCGCATTAATTTTCCTAGAAAAATATGTGCTTGTTGATTGCACAGTATGAGGTACTGTTAATACTTTCATAGTCGTCATCATCATCACATCAGGCTATCACGGTCCTCTACTGATCTTAGGGTACCGAGGTACGTCATACATAAGCCACTATCACCCGTAACTCCCGTTTTTGCAATCCAATCAATAATATTGCTAGTACTACTTTAGTAGTATCCGAAGCCAAATTGACCGTGTGATGCCCGCTCTCAACATCACCCCGTCGCTATCCGTGGGTGTAGTGCAAGGTTACTAAGGGATGTATCCAGGGAATGGGCAGCAGCGTTCCCTGAGAATCCAACACCTTGCACTGCGCTCACCAATCTGCCTGCCAAGCATGGTGGCAATACCCCCCAATTGAGTCACGCACATTTCCAGCAGTGGCTGTAGTAGTAATATCAGAAGCCTATAAAAAGAGAATAATACGATTATATCACAGACAGATACCGTTACGAAGTTCAATATCCCCATGTGCATTGAAGCATTGATTACGGCATGCGTACGCAAATGAGTAATTGTATAGCTCTATGAGTGCTCGTTTCAACTTTTACTTCGACAAATGCAATGATCTTGCATCGAAAATCTTTTTTGCATTCAAAGAGAATGTGTTGGCTGTTCCTAAAATCCCTTAGTCACCTCTTATGGCACCCGCGGGTACGTCCAAATATTCCCATGACCCATTGCTGTCTCAATAGACCTATTAGTACCACTATTACAAATTAATGGTTATTCTCAATGGAAAAAATGGATGATTCCTGTTCAACTGTCTTTTATAATTAATTACCCTTGCAAAACTTATGAGATTGCGCCTTTTTTGAATTTGCCTTTACATTTTCTGACCCTCAAATTTTACCCATATCGCAAAAGTTCATCATCATAATTTGAGCCTAATTGCATCACGCCTATATCTCTTGCGAGGTAGGCAGAGCGTAAACGTTAAAAACGGCCATTTACACCAAGTCTGACAAAAGTTGGAGAGTCTTTCAGAAGATTGTGTATCATTATAGTAATAAAATAAGTTGTCAGCCAGTCGCCTATAATTGCAATACACTTCAACTCTCAAATCCCTTAGTAGCTTCTTACGACACCCACGGGAAAGATATGGGATGATGCTAAGCCGGCACAACACTACATGTTATTAATCGAAAAACGTTTTTTAGGTCCAATCTCGTTCGGCTTCGCGTCGCTCGAGGGTTCAGTGCACATCGCCGAGCAGACCGAGAGCATCCCGGGCAGTCCCGTCAGCCTGTCTTCATCACCGTCGTCACCGCCGATCGGCTCCGAGCTGGCCGCCGTCAGGACCATGGAGCGCGCGCACCAGACCGACCCCATCACGCAGCAGAGCCAGGTGAGGATGCGACCGCGAAGCTAATCAACATAAAATAAATCATGGTTATTGCTTTTTAGTTCAACTCAAAGTTGGTTATCTGGGTAATTACGACAAAAAAGGCAAAATGGTCTAATTATTATTTCGTGAATCCTCAACAGCCACTGCGACCTGTGAAGATCTATTGTAGCTAACCCCATATGACCTCATCTAGTCGGGCTGACAATTAGATTGAGGCCAGGAGCACGGAAAATGGGGACAACATGCCACCCATAGTCTCACGCTTTTGCTGAGAAGACCCAAGTCCTGGCGCTGGTTTTCAGCCAGTCCCTCCTCCCTGAGATCTCAGGTAGGAGAGGGCTTGACAATATAATCTAGAAACAAACATGCGATGAAATGTTATAAAAGCCAGGTGTTATAATAATATATAACTCATTACTGGTGGCATACATTACTGGTCCTCTTGAGTAAATGAGGCCCATACAATAGCCCAGTAGTGAATATTATATCGAGCCTTGACGGAAAAGGCTAATGAAATAATCATTTTTTTATAATTATTTTTCGTTATTTGACTTTTTTACACGTATTGTATTATTTTTTATTTTAATATAATTATTAATGTTTTCTATGAATATTGTATGGTTCTAGAAAGAAATGAATAAATGTTAATTTTGAATTTAAATTGTGGATATTATCCTTATTTTAGTAGTCAGTAAAATATTTTAATTTTAAATATTACTAAACTGGAACAGGCAATTTTAAGTAACTTAAAAGTATAAGGATCAACAATTTTTGGCTCTGTATCTCAAGCAGAAACTTATGCTACCATACACGTCCCATGTGAAACAAAAAGTTTTGGTGGTATGTATGCGTTAGGATTAGAACCACCACGGGTGTTCATGATAGGATTGAGCCTAGAGACTTCTAAAGTAAGATAACAACACAATCAATCAATCTTCACTACATTTATTTAAAAAGAAATAGAAATAAAATAACAGAAAACAACTGTACAATGAAGACAGTCTCAAGTCAGGGTTCCAAATTATCAAGATAATTATCCGATAGTTATTGGTACTGGTGATCCGAAGTATCAATGGCAATGCCAATAATATATTATTAGTGCCAAAAATAATGTTTACCAAATAGTTATATCGTTTGTTGTCAGTAACCAGAATCTTAGAAAAAAAAAGTAAAAAGGAAATGATGCGATATACGGAACAATTGCTTTTGTATGTTTTTCTATAATTATCAAGATAATTATCAAGGTATAATTTTATTATGAATGATAATTGGAACCCTGCCTTGTCATAAATTAAAACTAAGGTATCAACCAGTTTATCTATGCGGTTGAATATTCACTCCCTAGCCTTTCCCATATACTACTAGTGGCAATCAAAGTAGTGGCGTATGGTAACAAAGGGTTGAATTGCGAAAATACGTCTAAAGGTGCAAAATCGACGGGTGCGACCGATAGTATGGAAGTGTATGGCGCCCTATTCGAGGGGTTTTACAGACGCGTGCTGCCGTGCGCCATACACTTTCATACTACGACTATAGCTGTAAGGCCGCACGCGTCAGTCGTCTATCCACATCTGACGAAATCGCACCTTCAGATGATCTGGAATAAACAAAAAGAAAAATTGAGAAATAATAAAAAAAACACTCTCTCACGAAGCTTTAGCTTTCTATTGTGAAATCTTACTTATACAATGCAATACAGCTACTATTCTATCATAAGGTGAAACTGGCAAAATCTTGACACGTTTTCTTAAGATTTTTTTATTTCAATAAAACATCTACATACTTATTCATTAATTACAAATATAGTAACAAAAGTTTTTACACGAATGTGATGCGAAAGTCTTCGTCGGGTCGGAATCTCAGTCGTGTGAAAATTTTGGTTAGTTTTTTGATTTCACTGCAAGTGTATAGTTCCACAAATCGATATTATTAATACCACAAATCTGACACTAGGGTTGATCGGTTCCGTTGGGAGATTTCGTTACACACGAAGAGAGATAGTGTCTTCCGCGGGCGCGATGATACGAGCGTTCCTTAGCGGTCCATAGTATCAGCCGGTCCTGGCACATTCTCTTACATAGGTATCCTTTAGGTGCTACGCTAGAGCTAAAGCCACCAGCAATACAAGTAGGCTCCAGGCTACACCGCGTCGCTTCGCACTGTTACACCCGTCTTCGCTACACTCGCAAGACTGCGAGTAATGCATCGTACTGAACCTCGATAACTCACATACATCTTGCTCAGAGTGTATGTACGCGCACTCCCTTATCACCGTCAATTCCTGGTCCGGAGTGAAGTATTGCACTTGCGATATCTTCCGGCACATCGGCCTAACCCCCTTCTCGGGGCATTCTGCGAGATATTCCTTCTTCAAGTCATGTGGATAGCATCCGTGTGAATTTTTTATCGAGGAACACTGGTAGCACTTGAGTCCGTGCGCGTGTTTGAATGAACCGAAAATTATCACTGTCAGAATCGTCAATGCTCTTACATCTAGGGAACATTGCATTTTATTTGAGAAAATATGATAAAGCTTTATTTTCTGAGGTATTTTTTACCGATATTTTTTCATTACATCATATTTCGGAATTTGACAAAATTTGAGTCATTTTGCTGTCAGTGATTGACACCAATCATACATAGTTCAAAATCAAAATGCGAACGGCAAATGTCAAAAAAGAGGTTATTATACAATAGATTTCTCCTTCTAGATCATGAAAGGAGTTTTTTCTTTGTAAAATCTTGGTGCAACTGTATGTATTTTTCCACTGTCTTACTTATGTGCGCCCTTGACTACCACCACACATATTATGTTCTGACTACTACTCAAAACATTTTCGTGCAGTAACATGCATGAGTGAGGGTGGCGTTGAGCTTGCCACCGACACGAAGAAGAAGACGGACCCTCACACATAACAAGTCTTGTTAAATAGCACCTGCTATGAGGCCTCAGGCCATCTTATTGTCTCCACCCCCTCATTTTAATTTTTTCAATAGCTCTCATTTTTTGAATTATCATCACGTCACTGCCAACCTACATCATCCTACAATCATTGGTTAACTGCCTTCCAGGTCCCACGAATTCCACATGCTAGTCTAAGCGGGTACGGTCAAATATCACCCGAAAGCTGTTTTGCCGGCACAGTTGATGCCGCTTTGCTCAGTGATACTAGGGACCATTATGAATGATTCCATCCGAGGAAATGAAAAATCCATACACTGGATTTCAAGATGGCGGACCTTCGTTTTTTTGTATGGCACTAAAAATATAATTCTTCTGGAGCCTATAGTGTGGGGTATCAAATGAAAGGGCTTGACGAGACGATTTTAAAAATATATCGTTTTAATACATTTCAGTTTCCCTCTTAGAAAAAAATCAAGTTAAATTTTTAAAAGTAGTCAAAACATGCCAAGTATAAGGTCCCGTAGGTACAAAATGACTGGCATATAGTTTCTTAAAAGTATGCCAAATGATCCACCATATCCTGAACTCTAACGTGACGAAAGGAATTTTGAAAATAATAAGATTTAATGTATATTTTGCAATGGAAAGTAGATCATTGGGAACTGCCGTAGGTCAGTAAGAACTGCTTGTGCGATTCCATAAATGTTTAAGATGCAATGATGTTGCTCATGATTTCTTTTACATTTTAAAACACGTGCCGGATCATTTTGAATTTGCAGGCACGGTTGTGCCCCCGCCAAGTCGAGAAAAAAGCGGATTTGCCATAGGTACCATATTGCTCTACTCATGAATGCTTTAGTAGGCCTGCTGTAAGAAAAATTCTTGTTAGAAATAAGTATTGCCTGTTGTGTCGTTTTTATTTTTGTAATTGTCCTATATTAGTTTTTGTGTACAATAAATGATTAAATTAAATATGAATGTTTTTCTCGAAACAGTTCAGGCCAATTTCGAACACCCGAACAACGATATTTTGGATAACATTTGAAACCTGTGTTTTAAGGACCCAAACAGTCATAAAATAAACATTGAATATTTAAAGAAAAATCATTCCATTCCCTTGAATCTGTTACTAATTCGACCGACCATAAAACTTCTTTAGCACTTTTAGATGAAATGTACCTATAGGTATGAATGAAGAGAGATAAAAAAAACTCAAAAAAAAGTAAATCTCACCACTACTCATCTCAACACTACATCTACATCTAGCGCAAAAAAATGAGAGTTTTCGTACATAAAATATTGACTTCATTGATTATTGACCAATAGGCCATATATTATTTAACAGCCTATACTAAAAGACACAGCATAAAAAAAATAACCTTATATCTCAAAATTGACAAATATGGCGTATTTGAGCGACCGTTTTTAAATAATTGCAAAAACAAATAATCATATACTTACTACTTGGCTTGTTAAACACAGCCAAGTTCGCCACTCTACCAGAAAAGCTGTGCAATACACGACGTCGTCGGTACGAAATAACTGCAGCATCATATTTATACACTAAACACTAACAAGATTCTACAATTAAAACTGCAATGAATGCTGTTTCGCTGTAAATTTAAAATGGTAATCCTGTGTATTTACGTATAATCACATAGTTAATTGTTTTTTTTTTATTCATATACTTAACACTTAAGTATTTTACTCCATTTAGAGCTTCCATATCTGCTAAATGAAATATTTCAATTTTTATCCAACATAATCGTTTATAGGCTTATTAAGATAAGATAAGGAGATATCGTTAAAGGGGTCTCATCTTTGGCCGAAACTCCTTTAAGAGAAATATGGTACGGCAAAGCCGCTTTTTACTGGACTTGGCGGGGGCACAACCGTGCCCGCACATTCAAAATGATCCGGCACATCATAATCTAGCTTAAAGTGTAAAAGCAATCATGAGAAGAATTGCATTTTAAACATTTATGGAGACGCACAAGCAGTTCTTACTAACCTACTGCAGTTCCCAATGATCTACTTTCCATTGCAAAATATACATTAAATCTTATTATTTTCGAAATTCCTTTCGTCACGTTAGAGTTCAGGATATAGTGGATCATTTGGCATACTTTTAAGAAACTATATGCCAGCCATTTTATACCTACTGGACCTCAAACTTGGCATGTTTTGACTACTTTTAAAAATTTAACTTGTTTTTTTTCTAAGAGTGCAACTGAAATGTAATAAAACGATATATTTTTAAAATTGTCTCGTCAAGCCCTTTCATTTGATACCCCACACGATGGTCTCCAGAAGAATTATTTTTTTAGTGCCATACAAAAAAACGAAGGTCCGCCATCTTGAAATCCAGTGGACGGATTTTTCATTTCCTCGGATGGAATCATTCACAATGGTCTCTAGTATCACTGAGCAAAGCGGCATCAACTGTGCCGGCAAAACAGTATTATTTTGCTAAGGACCATGACTATGCATTTTGCATTCAGTCATAATAGAATTTTGCCTTAAAAAGTCGTAGTATCTCCGAATTTCACGAAATTTCGTTGCGGGACAGGCTGAGCGTAAACGGTTGTAAAACGGCCATTTACACCACGTCCGACAAAAGCTTGAGACTCATTAAGAAGATTTTGCATCACCACAGTAACAGGTTGTCAGCCTGTCGCCAAAGTTGCAATACACATCGACTCTCAAATCCCGTAGTAGCTTCTTACGACACCCACGGGAAAGATATGGGATGATGCCATTCTAAGCCGGCACCACACGGAACATGAACATTATGATCAACTTTCTGTGTTTCTGCAGGCGACATCACCTGTGGCGCCGCCGAAGGGCGACTCGGGCAAGTCGCAGACGAAGAGCGAGAAGCGGAGCGGCAACACCCTGTACCAGGAGCTGTCATTCCACGACACGGACGCCAGCGCAGCGGAGATCGACGAGGGCGCCGATATCACTGGTGAGACTTATTGCTTTTTTTGATACGTACAATCCAGATGGACAATGAATGCGAATCTGCGAGGCATCGGTCTCACGAGTGTCTTGCATTAACTTTTGTGAGTTTCGTCCTCTACGATAAGCTATTTTTACACATTACAGTGTAATCCTTATTCACTTAGCATTTAAGCTGAAGTGATGAGGGCCGAAGTACCAATGGCTTCTTTTTCTGACTACAAAAAAACGGTACTAATTTTTTTTACCACGTTTGTTGAGCATTCAGTGGAGGGTTGCCAGGTCCTACCCGAAATCCGGGCAACCCGCGAGTTTCGCCTCACATTTGGATAAAAAAACCAATATGTGTTTTTGGGATTTTTAGGTGAATTAGTGCATGCAGGAGAGCGAGTGGCCTGTGTTCACCCGTTCACAAATCAGAATCAGAAATAATAACAAGTCAGAACCAGAACCGGACAGGTTGGACGTTACTTATTTTGACCGGACAGGAAATCAAAAAGCCCAACTTTGTCTGGCTTTATTCGAACGCCTGGCAACCCTAAGGGTGAGAATCCACCAGAGCTGTGCGAGGTAGCGAGGCGGTGAGCGAGGAAAAAATCCACCAATAGAATCACTTCATTTTCCTAGCCTCGCTCAGCTCAGCTCTGGTGGAATAGGGTTGAGCGAAGCGAGGCCATTCTACATACAAAACAAGCGAGAAATGTGCGCGAGGAATGTGTTGCGAGGAATGTGTAGCGAGGAATGCGTTGCGAGGAATGCGTTGCGAGAAATGTGTTGCGAGGTTTCCACTACATCGCATTCCCCCCGCTCACACATTTCACAGCTTCGCAACGCATCCTCGCTCCGCACATTAATGCGCATTTTCACAGCTCCGCTACGCATCCTCGTACGGCACATTTTACTCGCACAGCTTTGGTGGAAACCCCTACACATTTCCACAGCACAGCTACGCATCCTCGTACGACACATTTTCCTCGCACAGCTCTGGTGGATTCTCACCCTAATTCAGAGTGCAAGAGAGAGGAGAATCGATTTCTTCAACATGGCAAAGGTGCATAATTACACGATAAAAAAGAATAGGGCATGTGCCGCACCCTATTTACTATAATAGCTAAATTCACTATACTACTTCAATATTTTTTGTTCACAGGAAGCTGGGTACATCCGGGCGAATACGCGTCATCAGGTAATATCTTACATCTGTTAATTCTTATGTAAATAACGTGCTTCAATAATAACTGCAAGAGGTTCAACTACAATGTACCGGGAGGGCAAAAAAATCTCTGTAAATAGATCATTCCATCAACAATATAGTATAAGGAGTTTCACAACTCAGTCCTTCTATCGTAAAATATTGTGAAATCCATGTAATACCAATTCGGCATGTAGACTATATTCAACTGCCGTGCCCCCAGATAAATCTGGCCTACCTATTTGACAAAAACAATAATAGTACAGGAGTCAACGTATTTTCTGGGGAAACTTAAAACGGACCTATCTCATCCCTATAATAATAATAATTTCGCAAAAAGACTAACACAGTACGACCAATATTTTAGTGCTGTCCCAAGTTGTCAAAACTCTGTAACTTATCATGTTTGCATCCAAAGATAGCAGTGGCGAATGGTAATATTTTTACGAAGATATGCCGGAACATAAAAATGTACTAAATTCAAAGTAGATTGATGTCAGAATAAGATTTGTACCGAAGGGAAGCCCATGAAATCGATGAAACCTTTCGCCACTGAAAGATAGGTGATTAACCAAACAACTAAACCTAGTTTAGGTTACAACCAAAACTAGACTGTAGTTACGTAGCAGTCGCAAATTAGTTTATTGCAATAGTTAATATACTGAACAAAACAAAAAAAAAATCAAAAATGAAAATAAGATATTGAATAAATGACATGCATCGACCGGTGTTCAAACCAGAGCAGCATGGGTCGGGCATATGGTCTGAATTCCACTCGTAACTAACTAAATACTTTCCACTAAATGTCGCTAGATTGTCGCTTGGAGACGAGCATCAAGAGATTGAAATTGGCAAGCATCGATCGGTGCATCGATAGCTCAGTGGCAGAGCGATGGGGTGTTGACCCATGCGGCCCGTGTTTGAGCCCCGGTCGATGCATGAATTTGTTTTCAATTTCTAATTATCATTTGTGAGAATAATATAGCACTGTGAGTGCATTTAAATCCCAATAGATTAATTTTAAAAATATCTAGAAAAAGTAGTGGTGATGCCTAATTTGCGGCTGGTAAGTTGACCCTGCTTGAAAACTCATATTTCCTAATAAACCAATTTAACTATTAATTGTATCTATATGAACTAATGATAAATGTGTTTGTTTTATTTTCATGCATTCTAACCATGCATCAACAACTTGCAGTTAATGATAACTATTTCGGTAAGTAACGTCTAATAATTTTCTTTGTATAATTGTGTTTTATACCTACTAACAATTGTAAATAGTAACTAATGTCCAGGAGCCAGGAGCTCAATTTTTGAATTTCGGCGGGATGTCTGCTATTGATTGCGCTCGTGTCAAACGTACTACTAAACTTATCCTTTCACACATTTAGTAAAACTCATACCCATTGTACCCATAACATTAACAAATTCGTGTAGTAGTAGGTATAGACGAATTGTTGCGGACTCCCATGCACTATATCAGAAATCACACTATCAGAAATTAAGCTCCAGACTCCAACCAATCCTTGATACGCTTTTCTATTCTATATAAAGAGTAAACATGAGTGAATGTCCATTTCTGTTAATGAATATCATCGATATCTTCACTATTTTTAACTGGCTAACTAAATATTTTCCTATATTTCTAACCATAATATAATTATTACTTATTATTAATATGCCTATAATTTTGCTAACATATAATATGAACTATCGAACAGATGTACAATAATATGCGTATATCCAGTTGAATGCGTTTCAACCGAGCGTGTAAATGTATAGGATTATTTTCGTTCTGCCGTATTGGATTTGCTGCTGGTCAATCATCCAGTAGATTTTCTAGGTTCTTATACTTATGAGAACATACATTGAACTAGAAATTGTTTGAAAAGTATGTATTTAAAATTTCTTTTGCTCTTTACGGCTTCTGACAATAATGCAAAGCTTTAGAACTGTATTGATTTTTATTGTACGTTAGTGCATTTGTAAAATCCTTGAGTCTAAAACAGGACAGGTGTCTTGGGACACGTAGTCAATGTGACATGACCACTTGATCTTTCTCACAATTATTAAGAATTCATATCGCATGCATGTGAATCAAAGTGAGTGTCATCCGACCAAGGGTATAAACTCTAGCAGTATTATCATAGTCTATATGGGGTGAAATTTTACTAGTGACCGATAGCGAAAACTCAGAACCGGCTGGTGATAAGGAACAACTTTCCCCAAGGAACATAGGTCGAAATACGAAAAAAAAATTTGGACCTCCCATACAAAATTGCCGATCAGCTGATTTACGTTACTATGGGAGGTCAATTTTTTTTTTATTTCGACCTATGTTCCTTGGGGAAAGTTGTCCCTTATCACCAGCCGGTTCTGAGTTTTCGCTATCGGTCACTAGTAAAATTTCACTATATGCATATGAGTTTTTTTTAACGAGTGTAGCTATCCCGATTTTATTATACTTTTTGTGCACAATATATTTATATATTCACGAAAAAAACCAGCTGTTTTATAGAAAATTATAAAAGACCCCTACTCAAAATTGTAAAATTGAGATATTTTTCGGGGATGGTGCCATTTTAGGAGATTTTCATAATAATGAGTACTATAAAAAAATGTATTAAAACACAAAACGTTAATTATGATATTGATAAGGAACTTTTGTCATTGTATATGTATCGTTTTTTTATTGAGATGCATTTTGTTGCAGGAATGGGCAAGGAAGTGGAGAATCTCATCCTCGAAAACAACGAACTATTGGCTACAAAGTGAGTTACTACGTGCTAGATTTCAGTTGTTCAATATACCGATCGATATAATAACAATTATCGGCTATACACTTTGAATTGAAATTGTCGTCAGTCCTTGAAGCGAGCTGTAGTTATTTATTTAAGAAATAATGCAAGAGGTGAAATATAAAGGAAATTCAACTGACAAATATGAAATAAGAAATATTTTTCGCAGGGCTTTCAAACGCTTTCACCCTTTCATGTTTCGCTCATTAAAATAATTTACAATATCCAAAAGAACTAATTAAGTGGGCTTGATATTGGGCTACGATTGAGCCGCAGTAGCCCAGTTGTTGAAGGCGTCGGTAGTACAGATGCCGAAAGTCGCAGGTTCAAATCCTGCCTGCGGTGAAAATATGTATGATTTCCACACGTTTACATTTGTATGAAAACTCGGAAAGACTTTTGATTTACGAAACAATCTTGTTCCCAGGAACGCCTTAAACGTGGTGAAAGACGATCTGATTGTGAAAGTGGACGAGCTGACCGGCGAGCAGGAGATCCTTAGAGAGGAAGTCGCCAACCTGAGTGCGGCGCGCGAGAAACTGAGGGAACGAGTCACCCAGCTGGAGGAACAACTCAGGCACTTGAAGGTTTGTTCTTCTTCTTCAAGTTGTTCAACAGGCGAAAAATAGTGGGGCGGAAAGTTTGTACAAGATAATGAATAATGTCTAACGATTTTTATTTAACTTCCAGGACACGGTAGCCAACAATGCAGGTGGTGGCGAAAACGAGGATGAATCTGATGTCCCCATGGCGCAGCGTCGTAGATTTACCAGGGTCGAGATGGCGCGAGTGCTCATGGAGAGAAACCAATACAAGGTTAGCCAAGTTTTTATTGAATGGGTAGGAAAAGTTAAAGACGAAGAAGAAATTATATTCGATGTCAATCTATAAAGTACACGTAAACTAAGCATTATTACTTATTCCGTAGAGTTGGAGCAAGTTGAGTACGATGGACCGTCTCCAATTTAATGTGTTTCCTTCGGAATTCCTTGACGTAGCATTGGTCTTCCAACTCCTCTCTTGGCGTTAATATTAGAAAGTTGCTATAACACTTGTCTAACTTCTGTTTTTCTGGTTTCCAGGAGCGCTTCATGGAGCTGCAGGACGCGGTCCGCTGGACGGAGATGGTGCGCGCCAGCCGGGTCGACTCCACCATGGACAAGAAGAACAAGCAGAGCATCTGGAAGTTCTTCAGCAACCTGTTCAGGTAACCAGCTCTATCTGTGACCTATTTGACTGTCCCGTAGCAACCTGTTCAGGTAACCTGCTCTATCTGTGACCTATTTGACTGTCCCGTAGCAACCTGTTCAGGTAACCTGCTCTATCTGTGACCTATTTGACTGTCCCGTAGCAACCTGTTCAGGTAACCTGCTCTACCAATGCCTTAGAACCACGACCAGAACGGCTCATCAGATTTTCTTCAGACAAATGACCCGATGAAACCCGGTGATGAGAGAATTCCGACACAAGTTTTAAATGCACGACCAACAGCCTTTAAAAGCGGACCCTCTCCATACAAAATGGATTAAATGTGTAGTTGTAAATCGTATCTAATCAGCAGCTTCATTTCTCCACCAATACATGGTTTTAAAAATGGTATATAATTCATTTGTAATGATACCGAGGCTATCTGCCAAATTATGTATATGGTTATGTTCAAATTCAATTGGGAAAAGAAATCGCTAATAACACCGACTGAGTAAGGGCAAAATGATGGAACAGTGGTAAAAGTGTCTTGGTAAATGCTGTGCGAATGCTTGTAAACTCATTAGTTAGTGCTGTGCGTTTTTTTACTATGCGTTTAGTCTTCTTCTTCTTCATCATCGAGTGGTACGCCAAGTCGTCCAACGACCCGATGAACCCTGGTGTCAGAGATTTCCAACCGCCTACTACAAGGCGCACGCCTCTGATATGGTTGTGTAACGACCGCCATCTAAGTGATCATAGACAGCGACCGGGACTGACGGCTTAACGTGCCCTCCGAAGCATGTATTGACAAATATCAACTTTGTGCGCCCATCCCCTAAAATTTAACAACTGGCCTCCGGAGACTGATACCGTCGTTCAAACCACTTAAACTACAATAGCCGTTGAAAAGACAATATGAGGTTCAAATAATCATACGCATTGAATATATAACACATTCTTTTATGCATAGCTCATGCGAAAGGTATATTGACTATTGTGCTATTCGAGTATTTCCATTATTTATAAATGTAGCAACCGCGTAACGTATAATGCATTGCGAAATATATTATAGCTGTTGTAATGAGACTTTCTTTTGTGTAAAGGTGTCGTAAGCGAAAAGCGACTAAGGTATGGATCGAGAGAACGGGCATCGTTCTCTTTACAATATTAATATAACACCTTAGAAGTTTCGTTGGGCCGCCAAGGGTAATAGTGGCAAACACCCGCCAAAAAAAGGTTCATGTCCAGTAGTGGACTTTATCTAATCTAAATCTTGGACCTATCTTTTTTTGCTTTTTTATGGTATAATCTAAAACGAAAAAAGAAGTCTTTGCCTGGCAGTAGGTGTGATAATATGAACTAAGACGACACAAATGTCTGAACTAGATTTTTCTTACTGGGCATAGAGCAGACAAGAAATAATTTCAAAATGTAGAAATATAATGTGAATTTTGTGAAAAGATATACCTCGTTTATCGATGTATACAGCTATCAATCGCTATGCGAAGCCTTGCGTATTTCAGATGCATGACCGTTGGTTCATATTTAAACTATTCATCTACAGGTCAGTGGATCGATTACTCATTGTTTCGGGGACAATTTGTAAGACCTAATGGGGGAAGTAATTTTAATGTATATAGTGGTAGGTAAATGGGTGATAACGACCCAGCAGTGATATAGAATTATTCAAGTAATTATGAAATCAGGAAAGCAATGAATATAAAAAGTACATAATGTGTTACCGGCAAGCGGGTATTTATTCAAACTGGTGATTCTAGGCATCTATGGGAACAACTTTTATTTATTACCTACTACTAGCTATTAACGATCCTTTCAAGATAAGAAAAAACAGCTGATCATTGAAAATCCTATTACCTACTGAAGGAAAATGTGATGTCATAACAGCTGGACATTGGCCATCCCCTATCGGGGGAATTGCCATACTCACCACGCTTGGCAGGCGGAGTGCAAAATGTTGCAATTACAGAGAACGTTGCTGCCCATTCCCTGGATGAATATACCGTAGTCGCTTTTTACGACACCCACGGAATTGGGGTGATGCTATTCTAAGCCGGCATCACACGGCAAGGCGTACAAATGTGATGTAACAGCGGATTATTTTTTTGTTATTTCGCAGATGGCCCCTTAATAATAAATCGTCATATGGATGCCTAGAATCACCACATTCAATAAATAACCGATTGTCGGTAACAAACTGTATGATTTACCGTAACGTTCTTTGACACACTCCGGCCTACCCTAGGGGATGCATACTGGCAACTGATATTCATTAGACATAATTTATTTCAGACGCAGCGATTCAGTTACAAGATCTGTAAAAGGAATGCATGAGTAAATTCAGTTCAGTCCTTGTCTCTATATGTTTGAATGTATGTAGACCATGGTTTTGCGAATTACTTAGTTGTCCTAAAATCAGCAGTGGCGAGTTAGATTTAAGAAACTTATGTTACTATAGCGTATTCCTACATAGTCTAAGCGTTACTTGGCTTTGAGTATCACGACTATTTTATGTACTTTTGTAATAATTTGTTAGGACTCGTAGAGTATTTAGCTATTTGTTTTAGCGTAAAGTAAATACAGAATTAGTAAATGACAACATGACAAATCCCCAAGATGTTTTTAGTCAGTATGTTTATAATCGTCACCATTACATGTTCTGCCATTCCCATGACTTTCCCCGGCGAATGAGTAAATTCTAACGCCCAAAGAAATTAAATGTTGAAAATCTAATCTAGCAGACTCACAGATCAAATGTTCGCCAAATACAATACAAAAATGGAAGCATCTTCTCAGATTAGACATAAGACGACGTCAGACACGCGATCGTCAGCCGTTATCGATGCGACGAACGTTTCACGTTTGTAGCTTTATCTCTTCTATACTATTTCATACATTTTATGTGGAAACGGTTTCAAGCGTCGCGATGTCTCACGTCTCCGTTTTATGTCACCTACTGTGGAGTAAGCCACTAATCGCACAAACTTGGCACAACATTAATTTTGTCATCGAGCAACGACGGGCCTACTATGGCAGGCTCGTGTTGCCCGAAGACATTTGTTATTTATATTATCTATAAGTTGATCAGTTTTTATGAATCTACATTTGAATATTTCTTTAAGAAGTAAGTTAGTAAAGTCGATCAATTGGTGGAATGTTCTTTGCAATCGCCATATTGCAGTGCGAAGGTTAGATTATTTTTCATATTTTTCTAGTGTGTAGATAAAACAGTGTAGTATGCAACTGCTTATAATTAAGCATTAGAATGCTCGTGTAAAAACTATTATCAAGCTCGGCGCAATTCTAATGCCTCCCATCATAAGACAGTTGCATAAACTACTATTACTACAATGTCCACAGCACTGGCGAACGTCCGCAGCGGCCTCTATCGACGCCGCACCTACGCGCGGTAGCCGCGCCGCAACCCGCCATGCGGCACTCGCGCACGCAGGCCGACTTCATCGAGACCCAGCTGTCGGACCACCACCATCGCCGGCACGAGAGGACCGAGCAGTTCCGACAGGTATGCCCGAGCAGCAATGGAGTGTGAATGAGTGATGCATCGTGAGAACATTGTGATGCTTTTATTCTGGTCTTATTCTGCCGATTTTCGGTAGTTTTTTGTTTATATACCTTATAAACTGTAATACCAACACAGTCCGAGATGGTAAAAACCATATTTGCAAGAGATACGTATAACAAAACGGAATGTATACGGAAAACAAAATGAATATCGTGTTTTTATAAAATATTATGTCAGCTATATAACTTGAATAAAACCATCATAATTATTGATTGCCTGATTTTAACTAAAACTACTAATAATGTTGCCACTTGGCTTGTTTAAAAAATATATAAATTAATAACAAAATCATAAATTACAATATGCTTTTGCATACACAACTAATGACGCATTAACAACTAACTTGTGTGATTTTAAAGTGATAGGTGACTTACGTATACGGTAAGTATCACTTTAAAATTGCATGAAAATATCAATCTACATCGTTTCAATAGACAGGGCTCTACGGTGATTGTGCGCAAGTTGCAGATACTGCCCGTGCATCAAGCTGGTGAAAGATTTAACCAAGTTTTAAAGCTGTCTACTATTTTACGACATTGACTTTGAGCCTGTGATATGCACATTTTGTAAATTCATGCAACGTTGACGTTTCACCATCATTATGACAAGTGTTGACGATTGATTGACTATGCGAAAACGAGATAGTAAAAACAACGACGAGTGATTCGATAAAAGAAAAGGACGATACGGGAATACAATGTTGACTCATAAAACGGTGACGTATTACTGAAATTGGCTGGTGGAGGTAAACCTTATTTTTGAAAATATCTTAAAGGAAAAACGAAACTTTTAATTTCATCCATAGTTTACCATCCTATCAGTAGTTTAGCGCCATTGTCATCATCTGCCTGAGTTTCTTTGTGGCGGTGTAATAGCTTTTTTACAATATTTATTATGATTTATTTATTTTCACCAAACTTCCCGTACCTAATTAGTCCTTCTCGTTTCTTTTTTCAGCCGAAAGAAGAAACTCCCTTATGAGAGCCTTAGTTTTTGAAGTGATAAGTGATATTTGAATTAATTTGTATTATAGTAGTCGTATTCGAGTATTAATTCGTTTTAAACTGTTTTATGTTTATAAAATAAACATTTATTTTAATTTTATTTACTTTCTTTTATTCCATTTTCTTATATTTGTATAGTCTTAGATTTATGTTGACATAATTCATCAATATTAATATTTCTTTCTTATCTGCGTCGATCTGTTAAAAATATTAATTGTATATTAATGAATAGACTTAATTGAACCATGTCAGTAGACAAACCAGTAGCATCTAATATAAAACCTATAATAAAATAACACCCCTAATAATGGATAGTCTTTGTATAATTAAATCGCCAAACTTCTCACAAATAAACTGTTTTGTAATTATTCAAACGTTCTCGATTACTTTCACACATTTTAAGTATTAAACCAGATCGCGATGTAGGTAAATATTAATAATTTACTTGTGCCCCGTTGTTTCTTTCAATTTCTTGTTTTTATAGCATTATGATTTCGCCAGTATTTTTACAATCGAAATGTTATCTCAGCGTGGGGTGACTAACGTCAATACTTAAAGTGTGTGAAACTCTTGTGTTCTCCACTCTTATTTAGTTGTCATTAACACTAACCACATGAGCCTGTGTAAACCATAACTGCAGCCCCCGAATCGTACGTTTAGGTGCGGGCGCACGTTCGCAAGGAGGACGGCCGCACGCAGGCGTACGGGTGGAGTCTCCCGGGCAAGAGCGGGCAGAAGGGGCCGAGCCCCTGCGCGTCGCTGTCGTCTGGCGCCGTGCCTGTGCCGGTGCCGATATTCTGCAGGTCAGTGTCCTGTAGTTATCATACATTAAAGGTTTACCAAATGTTCCCGTGAAGCTTCTTGCTTGATAACTTGTACTCAGGCTTACCGCTGTTCCTACTGGTCGTATTAAGTTGCAGCAAAACAGAAGTTGTTGGACTCAGTTTAATTTAATACGTAGAGCCTTTCCACAAAAAAGTTAGACAAGCGTTGAACGCGTGTCTAGCGTTTTTTCTGTATGAAGTTTTATTTTAAACACATGCCGAGTTTGCAAAGTTAGACGACCGTTGAAGCTTTATTTATAGCTAAGATTTATTTTGTATGATATTTTACTTTGAACACTTGTCTAACTTTCTGTGGTAAGGCCATCATCATTTTCTTTTGCTGTACAAATCGTAAACCTAAGGATAAAACGGGCCACACATTTTACGTTTTCATAAAACCACCATCACGTATTTTATAAAACTAACTATTACCTTTCCTCACCAGACCGTTAGCGGAGAGCGAGCCGCGTATGACGCTACTTTGTGCGGCCGGCGTCAATTTGAACGGGGGTCGGACGCCTGATGGAGGATGTATGATTGGAGAGAGCGTGTTCTACGCTAAAGAGGATGACAAACCAGAGTGCCTCGGTAAGTCCACAGTGTGGTCTCCACACTACAGCAGTCCACTGCTGGACGTAGGCCACTCCTAGGTTACCCACTAAACCACGATTTTAAGCCGCAGTACGTACAAGATTGGTACAAATCGTCAAGCAATTGAGACCCGCTTATCCGCGTAGCAAGGCGGTTGTGCTCAGGTTTACATAGGGCTTTCCTTCAATGTGAATGGCATCACATTTTACTTGATAGAATATTCACCATGATGTTGTTGCATGGCTCTTGTCGGTGGAATATCCGACATTCCTTACATATTGGGATTTTTAATGTTAATTATTATTCTCATAAATTGAAAAAAAGAAAATTTGAAATATCACCCGCGACCGCCGGGATCGCCGGGATCAAGAGGTTGATAAATTCATCAGGGCCAGCCAAGCGCCCGTAGCTCAGTTGGCAGAGCAGTTGCATGGATCCCCACGGTCCCGGGTTCAAGTCACGGCGGTCGAACTTTTCAATTTTCTTATTTTCAATTTATTACCCATGACACTTTATTTTAAAATAACCAACGTTTCCCCAGCGTACGAAATGAGCAAGGCGCAGTCTGTTCACTCGCCGGAAATCGAACAGATAGACCGCCAGCTGCAGTCGACGCAAACCAGCTCGCACTCCGAGAAGAACCTGTCCTCACTCGTGTGGATATGCTCCAGCACGCAGAATAAAGGGGTCGTCATGGTAAGTGTTGTTTTATATAAATAACCCGTTTCCTTAGCTTACGAGATGAGTGAACAGTCCCAAAAATCCCACAAGGTGATTATCGTGAATAATACTACCGAATAGTGGTGAAAAAGTAGGTTCATATATTCAAACGAATCCTTAGATTACTTATGCATCGCCGAAGACATCTTAATACCGCGTTTTAGGAAAACGCTCCTACCTAACAGCGACATCTGTTGGTTGGTTTACGAAACAACTTATACTAACTTTAGTATGGACAAGTATGAACAATGAGCAAGGCGCAGTCTGTTCACTCGCCGGGAATCGAACAGATAGACCGCCAGCTGCAGTCGACGCAAACCAGCTCGCACTCCGAGAAGAACCTGTCCTCACTCGTGTGGATATGCTCCAGCACGCAGAATAAAGGGGTCGTCATGGTAAGTGTTGTTTTATAGGAATAACCTGTTTCCTTAGCGTACGAGATAATAATAATAATAAGGATATTTATTCAGTTGCCAACAAACATTACAATTAATGTTGACACACAATTTAAACAAGCGACATCAATGTGGCACCGAAAAGGCGATGACGTCAGCTATGCTGTTTTTCAGTCATCCCCTGACCGGTTATGTTACAACGGTGACAAACAATCACTTCAAGGAATGGTTACAACAAAGATATTAATAACAAAAAAGAAAAGAAAAGGTGGATCGTAAGTACGTATCCAAAAAAAATCTTGTTTTATAACCTAAGTTTGTAATACTCCCCACGATAACTGTATGTGGCCTAGGTAGGCACCGTAATAATTATAGTAAGATGTGAGCAAGGCGCAGTCTGTTCACTCGCCGGGAATCGAACAGATAGACCGCCAGCTGCACCCGACGCAAACCAGCTCGCACTCCGAGAAGAACCTGTCCTCACTCGTGTGGATATGCTCCAGCACGCAGAATAAAGGGGTCGTCATGGTAAGTGTTGTTTTATAGGAATAACCCGTTTCCTTAGCGTACGAGATGAGTGAACAGTCCCAAAAATCCCACAAGGTGATTATCGTGAATAATACTACCGAGTAGTGGTGAAAAAGTAGGTTCATATATTCAAACGAATCCTTAGATTACTTATGCATCGCCGAAGACATCTTAATACCGCGTTTTAGGAAAACGCTCCGACCTAACAGCGACATCTGTTGGTTGGTTTACGAAACAACTTATACTAACTTTAGTATGGACAAGTATGAACAATGAGCAAGGCCCAGTCTGTTCACTCGCCGGGAATCGAACAGATAGACCGCCAGCTGCAGTCGACGCAAACCAGCTCGCACTCCGAGAAGAACCTGTCCTCACTCGTGTGGATATGCTCCAGCACGCAGAATAAAGGGGTCGTCATGGTAAGTGTTGTTTTATAGGTATAACCCGTTTCCTTATCTTACGAGATGAGTGAACAGTCCCAAAAATCCCACAAGGTGATTATCGTGAATAATACTACTGAGTAGTGGTGAAAAAGTAGGTTCATATATTCAAACGAATCCTTAGATTACTTATGCATCGCCGAAGACATCTTAATACCGCGTTTTAGGAAAACGCTCCGACCTAACAGCGACATCTGTTGGTTGGTTTACGAAACAACTTATACTAACTTTAGTATGGACAAGTATGAACAATGAGCAAGGCGCAGTCTGTTCACTCGCCGGGAATCGAACAGATAGACCGCCAGCTGCACAAGACGCAAACCAGCTCGCACTCCGAGAAGAACCTGTCCTCACTCGTGTGGATATGCTCCAGCACGCAGAATAAAGGGGTCGTCATGGTAAGACCGTAGCCCCGATATGTACAGAGGTGACAAAAACTCAGCGGTTGCATACATTTTGCCTGTATACATGTGCGAAAGAACTGGTTCAGCCTTACCTTTCTTGTTGGCGGCGTCCGCGCAGCGAACTGGGTACCCAGTGACGATTTTCCATTTGCGCGTATTCCACAGGCACAATCTAGTTCTAAATTTGTTTTTGTTTTTAGTATTTCACGGAGGGGATTTTCGATTATTATGTAAAAAAAAATAGTGGAGTGGCGCGGTCGTGTGTAATCTAAATAGTAGGTTCAGTCCAACCGATAGGTGTGAAGTGCGCGAGCATTGCGCAGTAGTTTTGGCCAATAGGAATGCGAGGCCTGTAAAGACCAAACCAGTCTTCGTTTATAAATTAGATTACGTTCAGAAATTGATAACATTTCCATTTCAAATGTGTCGTAAGAAATTAATTCCGCTACGGAACAGCCTGAGTAATTCTTTTTCGTGATTTCACAGATGGCCCCATAGTAAAAGATGTTTATAAATTATGCCTAAATTCACTAGTTTAAATAAATGCCACACTATATAGATTCCGCTGTTGCATCGCCGCGCCGCTGTAATTCTGTAATTTTCGTGCATGTCCGGTGGTAGAGGGTCCATTGTGACTGTCTGTCACCACTTTTAATAAGGAACTTGGTAAACCTGGTTCACAAAAGAAGGGACCCGAAATGGCAACATTATTGTGTGTGTTTTTTTCATATTACATGACATTTGAGCAAGATGTTGCCATTTCGGGCCCTCTTCTTTTGTGAACCAGGTAGTAGCGGGAGTTCAAAAACAATTAGTGAATAAAATAATAGTATTTTTGTGTACGTCTCCTAATTAAAGTATTTCTCCCGGAACACAGTAACAAATATTTTTGATAGAATTCTATTGTTTCCCAAAACTATGTTATACTTATGCAAACATTACCCACCTACAGATAATAGACGCGAACAACCCAGCGGAGGTGATCGAATCGTTCCCTGTGAGCGACAAACACATTCTTTGCGTGGCGTCAGTGCCGGGCGCGACGGCAGATGACTACCGACACTACGAGGAGAGAATGGCGCAGGAGTACGAGAGTAAACAGCATTCTGTAAGTACTACTCCCTTAGAGTAAACAGCATTCTGTAAGTACTACTCCCTTAGAGTAAACAGCATTCTGTAAGTACTACTCCCTTAGAGTAAACAGCATTCTGTAAGTACTACTCCCTTAGAGTAAACAGCATTCTGTAAGTACTACTCCCTTAGAGTAAACAGCATTCTGTAAGTACTACTCCCTTAGAGTAAACAGCATTCTGTAAGTAGTACTCCCTTAGAGTAAACAGCATTCTGTAAGTACTACTCCCTTAGAGTAAACAGCATTCTGTAAGTAGTACTCCCTTAGTACTCCTTAGAGTAAACAGCATTCTGTAAGTAGTACTCCTTAGAGTAAACAGCATTCTGTAAGTACTACTCCTTAGAGTAAACAGCATTCTGTAAGTACTACTCCTTAAACATTCTGTAAGTAGTACTCCTTAGAGTAAACAGCATTCTGTAAGTACTACTCCTTAGAGTAAACAGCATTCTGTAAGTACAGAGTAAACAGCATTCTGTAAGTAGTACTCCAGCATTCTGTAAGTAGTACTCCTTAGAGTAAACAGCATTCTGTAAGTACTCCTTAGAGTAAACAGCATTCTGTAAGTACTACTCCTTAGAGTAAACAGCATTCTGTAAGTACTACTCCTTAGAGTAAACAGCATTCTGTAAGTACTCCTTAGAGTAAACAGCATTCTGTAAGTACTACTCCTTAGAGTAAACAGCATTCTGTAAGTAGTACTCCTTAGAGTAAACAGCATTCTGTAAGTAGTACTCCCTAGTAAACAGCATTCTGTAAGTACTACTCCCTTAGAGTAAACAGCATTCTGTAAGTACTACTCCCTTAGAGTAAACAGCATTCTGTAAGTACTACTCCCTTAGAGTAAACAGCATTCTGTAAGTACTACTCCCTTAGAGTAAACAGCATTCTGTAAGTTGTAGAGTAAACAGCATTCTGTAAGTACTACTCCTTAGAGTAAACAGCATTCTGTAAGTAGTACTCCCTTAGAGTAAACAGCATTCTGTAAGTAGTACTCCCTTAGAGTAAACAGCATTCTGTAAGTACTACTCCCTTAGAGTAAACAGCATTCTGTAAGTAGTACTCCCTTAGAGTAAACAGCATTCTGTAAGTAGTACTCCCTTAGAGTAAACAGCATTCTGTAAGTACTACTCCCTTAGAGTAAACAGCATTCTGTAAGTAGTACTCCCTTAGAGTAAACAGCATTCTGTAAGTAGTACTAGAGTAAACAGCATTCTGTAAGTACTACTCCTTAGAGTAAACAGCATTCTGTAAGTACTACTCCTTAGAGTAAACAGCATTCTGTAAGTAGTACTCCTTAGAGTAAACAGCATTCTGTAAGTACTACTCCTTAGAGTAAACAGCATTCTGTAAGTACTACTCCTTAGAGTAAACAGCATTCTGTAAGTAGTACTCCTTAGAGTAAACAGCATTCTGTAAGTAGTACTCCTTAGAGTAAACAGCATTCTGTAAGTAGTACTCCTTAGAGTAAACAGCATTCTGTAAGTACTACTCCTTAGAGTAAACAGCATTCTGTAAGTACTACTCCTTAGAGTAAACAGCATTCTGTAAGTACTACTCCTTAGAGTAAACAGCATTCTGTAAGTACTACTCCTTAGAGTAAACAGCATTCTGTAAGTAGTACTCCTTAGAGTAAACAGCATTCTGTAAGTAGTACTCCTTAGAGTAAACAGCATTCTGTAAGTACTACTCCTTAGAGTAAACAGCATTCTGTAAGTACTACTCCTTAGAGTAAACAGCATTCTGTAAGTACTACTCCTTAGAGTAAACAGCATTCTGTAAGTACTACTCCTTAGAGTAAACAGCATTCTGTAAGTACTACTCCTTAGAGTAAACAGCATTCTGTAAGTAGTACTCCTTAGAGTAAACAGCATTCTGTAAGTAGTACTCCCTTAGAGTAAACAGCATTCTGTAAGTACTACTCCCTTAGAGTAAACAGCATTCTGTAAGTACTACTCCCTTAGAGTAAACAGCATTCTGTATGTACTACTCCCTTAGAGTAAACAGCATTCTGTAAGTACTACTCCCTTAGAGTAAACAGCATTCTGTAAGTAGTACTCCCTTAGAGTAAACAGCATTCTGTAAGTACTACTCCCTTAGAGTAAACAGCATTCTGTAAGTTCTACTCCCTTAGAGTAAACAGCATTCTGTAAGTACTACTCCCTTAGAGTAAACAGCATTCTGTAAGTACTACTCCCTTAGAGTAAACAGCATTCTGTAAGTAGTACTCCCTTAGAGTAAACAGCATTCTGTAAGTAGTACTCCCTTAGAGTAAACAGCATTCTGTAAGTACTACTCCCTTAGAGTAAACAGCATTCTGTAAGTACTACTCCCTTAGAGTAAACAGCATTCTGTAAGTACTACTCCCTTAGAGTAAACAGCATTCTGTAAGTAGTATTCCCTTAGAGTCGTTCTTAGTGAGAGACAAGCACATCCTGTGCGTGGCGTCAGTGCCGGGCGCGACCGCCGACGACTACCGACACTACGAAGAGCGAATGGCGCAGGAATACGAGAGTAAACAGCATTCTGTAAGTACTACTTTTCTTCGCCTCTTTATCGCCTTTCCTTTTGTTTCTTTTCCTTTCCTTTTATTTTCTTTCGTTTCCATTTCTCTTCCTGCCTTACATTTTAGCTCCTTTCCTTTCATTGGCTTCTCTTCCCTTCCCTTAAAAATATTGAAAGCAGAATACTGATCACTACGCCATCAATTTACAAATACACTGTAGGCATTTTTTATATTAAACTTACAGATATAATTTTACAGATTATACAGGGAGTAACAGAAAGGGTATAACAAGCCGAAAGGAGGTCAAGGTACTCATGAAACTGAACAACTTTCCCCATAGAACAGGTCGAAATATGAAAAAAAACTGGACCTCCCATACAAAATCGCCGATCAGCTAATTGATTTACTATGGGAGGTCCAAATTTTTTTTCATATTTCGACCCATGTTCCATGGGGAAAGTTGTTCAGTTTCATGAGTACCTTGATCTCCTTTCGGCTTGTTATACTCTTTCCGTTACTCCTGGTATAATATCATTTTCTTTTTTGAAGCAACCACTATTCTGCGTGGGCAAGAGCGAGTCGATCGACAGTCAAAGCAACGGACCTGTGGGCAACGAAACAGGAGACAAAGAAGTCATAGTAGGATCCACGAGACTGGTAAGCTTTTAATACGACTGCCCAAAAGGGAAGTACAAAATTCTGTGGTCAAAGTTGGACAAAAGTTCATTGACCCATCCTCCAAACCACCTAAATAGTGGATACTTTTTATTACAACTGTAATTTGTTTTTTGAGCTTAAAGCACTGCTAATTATTCATGTACGCCGAATGCACCCAGATCGATGGGCGAAAGTCGTCACTAACCATTGGGTACCTCCAAAGCGGGCCCAGGCGCCGAGGTAGTCCCCGAAAACGATGGCGTGAAGATCTTGATGCCTATCATAAGCAGTGGACTGAGTTCGTTTTGGATCGGAAGAAGTGACAGACCGCATTGGGAGCTTGTAGGCTAACAATAAAAAGCATTGCTAATAGAGAATATACAGGAACTAAAAATATTCCATGATAGTCCGAGTTCTTAATTGGCAGTTTGTATGGAGGTATGGTCCCATCTGGCAGAAATCATGAAACTTGGCATGTGTGTAGCTTACATGAGTAAGCTTCAGGAAAAGAAGGGAAGCAAGATGGACCCCCCCTGCTTCCCCCCTTTACCCCCCCTTTTATGTCCCAAATTTCAGTTATCTTTATTTTTCTCGGAAACGATTAAAGATAGGAGAAATTTGTCAAGGTAAGAAATATTCCTTATAAAATTGTCTACATAATTGTTCTTGGGTCGATGTTGATAGGACTTATACTTTTCGAGTTATGCTTCTGGGAAACCCATCATTTTTTTGAAAGTGACTTCCAGCTCTGAATTAGCCATAACTACCATGTGATAGAATATTCTTTCAAACTTGCTATTGGCTGTTGTTAGTTAGGTAGTCTTCAAAGGAAATCCGCAGAGACAACACTTCAATCACGCCTGTGGGGGTGGGGGGAGGGAGGCAAAGTTTATTTTTTCCGAGCTGAACTTGAGGACTTCTGACTCCTTAAGTAAATGTGACACGAGAAATTGAGTATCATTTTCGAATAAACCAAGGACGGAGTATTCATTTCTGGGACGCTTTTTGGTACATTTCATACAAAAATATAAATAAATTAAGTGAAATTGGAAAAAAATATGTTTTGTTCTCATTCAAACTCTGTTTTCTTCATGACCTTGAGACATATTTATTAGATAATAACACATACACGAAGACATACTCACCCTAATTATAAAACCATATTTTATTTTCGAAAATATTAGAAAATGTCTAGCCTACGGAAGCCTAAAACAAGGTTATGTTTGTAGCTGGAAAAATTTCAAGTTCATAGATTTTGTATGCAAAAATAAGATTACCAACCGCAAACTTATATTTCTCAATTGTCGCTAAACCATTCCAGATAGAGAAATGCCCTCATAGGAAATGTTGTTTATACTGAAGGGTAGTTTTTGTTGGAATAAAGAAATTGAGGATCTGGAGTACTTGATGTTTAAGAAGACATTACAGTATCTCGAAAAGTTTAGCTAGGCTGTCGATGTTCCACATCAAGTACTCCAGATCTTCAATTTCTATATATCAGCATAAACAACTTTTCAGTATAAACAACATTTCCTATGAAAGCATTTCCCTATCTGGAATGGTTTAACGACAATTGAGAAATATACGTTTGCGGTTGGTAATTTCATTTTTGCATACACTATTTATGAATTTGAAATTTTTCCAGCTACAAACATAACTTTGTAAAAATATTTAGGCTTCTGTAGGCTAGGTATTTTCTAATATTTTCGAAAATAAAATATAGCTTTATAATTCGGGTGAGTATGTCTTTGAGTATGTGTTATTATCTGGTAAATATGTCTCAAGGTCATGAAGAAAACAGCAGCGTTTGAATGAGAACGAAACATATTTTTTTCTTATTTCACTTAATATTTTTATATTTTTGTATGAAACGTACCAAGGAGCGTTCCAGAAATGAATACTCCGTCTTTGACATATTCGAAAATGATACTCAATTTCTCGTGTCACATTTACTTAAGGAGTCAGAAGTCCTCAAGTTCAGCTCGGAAAAAATAAACTTTGCCCCCCTCCCCCCATCCCCACAGGCGTGATTGAAGTGTTGTCTCTGCGTGTATTCTTTAAAGACTACCTAACTAACAAAAGCCAATAGCAAGTTTGAAAGAATATTCTATCACATGGTAGTTATGGCTAATTCAGAGCTGGAAGTCACTTTCAAAAAAATGATGGGTTTCCCAGAAGCATAACTCGAAAAGTATAAGTCCTATCAACATCGACCCAAGAACAATTATGTAGACAATTTTATAAGGAATATTTCTTGACAAATTTCTCCTATCTTTAATCGTTTCGAGAAAAATAAAGATAACTGAAATTTGGGACATAAAAGGTAAGGGGGGAAGCAGGGGGGGTCCAACTTGCTTCCCTTCTTTTCCTGAAGCTTACACATGTAAGCTACACACATGCCAAGTTTTATGATTTCTGCCAGATGGGACCATACTTCCAGCTAAGGACCCGTACTATGAGTAAGGTTTCAACCCACGCAATGAATCTTGGTGGATCCATCTCCCACTGTATTATCTCATCTTCCTGCCCTTATCCCAATTGCTTGGGGTCGGCGCAACACGTTTTGTTGAACACAAAATCGAGTTGCAAAGGATTTGGCTTAATTTTACGACCGGCCGCCTACCAGACGTCAACCCTCCTTGGGAATGCTTTTGTGGTGGATTAACCGCCACCATACGGTTGGCCCTGGCTGTTTGGGTCGGGTTTATCCCTCGGTCGCCTCTTACGACCCCCACGGGAAGAGAGGGGATGGTGCTATTCTACTCTGCCGGCACCACACGGGGTCTCCCACCATATTATATCTGTTTCCTTAATTTTATACAATCAAGGAATTTTTAGCTTTTAAAGAAGATTGCCCACGGGGCAAAGGATTCCCGTCTAAAATGCCTCAAAGCTGAAGTAGTTCTAAATGGGTAATAAATAACCACATATTTACCTCCAGTTTTTCTTTTCTATAAAAACCCGGTATTCAAAGTTATTTATAAAAATAATACATAAGCTAAAAACAGATTGATCTCATTACTTAAGTAACACTTTGACATTTGACACGTGCATTTTAGATTCCCATATATAGCAGGGAATCCTACTGGATACTGGAAACACTGTAAACATATAGGTAATTCCAAAACCCGGCACAGAATTTCCTCCTGATCCAGTGACGAACATTACGAGCCCCTTCACACAGGCGATTTTTTTCCGGCTATTACTCGACGGAACGTGATCGCAACGAGCAGGCGACAGATCGCATCGCAGCATGCACGCAGCGTTATCATTGCGATTTTTCGTACGCCACGTTATCACCGCGTGCTCATAAGAGTCCATTTTATCAATTAAATACCAACCATCCCACTTTGTATTTACCGCGAGAACGCATATTGCAGTGATATATAGCTGCGTGTATGCCGCTAGTCGCCGCGAACCGTCGCGTCCTAGTCGCGATTGCTCTCCACCGAAAAATCGCCGGAGCAAATCTCTAGCCTGAAAGGGCTCTTATTTTATTACCCACTATTTACCTCCTAACTGCTGGGTAGATAGCATAGCAAGTAAAATACAATAAATAATGCAAAAAAATAGTTTTATTTTATTGCCACTTGTTGGTTGATTGATATGATGCAGTGGTAGTGCAACTGTCTGCGGCGTAAAGGTTCCGGGCTCAGACGGCGTTCGTCACACAACCATGTCATAGCCTCATAGCAGTACCTATAAGGGTTGTCGTATCGTTTTCCTTATTGCAGCACTATTAGTATACGTTCCATCCTTGAGACCTAAAATGCATAAACAAAATAAATATTACCTATCTCTCTTTAACATTATAAACCATGCGGATGCCTTGAATTTGCGGCACGCCTGGCAGCACATGATTGCTAGTAATATTTAGATTAATACGTATAATATTAGGTAGGTATAAATATCCAGAATCAATTGTGCCTCTGTAGATTTCCATCAGCAAACACAGCAATTTGGGGGAGATTACTTTCCATACTCACCACACTACGCTTGGCAGGCGGATTGGCGAGCTCAGCGTATTTACGGGGAATGTTGCCGCCTATTCTCTGATTTCATCCCTTTCATAGCCATCGCTGATCTAACATAGGTAATTACCTGATTTGGAAGTAGATATCCATGACAATAGGTTGACCATTGGAAGAGCGTTTGTATGCGAAACATGAACATAACTAAATAAACTCTTAACAAATATGTTTTGCAAGGCATAAATGGCCACATTTGTAGTATTTTGTAAAAATTGGTCAATTGAAATAAAACAGATTGAAATATTATTTTATGATTACAAGGAATGCGATTCAAAAAACAAATCGTCAAACGACAACTAGAAACAGACAAATTCACGTCATTTTTGTGTCATTTTGTAACCAAAAAGAATCTGGTCAAATAGGTACAATACATTACTTGGCTGATTATATGAGTTGCTTAAATAATAAAACTCTTTGTGCTTTTTTGGTTGATTTCCTAGTTTCATGACCAATCAATACAAGATTTAGTAATAAATAAAATTTAATTCCCCGTGCTATAAATACTTTCATATAGCAAAACAGCAAAGATTAAATGTAAAAATATTTTTAATATTCGTATCACCTTGAGGCAATGAAAAAACATAGCCCACAAATGGGCATTCGTCTTTTTATAAATTGTTTACAATATTTTTATTTGTTATGACATTATTTTTATTTTTCTTTTTGTATTTTTATTTGATATATTTCCGTTTGACATTAAAATTGTATTGTTACAATTATTTTTTATTATGACATTGTATATTTTGTTATTGTTTTGTTATTATTGTATGTTTTTTGACATTGCTACTTTTTGGTTTTTATTTAGTTAGTTTGACATGATTTTTATTTTATTTTGTTTTGACGATCATATTATCCTTGGACATTTTTATCTAATTTTAAGAAATTGTAATTATGAAATTGATAATATGAAATAAAGAAATCTAATCTAATCTATATGTTATCAGGTGAAAGCAACGCTACTAACGCCGCCCACTACGCCAGTGAAAGAGCCGGAGCCGCCTAAGAGTTCGCCAGTGAAAGAGTCTGCAGTGAAAGACGTAGAGGAGTACGACACCACCGCGCCTGCCGAGAGCCCGCCTTTGAGCTCCACGCCCGTCACTGGTGAGAAACGTCAGTAACCTTACTAATAGAAATATTCAAGAAACGAGGTGTTCTACTGAACATTTGTTTTTATTTTGTAGCATTTGTTTCGCAGATGTACCTTCATTCTGGAGAATATCAGGGAATTAAATAGTTGCCGTGTTGGTGCCAGCAAGATTGTCGTGTTTGCCGATTTATTTATTTATTATATCAATTAGTACAAAAGGCGGCCATACGCGACTTAGTATAGCGTCAACCCATTTAATTTCTGCGGTGGTCGTAAAAAGCGATTGAGGGACTCGAGAGTTTCGTACATATCACAACCTGTCACTATAGTGCTACACGATATTCTGAAACGGTCCTCAAATAATTGTCAAACTTATTGGCGATAACGATCATATTTTACGACCGTTAACGCTCAGCCTAACCCGCAAGGGAATAAGGCGTAATGTTGTGTATGTGTAGGTATGAATGTGTAAATAGAAAATTCCGCCCATTACCCGATTTCCCACTAAAATATTGTCATCTTCCAGCGTCGACAGAGCACGTGAACTCTCCGGAGCCGGGCGTGGACGCGTTCGCACAGGAGCAGTCCGACGCTGAGACGCGCGCGGACATACCGCAGGACCGAGCCATGTCCACCGTCATGGCGACAGTCTGGCTGGGCACCAAGAGCGGACATCTTTACATTCACTCCGCAATGGCGCACTACAGCAAGTGCCTCGCCAGGTATGTGAAACAATCGGCAGCTTAAAGTATATATAAGCAAGCTATTACGTGCGCCTAAAAAATTGGAACGGATGGCAGTAATCTACACACAACCTCCACTAAACTTCTCATACATATGACGTCGGTATCTATGGAGCAACTGCTTTTATGGAGCAGTCCGACGCTGAGACCCGCGCGGACATACCGCAGGACCGAGCCATGTCCACCGTCATGGCGACAGTCTGGCTGGGCACCAAGAGCGGACATCTTTACATTCACTCCGCAATGGCGCACTACAGCAAGTGCCTCGCCAGGTATGTGAAACAATCGGCAGCTTAAAGTATATATAAGCAAGCTATTACGTGCGCCTAAAAAATTGGAACGGATGGCAGTAATCTACACACAACCTCCACTAAACTTCTCATACATATGACGTCGGTATCTATGGAGCAACTGCTTTTATGGAGCAGTCCGACGCTGAGACCCGCGCGGACATACCGCAGGACCGAGCCATGTCCACCGTCATGGCGACAGTCTGGCTGGGCACCAAGAGCGGACATCTTTACATTCACTCCGCAATGGCGCACTACAGCAAGTGCCTCGCCAGGTATGTGAAACAATCGGCAGCTTAAAGTATATATAAGCAAGCTATTACGTGCGCCTAAAAAATTGGAACGGATGGCAGTAATCTACACACAACCTCCACTAAACTTCTCATACATATGACGTCGGTATCTATGGAGCAACTGCTTTTATGGAGCAGTCCGACGCTGAGACCCGCGCGGACATACCGCAGGACCGAGCCATGTCCACCGTCATGGCGACAGTCTGGCTGGGCACCAAGAGCGGACATCTTTACATTCACTCCGCAATGGCGCACTACAGCAAGTGCCTCGCCAGGTATGTGAAACAATCGGCAGCTTAAAGTATATATAAGCAAGCTATTACGTGCGCCTAAAAAATTGGAACGGATGGCAGTAATCTACACACAACCTCCACTAAACTTCTCATACATATGACGTCGGTATCTATGGAGCAACTGCTTTTATGGAGCAGTCCGACGCTGAGACCCGCGCGGACATACCGCAGGACCGAGCCATGTCCACCGTCATGGCGACAGTCTGGCTGGGCACCAAGAGCGGACATCTTTACATTCACTCCGCAATGGCGCACTACAGCAAGTGCCTCGCCAGGTATGTGAAACAATCGGCAGCTTAAAGTATATATAAGCAAGCTATTACGTGCGCCTAAAAAATTGGAACGGATGGCAGTAATCTACACACAACCTCCACTAAACTTCTCATACATATGACGTCGGTATCTATGGAGCAACTGCTTTTATGGAGCAGTCCGACGCTGAGACCCGCGCGGACATACCGCAGGACCGAGCCATGTCCACCGTCATGGCGACAGTCTGGCTGGGCACCAAGAGCGGACATCTTTACATTCACTCCGCAATGGCGCACTACAGCAAGTGCCTCGCCAGGTATGTGAAACAATCGGCAGCTTAAAGTATATATAAGCAAGCTATTACGTGCGCCTAAAAAATTGGAACGGATGGCAGTAATCTACACACAACCTCCACTAAACTTCTCATACATATGACGTCGGTATCTATGGAGCAACTGCTTTTATGGAGCAGTCCGACGCTGAGACCCGCGCGGACATACCGCAGGACCGAGCCATGTCCACCGTCATGGCGACAGTCTGGCTGGGCACCAAGAGCGGACATCTTTACATTCACTCCGCAATGGCGCACTACAGCAAGTGCCTCGCCAGGTATGTGAAACAATCGGCAGCTTAAAGTATATATAAGCAAGCTATTACGTGCGCCTAAAAAATTGGAACGGATGGCAGTAATCTACACACAACCTCCACTAAACTTCTCATACATATGACGTCGGTATCTATGGAGCAACTGCTTTTATGGAGCAGTCCGACGCTGAGACCCGCGCGGACATACCGCAGGACCGAGCCATGTCCACCGTCATGGCGACAGTCTGGCTGGGCACCAAGAGCGGACATCTTTACATTCACTCCGCAATGGCGCACTACAGCAAGTGCCTCGCCAGGTATGTGAAACAATCGGCAGCTTAAAGTATATATAAGCAAGCTATTACGTGCGCCTAAAAAATTGGAACGGATGGCAGTAATCTACACACAACCTCCACTAAACTTCTCATACATATGACGTCGGTATCTATGGAGCAACTGCTTTTATGGAGCAGTCCGACGCTGAGACCCGCGCGGACATACCGCAGGACCGAGCCATGTCCACCGTCATGGCGACAGTCTGGCTGGGCACCAAGAGCGGACATCTTTACATTCACTCCGCAATGGCGCACTACAGCAAGTGCCTCGCCAGGTATGTGAAACAATCGGCAGCTTAAAGTATATATAAGCAAGCTATTACGTGCGCCTAAAAAATTGGAACGGATGGCAGTAATCTACACACAACCTCCACTAAACTTCTCATACATATGACGTCGGTATCTATGGAGCAACTGCTTTTATGGAGCAGTCCGACGCTGAGACCCGCGCGGACATACCGCAGGACCGAGCCATGTCCACCGTCATGGCGACAGTCTGGCTGGGCACCAAGAGCGGACATCTTTACATTCACTCCGCAATGGCGCACTACAGCAAGTGCCTCGCCAGGTATGTGAAACAATCGGCAGCTTAAAGTATATATAAGCAAGCTATTACGTGCGCCTAAAAAATTGGAACGGATGGCAGTAATCTACACACAACCTCCACTAAACTTCTCATACATATGACGTCGGTATCTATGGAGCAGTCCGACGCTGAGACCCGCGCGGACATACCGCAGGACCGAGCCATGTCCACCGTCATGGCGACAGTCTGGCTGGGCACCAAGAGCGGACATCTTTACATTCACTCCGCAATGGCGCACTACAGCAAGTGCCTCGCCAGGTATGTGAAACAATCGGCAGCTTAAAGTATATATAAGCAAGCTATTACGTGCGCCTAAAAAATTGGAACGGATGGCAGTAATCTACACACAACCTCCACTAAACTTCTCATACATATGACGTCGGTATCTATGGAGCAACTGCTTTTATGGAGCAGTCCGACGCTGAGACCCGCGCGGACATACCGCAGGACCGAGCCATGTCCACCGTCATGGCGACAGTCTGGCTGGGCACCAAGAGCGGACATCTTTACATTCACTCCGCAATGGCGCACTACAGCAAGTGCCTCGCCAGGTATGTGAAACAATCGGCAGCTTAAAGTATATATAAGCAAGCTATTACGTGCGCCTAAAAAATTGGAACGGATGGCAGTAATCTACACACAACCTCCACTAAACTTCTCATACATATGACGTCGGTATCTATGGAGCAACTGCTTTTATGGAGCAGTCCGACGCTGAGACCCGCGCGGACATACCGCAGGACCGAGCCATGTCCACCGTCATGGCGACAGTCTGGCTGGGCACCAAGAGCGGACATCTTTACATTCACTCCGCAATGGCGCACTACAGCAAGTGCCTCGCCAGGTATGTGAAACAATCGGCAGCTTAAAGTATATATAAGCAAGCTATTACGTGCGCCTAAAAAATTGGAACGGATGGCAGTAATCTACACACAACCTCCACTAAACTTCTCATACATATGACGTCGGTATCTATGGAGCAACTGCTTTTATGGAGCAGTCCGACGCTGAGACCCGCGCGGACATACCGCAGGACCGAGCCATGTCCACCGTCATGGCGACAGTCTGGCTGGGCACCAAGAGCGGACATCTTTACATTCACTCCGCAATGGCGCACTACAGCAAGTGCCTCGCCAGGTATGTGAAACAATCGGCAGCTTAAAGTATATATAAGCAAGCTATTACGTGCGCCTAAAAAATTGGAACGGATGGCAGTAATCTACACACAACCTCCACTAAACTTCTCATACATATGACGTCGGTATCTATGGAGCAGTCCGACGCTGAGACCCGCGCGGACATACCGCAGGACCGAGCCATGTCCACCGTCATGGCGACAGTCTGGCTGGGCACCAAGAGCGGACATCTTTACATTCACTCCGCAATGGCGCACTACAGCAAGTGCCTCGCCAGGTATGTGAAACAATCGGCAGCTTAAAGTATATATAAGCAAGCTATTACGTGCGCCTAAAAAATTGGAACGGATGGCAGTAATCTACACACAACCTCCACTAAACTTCTCATACATATGACGTCGGTATCTATGGAGCAACTGCTTTTATGGAGCAGTCCGACGCTGAGACCCGCGCGGACATACCGCAGGACCGAGCCATGTCCACCGTCATGGCGACAGTCTGGCTGGGCACCAAGAGCGGACATCTTTACATTCACTCCGCAATGGCGCACTACAGCAAGTGCCTCGCCAGGTATGTGAAACAATCGGCAGCTTAAAGTATATATAAGCAAGCTATTACGTGCGCCTAAAAAATTGGAACGGATGGCAGTAATCTACACACAACCTCCACTAAACTTCTCATACATATGACGTCGGTATCTATGGAGCAACTGCTTTTATGGAGCAGTCCGACGCTGAGACCCGCGCGGACATACCGCAGGACCGAGCCATGTCCACCGTCATGGCGACAGTCTGGCTGGGCACCAAGAGCGGACATCTTTACATTCACTCCGCAATGGCGCACTACAGCAAGTGCCTCGCCAGGTATGTGAAACAATCGGCAGCTTAAAGTATATATAAGCAAGCTATTACGTGCGCCTAAAAAATTGGAACGGATGGCAGTAATCTACACACAACCTCCACTAAACTTCTCATACATATGACGTCGGTATCTATGGAGCAACTGCTTTTATGGAGCAGTCCGACGCTGAGACCCGCGCGGACATACCGCAGGACCGAGCCATGTCCACCGTCATGGCGACAGTCTGGCTGGGCACCAAGAGCGGACATCTTTACATTCACTCCGCAATGGCGCACTACAGCAAGTGCCTCGCCAGGTATGTGAAACAATCGGCAGCTTAAAGTATATATAAGCAAGCTATTACGTGCGCCTAAAAAATTGGAACGGATGGCAGTAATCTACACACAACCTCCACTAAACTTCTCATACATATGACGTCGGTATCTATGGAGCAACTGTTTTTATGGAGCAGTCCGACGCTGAGACCCGCGCGGACATACCGCAGGACCGAGCCATGTCCACCGTCATGGCGACAGTCTGGCTGGGCACCAAGAGCGGACATCTTTACATACACTCCGCCATGGCGCACTACAGCAAGTGCCTCGCCAGGTGAGTTACACACACGCGCCATGTCCACCGTCATGGCGACAGTCTGGCTGGGCACCAAGAGCGGACATCTGTACATACACTCCGCCATGGCGCACTACAGCAAGTGCCTCGCCAGGTGAGTTACACACACGCGCCATGTCCACCGTCATGGCGACAGTCTGGCTGGGCACCAAGAGCGGACATCTTTATATACACTCCGCCATGGCGCACTACAGCAAGTGCCTCGCCAGGTGAGTTACACACACGCGCCATGTCCACCGTCATGGCGACAGTCTGGCTGGGCACCAAGAGCGGACATCTTTATATACACTCCGCCATGGCGCACTACAGCAAGTGCCTCGCTAGGTATGTGAAACAATCGGCAATTTAAAGTATATATAAGCAAGCTATAGCGCGCCTTAATAGTAGTTTATGCAACTGCCTAATAATGAGAGGCTTTAGGATGAGAGTGTCTGTTTATCACACGAGGCGCAGCCGAGTGTGATAATAGTTTGACACGAGCATTCTAAAGCCTAATTATTTGCAGTTGCATACACTATTTTATCTACACTCTACAAGAAAAACTATGAAAAATAATTCAAACCTCCGCACTGCACTATGGCGATTGCAAGCCTATCTACTGAACCACCAACTGAACGACTTTTATACATAAGTAACTTTTTAACTAAACGTTAAAATGGAGACTCATAAAAACTGAACAACTTTTAAAATTAAATAGCATTTATCGGTGAATTTTAATTCGAAAAATGATTTGAAGCAAAGATTTATTAATAAATAAGTCCTCATAATTTCAAGTGCGTCCCGCCGCGGGTGACACTTGCTTTTTTTTTTCATTCGACTTACTGATGGCCAGTGTCAAATTGGAACAGATTACAATTTGGTACGCGGGTCAATTCGTTTAATTTTTTTTCAAATACTAGAAATCGAGTTACTTTATGTAGCTGCCAGTAGTATGAAAGTTTTTTTTTAAAGGCTGTATATTCGTAATGCAGTTCATTACGTTCGTACTTTCGATTCTGTAAAACGAATATTACGAACTGAGTGTAGATAAAAGTTATTACGAATGGCAGCAATCTGCACACAACCTCCACTAAACTTGTCATACATATGACGTCGGTATCTATGGAGCAACTGCTTATGGAGCAGTCCGACGCTGAGACCCGCGCGGACATACCACAGGACCGAGCCATGTCCACCGTCATGGCGACAGTCTGGCTGGGGACTAAGAGCGGACATCTTTATATATGTCGCAGTACGATGGCAGAATTAGGTTTTTGTAGGTTTTTGGCCAAAAGCAGGCATATGGCAAAATCGTAGACTTCTTTCGGCCATCGTCCTAAGCTGATCCAGGTTTTTGGCCAAAAACCTAGGATTTTGGCCGAAACCCTAGATTTGTTTAGTATTATGGCTTTTTTTGCATTTCGGGGGAACTTCTTCTTCTTCGAGTGGTACACCAAGACGCCCAACGACCCGATGAACCCTGGTGTTAGAGTTTTTAAACCGCCTACTGCAAGGAGCAGGCCTCCGACAAGGTTGTGTAAAGACCGCCGTCTAAGTGATCATAAAGAGCAATCGGGACCGACAGCTTAACGTGCCCGTGTAGTTTGGGCATACACCTCGAAAGGCAGGAGGTAGCATTGGACCTTCTGTAGTGTAGGAGGTAGCGTCAGACGCTCTGGAGGGCGTGGGTAGCGTCGGACACTCTGGAGGATGTAAGATGACGGGCGTTGGATTTTCTGGGGGTCCGACGCTACCTCCTTGTCTCCAGGGCGTCCAACGCTACCACCAATCCTCTAGAGAGTTCAGTGGTACGTCCTGCTCTCATGGTGTCTGATGCTCGCCCCTGCCCTTCAGGGAATCCGAGGCAATCCTGCTGTTCAGACTGTCTGATGTTACCCCCCGTCCTTCAGGGTGTCCATTTACGGTGTTCAAGTCTACCCTCAAAAGATCAGAGGGAGGTGCATAAAGTACCTCTCCACTACCACACGGGCACGTTAAGCTGTCGGTCCCGATTGCTCTCTATGATCACTTAGACGGCGGTCGTTACAAAACCATGTTAGAGGCCTGCTACTTGCAGTAGGCGGTTGAAAACTCTGATACCAGGGTCCATCGGCTCGTTGGGTGACTTGGTGTGCCACTCGAAGACGAAAAAAATCCTCCGAAATGCAAAAAAAGCCATAATACTAAACAAATCTAGGATTTCGGCCAAAATCCTAGTTTTTTGGCCAAAAACCTGGATCAGCTTAGGACGATGGCCGAAGGAAGTCTACGATTCTGCCATATGCCGGCTTTTGGCCAAAAACCTAGGTTTTTGAATTCTGCCATCGTACTGCGACATATACACTCCGCCATGGCGCACTACAGCAAGTGCCTCGCTAGGTTAGTTGTACTTTAATCTCTCACTGCTTGTTAATTTTTAAGGCGGGGAAACATCTCATTTTTCTGCCTCTTACGCTTTGCAACTTCACTCTATTCGGCTATTTTTATAACTACCAAATTATTAGTCAATACACAACATTGCAGCGCGTAGTTTTACATATGACTGTGATCTACGATTAACATCTCCTCCTTATTTCCGAGGTATTTGCATTTTTGTGAAAGTAGAATTTATGAGTTACAACCGGTTACAACTATTTGATATTCCATTTTTCATTTCCAAACTGCTCTTAACTCAATACCCCACTGATGGCCCCTTTTCGCGCGGAAGCCAACATTTTTCGTTGGTTTAAAAATAACCCAGTATACCAATGCTCATCTACTTTTTCTTTTCAGGGTGAAACTGAACGACGCGATCCTCGCTATAGTGGCGTGTGCGTCGCGCTGCATAGTTGCGTTGGCGGACGGAACGGTAGCGATCTTCGCGCGTCAGGCAGACGGACAATGGGACCTCTCACAATACTGGCTACTCGTCCTGGGAGACCCCAAGTGCTCAGGTGACTCATGACTCCAGAGACTATGATTGTAGCTAATGGTCGTGCTGCATAGTTGGAACAGTGGCGATCTTCGCGCGTCAGGCAGACGGGCAGTGGGACCTCTCACAGTACTGGCTACTCGTCCTGGGAGACCCCAAGTGCTCAGGTGAATGAATTTGAACTTGTTTTTTTGATGCTTTTCAAAACTCTTATTACAAAAACCAGCAGGCAGAGTCATGTGTAAAAAAAATTATGTTTTGCATTAAGTGCATATTGATAATGAAGACATATGTTTTTAGATTTTCGCGGTTCTTCACAACACTCAAATTATGGTTTAGACCGGAATTTTTACCGCGATTAGTGTTGTTTACCTTGATATTTTGAAGCGGTTTCCCGTTCTACGGTCACGAGTAGTCGTCGCGTCGTCTCGTAAATGAAATTCTAAACGCGGCAAAAAACTCGGTCGATACTGTAATTTAAGTGTAATGATGATATGGTTTAGCAACAACGTTCCAGAATGTTTGACAAAAACAAAATTTTGAGAAATAATACTTTTTCACATACATGATACAATATCGGTGAATACAATTAGTTGTTGTTTTAACTATCGCATGGGCCTTGCTAAAGCAAAAATGTTAATTAAATTTATTTATTTCTTTCCAGTGCGTTGCCTAAGCGCCGTGGGGTGCACTGTATGGTGCGGCTACCGTAACAAGGTGCACGTGATCGACCCGCGCTCTATGACGATACTGCACTCGTTGGAGGCCCATCCGAGGCAGGAGAGCCAAGTGAGGCAGATGGCCGCAGACGGGGACGGCGTGTGGGTACGTAGCAATATTGCAGCGCTGTAGGCTGCACTGTAGCACGCACTGTAGGCTGCACTGTAGGCTGCACTGTAGGCTGCACTGTAGGCTGCACTGTAGGCTGCACTGTAGGCTGCACTGTAGGCTGCACTGTAGGCTGCACTGTAGGCTGCACTGTAGGCTGCACTGTAGGCTGCACTGTAGGCTGCACTGTAGGCTGCACTGTAGGCTGCACTGTAGGCTGCACTGTAGCACGCACTGTAGGCTGCACTGTAGGCTGCACTGTAGCACGCACTGTAGGCTGCACTGTAGGCTGCACTGTAGGCTGCACTGTATGGTGCGGCTACCGTAACAAGGTGCACGTGATCGACCCGCGCTCTATGACGATACTGCACTCGTTGGAGGCCCATCCGAGGCAGGAGAGCCAAGTGAGGCAGATGGCCGCAGACGGGGACGGCGTGTGGGTACGTAGCAATATTGCAGCGCTGTAGGCTGCACTGTAGCACGCACTGTAGCACGCACTGTAGGCTGCACTGTAGGCTGCACTGTAGGCTGCACTGTAGCACGCACTGTAGCACGCACTGTAGCACGCACTGTAGGCTGCACTGTAGGCTGCACTGTAGGCTGCACTGTAGGCTGCACTGTAGGCTGCACTGTAGGCTGCACTGTAGGCTGCACTGTAGGCTGCACTGTAGCACGCACTGTAGGCTG